>OY992537.1:239276454-239729564 GCA_963921195.1 Pegoplata infirma | reverse complement strand
CGAACAATAACTATAACTATAACTATAACTATAACTATAACTATAACTATAACTATAACTATAACTATAACTATAACTATAACTATAACTATAACTATAACTATAACTATAACTATAACTATAACTATAACTATAACTATAACTATAACTATAACTATAACTATAACTATAACTATAACTATAACTATAACTATAACTATAACTATAACTATAACTATAACTATAACTATAACTATAACTATAACTATAACTATAACTATAACTATAACTAAACTATAACTATAACTATAACTATAACTATAACTATAACTATAACTATAACTATAACTATAACTATAACTATAACTATAACTATAACTATAACTATAACTATAACTATAACTATAACTATAACTATAACTATAACTATAACTATAACTATAACTATAACTATAACTATAACTATAACTATAACTATAACTATAACTATAACTATAACTATAACTATAACTATAACTATAACTATAACTATAACTATAACTATAACTATAACTATAACTATAACTATAACTATAACTATAACTATAACTATAACTATAACTATAACTATAACTATAACTATAACTATAACTATAACTATAACTATAACTATAACTATAACTATAACTATAACTATAACTATAACTATAACTATAACTATAACTATAACTATAACTATAACTATAACTATAACTATAACTATAACTATAACTATAACTATAACTATAACTATAACTATAACTATAACTATAACTATAACTATAACTATAACTATAACTATAACTATAACTATAACTATAACTATAACTATAACTATAACTATAACTATAACTATAACTATAACTATAACTATAACTATAACTATAACTATAACTATAACTATAACTATAACTATAACTATAACTATAACTATAACTATAACTATAACTATAACTATAACTATAACTATAACTATAACTATAACTATAACTATAACTATAACTATAACTATAACTATAACTATAACTATAACTATAACTATAACTATAACTATAACTATAACTATAACTATAACTATAACTATAACTATAACTATAACTATAACTATAACTATAACTATAACTATAACTATAACTATAACTATAACTATAACTATAACTATAACTATAACTATAACTATAACTATAACTATAACTATAACTATAACTATAACTATAACTATAACTATAACTATAACTATAACTATAACTATAACTATAACTATAACTATAACTATAACTATAACTATAACTATAACTATAACTATAACTATAACTATAACTATAACTATAACTATAACTATAACTATAACTATAACTATAACTATAACTATAACTATAACTATAACTATAACTATAACTATAACTATAACTATAACTATAACTATAACTATAACTATAACTATAACTATAACTATAACTATAACTATAACTATAACTATAACTATAACTATAACTATAACTATAACTATAACTATAACTATAACTATAACTATAACTATAACTATAACTATAACTATAACTATAACTATAACTATAACTATAACTATAACTATAACTATAACTATAACTATAACTATAACTATAACTATAACTATAACTATAACTATAACTATAACTATAACTATAACTATAACTATAACTATAACTATAACTATAACTATAACTATAACTATAACTATAACTATAACTATAACTATAACTATAACTATAACTATAACTATAACTATAACTATAACTATAACTATAACTATAACTATAACTATAACTATAACTATAACTATAACTATAACTATAACTATAACTATAACTATAACTATAACTATAACTATAACTATAACTATAACTATAACTATAACTATAACTATAACTATAACTATAACTATAACATAACTATAACTATAACTATAACTATAACTATAACTATAACTATAACTATAACTATAACTATAACTATAACTATAACTATAACTATAACTATAACTATAACTATAACTATAACTATAACTATAACTATAACTATAACTATAACTATAACTATAACTATAACTATAACTATAACTATAACTATAACTATAACTATAACTATAACTATAACTATAACTATAACTATAACTATAACTATAACTATAACTATAACTATAACTATAACTATAACTATAACTATAACTATAACTATAACTATAACTATAACTATAACTATAACTATAACTATAACTATAACTATAACTATAACTATAACTATAACTATAACTATAACTATAACTATAACTATAACTATAACTATAACTATAACTATAACTATAACTATAACTATAACTATAACTATAACTATAACTATAACTATAACTATAACTATAACTATAACTATAACTATAACTATAACTATAACTATAACTATAACTATAACTATAACTATAACTATAACTATAACTATAACTATAACTATAACTATAACTATAACTATAACTATAACTATAACTATAACTATAACTATAACTATAACTATAACTATAACTATAACTATAACTATAACTATAACTATAACTATAACTATAACTATAACTATAACTATAACTATAACTATAACTATAACTATAACTATAACTATAACTATAACTATAACTATAACTATAACTATAACTATAACTATAACTATAACTATAACTATAACTATAACTATAACTATAACTATAACTATAACTATAACTATAACTATAACTATAACTATAACTATAACTATAACTATAACTATAACTATAACTATAACTATAACTATAACTATAACTATAACTATAACTATAACTATAACTATAACTATAACTATAACTATAACTATAACTATAACTATAACTATAACTATAACTATAACTATAACTATAACTATAACTATAACTATAACTATAACTATAACTATAACTATAACTATAACTATAACTATAACTATAACTATAACTATAACTATAACTATAACTATAACTATAACTATAACTATAACTATAACTATAACTATAACTATAACTATAACTATAACTATAACTATAACTATAACTATAACTATAACTATAACTATAACTATAACTATAACTATAACTATAACTATAACTATAACTATAACTATAACTATAACTATAACTATAACTATAACTATAACTATAACTATAACTATAACTATAACTATAACTATAACTATAACTATAACTATAACTATAACTATAACTATAACTATAACTATAACTATAACTATAACTATAACTATAACTATAACTATAACTATAACTATAACTATAACTATAACTATAACTATAACTATAACTATAACTATAACTATAACTATAACTATAACTATAACTATAACTATAACTATAACTATAACTATAACTATAACTATAACTATAACTATAACTATAACTATAACTATAACTATAACTATAACTATAACTATAACTATAACTATAACTATAACTATAACTATAACTATAACTATAACTATAACTATAACTATAACTATAACTATAACTATAACTATAACTATAACTATAACTATAACTATAACTATAACTATAACTATAACTATAACTATAACTATAACTATAACTATAACTATAACTATAACTATAACTATAACTATAACTATAACTATAACTATAACTATAACTATAACTATAACTATAACTATAACTATAACTATAACTATAACTATAACTATAACTATAACTATAACTATAACTATAACTATAACTATAACTATAACTATAACTATAACTATAACTATAACTATAACTATAACTATAACTATAACTATAACTATAACTATAACTATAACTATAACTATAACTATAACTATAACTATAACTATAACTATAACTATAACTATAACTATAACTATAACTATAACTATAACTATAACTATAACTATAACTATAACTATAACTATAACTATAACTATAACTATAACTATAACTATAACTATAACTATAACTATAACTATAACTATAACTATAACTATAACTATAACTATAACTATAACTATAACTATAACTATAACTATAACTATAACTATAACTATAACTATAACTATAACTATAACTATAACTATAACTATAACTATAACTATAACTATAACTATAACTATAACTATAACTATAACTATAACTATAACTATAACTATAACTATAACTATAACTATAACTATAACTATAACTATAACTATAACTATAACTATAACTATAACTATAACTATAACTATAACTATAACTATAACTATAACTATAACTATAACTATAACTATAACTATAACTATAACTATAACTATAACTATAACTATAACTATAACTATAACTATAACTATAACTATAACTATAACTATAACTATAACTATAACTATAACTATAACTATAACTATAACTATAACTATAACTATAACTATAACTATAACTATAACTATAACTATAACTATAACTATAACTATAACTATAACTATAACTATAACTATAACTATAACTATAACTATAACTATAACTATAACTATAACTATAACTATAACTATAACTATAACTATAACTATAACTATAACTATAACTATAACTATAACTATAACTATAACTATAACTATAACTATAACTATAACTATAACTATAACTATAACTATAACTATAACTATAACTATAACTATAACTATAACTATAACTATAACTATAACTATAACTATAACTATAACTATAACTATAACTATAACTATAACTATAACTATAACTATAACTATAACTATAACTATAACTATAACTATAACTATAACTATAACTATAACTATAACTATAACTATAACTATAACTATAACTATAACTATAACTATAACTATAACTATAACTATAACTATAACTATAACTATAACTATAACTATAACTATAACTATAACTATAACTATAACTATAACTATAACTATAACTATAACTATAACTATAACTATAACTATAACTATAACTATAACTATAACTATAACTATAACTATAACTATAACTATAACTATAACTATAACTATAACTATAACTATAACTATAACTATAACTATAACTATAACTATAACTATAACTATAACTATAACTATAACTATAACTATAACTATAACTATAACTATAACTATAACTATAACTATAACTATAACTATAACTATAACTATAACTATAACTATAACTATAACTATAACTATAACTATAACTATAACTATAACTATAACTATAACTATAACTATAACTATAACTATAACTATAACTATAACTATAACTATAACTATAACTATAACTATAACTATAACTATAACTATAACTATAACTATAACTATAACTATAACTATAACTATAACTATAACTATAACTATAACTATAACTATAACTATAACTATAACTATAACTATAACTATAACTATAACTATAACTATAACTATAACTATAACTATAACTATAACTATAACTATAACTATAACTATAACTATAACTATAACTATAACTATAACTATAACTATAACTATAACTATAACTATAACTATAACTATAACTATAACTATAACTATAACTATAACTATAACTATAACTATAACTATAACTATAACTATAACTATAACTATAACTATAACTATAACTATAACTATAACTATAACTATAACTATAACTATAACTATAACTATAACTATAACTATAACTATAACTATAACTATAACTATAACTATAACTATAACTATAACTATAACTATAACTATAACTATAACTATAACTATAACTATAACTATAACTATAACTATAACTATAACTATAACTATAACTATAACTATAACTATAACTATAACTATAACTATAACTATAACTATAACTATAACTATAACTATAACTATAACTATAACTATAACTATAACTATAACTATAACTATAACTATAACTATAACTATAACTATAACTATAACTATAACTATAACTATAACTATAACTATAACTATAACTATAACTATAACTATAACTATAACTATAACTATAACTATAACTATAACTATAACTATAACTATAACTATAACTATAACTATAACTATAACTATAACTATAACTATAACTATAACTATAACTATAACTATAACTATAACTATAACTATAACTATAACTATAACTATAACTATAACTATAACTATAACTATAACTATAACTATAACTATAACTATAACTATAACTATAACTATAACTATAACTATAACTATAACTATAACTATAACTATAACTATAACTATAACTATAACTATAACTATAACTATAACTATAACTATAACTATAACTATAACTATAACTATAACTATAACTATAACTATAACTATAACTATAACTATAACTATAACTATAACTATAACTATAACTATAACTATAACTATAACTATAACTATAACTATAACTATAACTATAACTATAACTATAACTATAACTATAACTATAACTATAACTATAACTATAACTATAACTATAACTATAACTATAACTATAACTATAACTATAACTATAACTATAACTATAACTATAACTATAACTATAACTATAACTATAACTATAACTATAACTATAACTATAACTATAACTATAACTATAACTATAACTATAACTATAACTATAACTATAACTATAACTATAACTATAACTATAACTATAACTATAACTATAACTATAACTATAACTATAACTATAACTATAACTATAACTATAACTATAACTATAACTATAACTATAACTATAACTATAACTATAACTATAACTATAACTATAACTATAACTATAACTATAACTATAACTATAACTATAACTATAACTATAACTATAACTATAACTATAACTATAACTATAACTATAACTATAACTATAACTATAACTATAACTATAACTATAACTATAACTATAACTATAACTATAACTATAACTATAACTATAACTATAACTATAACTATAACTATAACTATAACTATAACTATAACTATAACTATAACTATAACTATAACTATAACTATAACTATAACTATAACTATAACTATAACTATAACTATAACTATAACTATAACTATAACTATAACTATAACTATAACTATAACTATAACTATAACTATAACTATAACTATAACTATAACTATAACTATAACTATAACTATAACTATAACTATAACTATAACTATAACTATAACTATAACTATAACTATAACTATAACTATAACTATAACTATAACTATAACTATAACTATAACTATAACTATAACTATAACTATAACTATAACTATAACTATAACTATAACTATAACTATAACTATAACTATAACTATAACTATAACTATAACTATAACTATAACTATAACTATAACTATAACTATAACTATAACTATAACTATAACTATAACTATAACTATAACTATAACTATAACTATAACTATAACTATAACTATAACTATAACTATAACTATAACTATAACTATAACTATAACTATAACTATAACTATAACTATAACTATAACTATAACTATAACTATAACTATAACTATAACTATAACTATAACTATAACTATAACTATAACTATAACTATAACTATAACTATAACTATAACTATAACTATAACTATAACTATAACTATAACTATAACTATAACTATAACTATAACTATAACTATAACTATAACTATAACTATAACTATAACTATAACTATAACTATAACTATAACTATAACTATAACTATAACTATAACTATAACTATAACTATAACTATAACTATAACTATAACTATAACTATAACTATAACTATAACTATAACTATAACTATAACTATAACTATAACTATAACTATAACTATAACTATAACTATAACTATAACTATAACTATAACTATAACTATAACTATAACTATAACTATAACTATAACTATAACTATAACTATAACTATAACTATAACTATAACTATAACTATAACTATAACTATAACTATAACTATAACTATAACTATAACTATAACTATAACTATAACTATAACTATAACTATAACTATAACTATAACTATAACTATAACTATAACTATAACTATAACTATAACTATAACTATAACTATAACTATAACTATAACTATAACTATAACTATAACTATAACTATAACTATAACTATAACTATAACTATAACTATAACTATAACTATAACTATAACTATAACTATAACTATAACTATAACTATAACTATAACTATAACTATAACTATAACTATAACTATAACTATAACTATAACTATAACTATAACTATAACTATAACTATAACTATAACTATAACTATAACTATAACTATAACTATAACTATAACTATAACTATAACTATAACTATAACTATAACTATAACTATAACTATAACTATAACTATAACTATAACTATAACTATAACTATAACTATAACTATAACTATAACTATAACTATAACTATAACTATAACTATAACTATAACTATAACTATAACTATAACTATAACTATAACTATAACTATAACTATAACTATAACTATAACTATAACTATAACTATAACTATAACTATAACTATAACTATAACTATAACTATAACTATAACTATAACTATAACTATAACTATAACTATAACTATAACTATAACTATAACTATAACTATAACTATAACTATAACTATAACTATAACTATAACTATAACTATAACTATAACTATAACTATAACTATAACTATAACTATAACTATAACTATAACTATAACTATAACTATAACTATAACTATAACTATAACTATAACTATAACTATAACTATAACTATAACTATAACTATAACTATAACTATAACTATAACTATAACTATAACTATAACTATAACTATAACTATAACTATAACTATAACTATAACTATAACTATAACTATAACTATAACTATAACTATAACTATAACTATAACTATAACTATAACTATAACTATAACTATAACTATAACTATAACTATAACTATAACTATAACTATAACTATAACTATAACTATAACTATAACTATAACTATAACTATAACTATAACTATAACTATAACTATAACTATAACTATAACTATAACTATAACTATAACTATAACTATAACTATAACTATAACTATAACTATAACTATAACTATAACTATAACTATAACTATAACTATAACTATAACTATAACTATAACTATAACTATAACTATAACTATAACTATAACTATAACTATAACTATAACTATAACTATAACTATAACTATAACTATAACTATAACTATAACTATAACTATAACTATAACTATAACTATAACTATAACTATAACTATAACTATAACTATAACTATAACTATAACTATAACTATAACTATAACTATAACTATAACTATAACTATAACTATAACTATAACTATAACTATAACTATAACTATAACTATAACTATAACTATAACTATAACTATAACTATAACTATAACTATAACTATAACTATAACTATAACTATAACTATAACTATAACTATAACTATAACTATAACTATAACTATAACTATAACTATAACTATAACTATAACTATAACTATAACTATAACTATAACTATAACTATAACTATAACTATAACTATAACTATAACTATAACTATAACTATAACTATAACTATAACTATAACTATAACTATAACTATAACTATAACTATAACTATAACTATAACTATAACTATAACTATAACTATAACTATAACTATAACTATAACTATAACTATAACTATAACTATAACTATAACTATAACTATAACTATAACTATAACTATAACTATAACTATAACTATAACTATAACTATAACTATAACTATAACTATAACTATAACTATAACTATAACTATAACTATAACTATAACTATAACTATAACTATAACTATAACTATAACTATAACTATAACTATAACTATAACTATAACTATAACTATAACTATAACTATAACTATAACTATAACTATAACTATAACTATAACTATAACTATAACTATAACTATAACTATAACTATAACTATAACTATAACTATAACTATAACTATAACTATAACTATAACTATAACTATAACTATAACTATAACTATAACTATAACTATAACTATAACTATAACTATAACTATAACTATAACTATAACTATAACTATAACTATAACTATAACTATAACTATAACTATAACTATAACTATAACTATAACTATAACTATAACTATAACTATAACTATAACTATAACTATAACTATAACTATAACTATAACTATAACTATAACTATAACTATAACTATAACTATAACTATAACTATAACTATAACTATAACTATAACTATAACTATAACTATAACTATAACTATAACTATAACTATAACTATAACTATAACTATAACTATAACTATAACTATAACTATAACTATAACTATAACTATAACTATAACTATAACTATAACTATAACTATAACTATAACTATAACTATAACTATAACTATAACTATAACTATAACTATAACTATAACTATAACTATAACTATAACTATAACTATAACTATAACTATAACTATAACTATAACTATAACTATAACTATAACTATAACTATAACTATAACTATAACTATAACTATAACTATAACTATAACTATAACTATAACTATAACTATAACTATAACTATAACTATAACTATAACTATAACTATAACTATAACTATAACTATAACTATAACTATAACTATAACTATAACTATAACTATAACTATAACTATAACTATAACTATAACTATAACTATAACTATAACTATAACTATAACTATAACTATAACTATAACTATAACTATAACTATAACTATAACTATAACTATAACTATAACTATAACTATAACTATAACTATAACTATAACTATAACTATAACTATAACTATAACTATAACTATAACTATAACTATAACTATAACTATAACTATAACTATAACTATAACTATAACTATAACTATAACTATAACTATAACTATAACTATAACTATAACTATAACTATAACTATAACTATAACTATAACTATAACTATAACTATAACTATAACTATAACTATAACTATAACTATAACTATAACTATAACTATAACTATAACTATAACTATAACTATAACTATAACTATAACTATAACTATAACTATAACTATAACTATAACTATAACTATAACTATAACTATAACTATAACTATAACTATAACTATAACTATAACTATAACTATAACTATAACTAGTGAAAGGCCTTCTTTTTAATCTTGGCCTTCTCTTATGCCCGTCCTGCTTCTAATAATGTGTGTGTGTATTTATGTATGCAATCATTTGTGTAAGTATTTCAATATGACTGCAATGGTTAAGATTGTCGCAGCATAATGAAAATTTATAGCAGTCACAGAATTATATAAATTGTAAAACGATAAAGAAATTATATTCGTTCGTATATTATTTTTACTTGAAATAAATTTGCAAATATTTTATTGTATCAACATAAATTTAAAATTAATTTTCAAACCAAAAATTACCAAATAAATATATAACCCTTCAATAAGATCATAATTTTAGGTTTCCTTCGTATCCACATTATTATGTCCGTTTCAACCAAATGTTACCAAGTTATGGTTATGGATGAGGGCACCCATACTAAGTACTTTGAATAAAACCAATATTCAATAAAATTGGACAGAGAGAGAGAGAAAAATAAAATAAATTGTAAAAACAAGAAAATAATATTTGGTCTGTCTGTAGCACAACATGTGTGATTTTTGTAACAGTTTTGTTATCTGTGAATGTGCATGTGTATTAATTTTTCGATATTGCTGTTATTGCACTTGTTGTTTATTAAATTTCCGCTGCATTGGTTTTTCATTTCCGTTTCCTTTTGCAATACGGTTTATTTGTTTATTATTGGTTGAATGAGTGGTTGGCTGGTCGAAGGGCTGACTAGGTCCTATAGAGTTTTTTTTGGTAATCTCTGTATGGAGTTCAAATGTAATCAACGAGCTTGAATAATTTTAAATATATCTGGTTATGAAATGGGGAATTATATTTCTTTGAAATATTTGTTTTGGTTTTAAAATATTCTAGAACCTGTTGCTCGAGGAATATGTGGCAAAAGCTGTGGTAGGGTACCAAATACATTTTTAGCCTACTCTTAGGAGCTATTTTTAAATACAAATTAAATTTCCGAAAGAGCTAAATCAAATTTGTTGCCTATTTTTAGGAGGTTTTATTTTTATCTTTATGTTTAACTTAAAAATGGATTGGGTAACAATTTAAAATCCAAGACAATTTAAAAATTACAACAGTATAATATTTTTTTTGTTTTAATTTCGATTCTATAATATTTGTTTTTTTATATAAATAGGGTTCTCAAATAATTTTTTCTAATATTCCTTAATTTTTCTATCCTTTTTTGAATTTTTTTGACTTTTTTATACCCTACACCACACTGTGGTACAGGGTATAATGAGTTTGTGCTGATGTTTGTAACTACCCGAAATATTGGTCCTAGACCCACTTTTAAGTATACCGATCGGCTTAGAATCACTTTTTGAGTCGATTGAGCGATGTCCGTCCGTCCGTCCGTCGGCCCGTCCGTCCGTCCGTCTGTCCGTCCGTCTGTCTGTCCATGTAAACGGTGTAAACACGATACAGGAATTCTTAATCAATTGACTTGAAATTTGAAACTTAAGCCTCTTTTGGCCCAAGGACGAAGCCTATTGAAATTGGAAAAAATCGGTCCATATTTAGACCTAGCCCCCATACAAAGGTCCTCTTTAGTTTTGACTCAAATGACTCTAATAGACGCATTTTAACAGGTATCTATTCGAAATTTGGCAGGTAATCATGTTTTATCAACACAAATCACCATTCCAAATTTTAAAGAAATCGAACCAGTTCTTATTGTAGCCCTCATACAAACCACCTTCCCGATTTTCACATAAATCTTAAATCAAATTTCATGAAAATAGAAAATATTTAATTAAAATTCTGTTTGTGTATGTTAAACGCGTACTTTAATAACCATATCAAATCTGATTATCATCGGACCATTTTTGGACTTAGGTCCCATGTGGAAATTTCGCCCGATATTCAGTTGAAGTGATTTATTGTCAACAAAAAGAAGCCTATTCCACTCAAATTTGATTAGTGAGTGCTTTTTACACTTATTAAAGATTTGACAAAATATAGATCTAATCAGTCCATGTTTGAACTTGGGACCCATTTTCCGGGAAACTCTGGTGTAGGGTATTTTATGGTCGGTCTTGACCGACTATAATTTTCTTACTTGTTTATTATTGTGTGAGATTTTCCCGAATTTCCTAATTCATTTTATAGTTTTAATTTCCCGCTTATTTTTAGTTTTTCAGCATTTTCCAGCAATTTTTAGACTTTTTCTTATATGATCTTAGATTTTCTGAACTTTTTCCATCATTTTCCGAATTTGGCAAAATTTTTCATTTTTTTAAGTTGTCCTTAATTTATCTGATTTTTTTTTATTTTTTGATTTGTCTATTCTATTCAGAATTTTCCCGACATTTTTTTATTTTGAAAAATTTCCCTGAACTTTCTGAGGTACCGAATGAATTGGTAGTTTTTTTTTAAATCAATTAAACTTGCCTGTTTTTGGAAGGCTGATTTGAAATCTCTGTGTTTATTTTAAACTTAGTTATGAATAGGGCAACAGAAAACTAGCGGTTATGAAGTTATTTTGAGGCCTACAACTATGCTATACAAAATAAGTGTATCGTAAAATTAAATAAATGAAAGCAAATATTTTTTTGTTGAAGTAACACATTCTAAAGCCTTTAAGAGGAGGATTTCAGGACATTCCTTCATAGTTCCTTATTGCTTTAAATCAAATATCAATAAAAATATGATTGATTTCTGAATACTTTTTCGAATACGTTGTTGCATACTTTTAGGCTTCAAAATATATTCATAACTGAATTTATAGTCGGTCTTCACCGACTATAATTTTCTTACTTATTTTTAATTCCATTAGAGTATTTTTCTAGCTCGAGGCCAAAAAATTCTATTTAAGATATTCTCAGAATAGATTATTTATTTATTGCTTTAAAAATGTTACTCATCTCATATAATTGTACATCTGTATAGAAATTTAAACTTCATCTGACCGGACAAAATAAAAAAAATAATATAAATCCGGCTCTTCGATCTATTACACTCAAAATAATACATAAGTAGATTTACAATTTTTTTTTTTGCTAATGCTGGTTAGCTAACTTTTAGAAAATTTTTAGTTGAGATTAGCATGTTAGCAAAAATATCCTGTAAACTTCATTTAGCGCATTAGCAAAAAATAACAAAATTTGAACTAATTTTTTTTTTTGCTAAATTTAAAATTGAGTTGACCAAATTTTTACAAGCTTTTTTGCTAATATTAGCAAAAATAAATTGTAATTTTTTTTTTTTAAGGAAACTTAAAATGGCGCTATCTCGGAAACTAAGCCAGATAGACCAAATGGAGGCCATTTTTGGTTCTCGGGATCTTCATAGTATCGCCGGACCTCTTCATATGTGTGGACCCTAATGGGTCCTAACTTTGGATCCAAAAAAGTAAGCATTCCCGAAAATTTTAAAAAGCTCATATCTCGGTAAATATTGCCGACACAACAAAAAGTCAAGAAGCATTTTTGTAGCTCTCAAAACGTAGAACAAGACCGCAAAAGCTCTCCGAGTAATATTTCTGAAGTTATCGAGCTTTTTAAATCTTAAAACCCCAGTGGTCCCTTAAATTACGTATCTTCAAAACTAGACAAGGTAAAGCGAAACGGACACAAATTTTGGATCAAAAACTATGACGATTTGTAAGGAACCAAACTTGGTCTAGTCCCATCGGGGTCTGAACCAATCGCGTCCGAACCCAATGGGGTCCTCAAATGTGTATGAACTTAGTTGAAATAAAAAATTTCAGTTAACTAAGTTTTGGCAAAACATTTTTGCTAACTTTACCAAAAACTCTGTGGGTTCAATATAGGGTTTCTATTCGGAAAAAATTTCCCGGGAATTCCCGGGAAATATTTTTTTAAAAATCCCGGGATTTTTTCTTCGGGAATTCGTCGCTATTTTTTTTGAGAAAAATAATTTTAATGTACACAGTTTTAACGCAATTTTAAATGATTTATTAAAAATGACATCAAAACTTTAAAAAAATTTTAATTTTTAAAGAAAAACTAGTAAGGACATGCTTCAGCTTGCATGTTATTTAGGCCTTATAATTATTTTCTTTAATTGATTTCGTGACAAAAGGTTGGCTGCAAATTGGCAAAAGTTTTCTTAATCTTAAATTTCAATAATTTATTTTTTTAAAAATTTAGTACTTCATATTCGGATTATCAATCTTTATAGTGCTTGAGAAAAAAAATATTAATATTTTAAAGACTGGCGTGGGTTGGAGTAGTCAAAATTAGCAAACTTTTCCAAGAAGTTGTTACCAACACATTTGTTGTAAAATTTTGAAATCGGATAAGTTATACATATTTTCAGAATTGTGAAAAATTTTGTGTTGAGTAAAATACGGCAATGCAAATACTAAAACTGTGATAAGGCCCAATATTTCTACAAAAATTAGATTTTATGAACTTTCTACGTATATTTTCGAGGTTAATAAAACTATTTAACAAAAGATAACACCTAAAATGGTTTTAATTTGGAAAATACGACCATAATTTCTAATATAACAAATTTTTATATAATAAAGTTCAAAATTTGTTTTAATTAAAAAATTCCCGGGAATTCCCAGGAATATGATTTTTTTAAAACTTTTTCCCGGGAATTGAAAAAGTCCGGGAATTTAGAAACCCTAGTTCAATATCAGCTAATTTTCCTGAAGGTTTACAAGCTTTTTTTGCTAACATTATAGTTTATTTTTTTTTTGAGTGTAGTGAAGAAAAAACAGGATTTCAACAGACAGGTGGACATTGATAGATCGAGTTAAAATCGATCGAGAATCACAAAAATGTATAGTATACTTTATAGGGGCAATATTTCTATGTTTTAATAACAAACCATCATCAGCGCTTTTTTGTGGTCCTTTTTCTGCGTGTCTAATAAAAATCTTGAATTTTAATTTAAAAAATCTTCAATTTTAATTAAAAAATTTAATGGAAAAGAAATATTTCAAATTATGTAATTTATGCTTTTAGAAAATTACAAAAATATAAATTTAAATTTTTAATTTCCTGTTCTTCATTTGAAAAAGACAATAAAAATTCATAACAAAGAGCAACTAATAAATCTGGTTATTTTTTTGTGTTCTTGAACATTTTGTTTCAGTTTTTTTCTGCAATAAATTCATTTTCATTATTATTATTATTTGTTTATGTTTTTTATACTTTATTATACTGTCCATTAGTGGACGATTTTTATTTTGTTTATTTTACTGTGAAAAATAACAAACTTGAGTTTTTTATGCCTTTTACTCAGTTACACCGAATACTGGGTAGAACATTTTAACTAAAATATGCATTTTGTATAAATTTTTATGGCTGTGTTTTTAAATAATTTGGATTTATTTAGCACATTTTAACATATTAATTTTAAATAAAATACAAAAAATTTGCGCCTTTAAGTATGCTTTAAATTATTTTAATTTATTTAGCACATTTGAAAAAATTAATTTTAAATAAAATACAAAAAGTTTGTGACCTTAAGTATGCTTTAAAAATATTGCCAAAATATTACGAAAAATTTACATAAAACAGGCCGTAGGTGCATTAAACCTGCGTGTGATTAAGATTTAATAAATTCACATTAAGCTTTAATCCATTATCAAGTGATTGAAAATCACTTTTTATATCACTAGAAAATAAAAATCTAAAAAAGCCGATACAATGGCGATTCTGTTTGATTTTATACAAAAAATCTCTTGTCAGCAAGTTAACGGCCCAGCATGCGTTGAAAACTGAGGTGCAAGTGTATTATATATGCATTAAATTACTGGAGAGGAGGTAATAAAGCGTATTGTTTTTAATGTATAAATTTCTTTGTTTAAACTAAAAACAACAAAAAATAATAATAATAAAAAATAAACAATAAACGCCTTTTGTTACTTAATAATAATGATGCTGATGTTGGTGATGTACTGATTTATAAATGAATATTAATATGAAAAGAAAAACAAGTAAAAAATCTTCTAAACGACTTGGCTGAAAAATATTTAGTGAAATTTTTTCGATTATTTATTAGAATTTTGAGTAAAAAATTTTTTTTTAATAAATTTTGGTTAAAAAATATATTTTAGGGTTTTTTTGAGTGTAAAATTTTTTGATTGCCAATTTTTTGTGAGTGTAATTTTTTTTCGGAGTTTTATCACATGGAGTGCGATTATTGAATAAACTTTGAAATTGTTTGATCTGCTTTAGAGATATCGCAAATTGAAATTTAATATTGCAGTTTTTATACCCTACACCACTCTGTGCTACAGGGTATAATGAGTTTGTACTGATGTTTGCAACTACCCGAAATATTGGCGATGTCCTTCCGTCTGTCCGTCCGTCTGTCCATCTATCGGTTTAAGCACGATACAGGTCGCAATTTTCAATCAAATGATTTGAAATTTAAAACTTAAGCATCCTTTGGCCCAAGTACGAAGCTTATTGAAGTTGGAGAAAATCGGTCCATGTTAAGACCTAGCCCCCATACAAACGCCCACTTTAGTTTCGGCTTAAATGACTCTAATAACCGCATTATAATAGATATCGATTTCAAATTTAGCAGGTAACCAAATTTTGTATGCACAAATCATCATTTCAAAGGAATCGGATCAGTCCTTCTGGTAGTCCCCATACAAACCACCCTCCCAAAAGTCACATAATTCCCTCAAAATTCATAAAAACGGGAATATTTGATAAACATTTTATTTTTAGGTGTTAAAAATTTCGACCGATATTCCGTTAAGTCGGTCTATTGACAAAAAAATAACACAATTCCACTAAAATTTGATATGTATGTGTTTTCTACACTAAATAGAGATCTAACAAAAGACAGTCGGTCCATGTTTGGACTAGGGACCCATTTTTCGGAAAACACTTGTGTAGGGTATCATATACTCGGTCTTGACCGACTTTAACTTTCTTACTTGTTTTTACAACGTTCAAATGGTGATAACTCTAAAACCGTTTGACCGGTTTAATTTTTTTTTAAAAATCTAAACATCTAAAATTGCTGAATTTTTATTTAGTCGATTTGAGTCCACATTATTTATTTCTGAGAAATGATGATTTTTGTTTTACAATAAAAAAATCTGGAAAAAATTAAGTGACAACACAGGCTTAGCGGAGATGTTGACAGTTTTCGGAAGTTGCCACCCTTCCACTATCAGCGCTTTTCGATTGTCACACTTAATGTATAAAAGATAACTTCCTTAAATTTTTCTTGATTAAATAAAAATTCTTTCAGTGTATTCTGCTGTTTTTTTTTATAAAAAATTAATATTTTTTGTTTCTATTTTTTATTAAGAATTTTTCATTTTTACTGTGAAAAAAATTATATTATATACATTAGAGCGACTCAACAAAAAAAGTGATTTAGTTACCCCTCTGAAAATAAAGCTTGGTATGTTTTATGATGATTCCCAAAATATTTTGGTTCTAGCTTTGACCATCCGTGAGCTGGACCATTTTTAAAAAAGGTCGTTTTTTCAGTTTTTCGAGTTTTTTTGTACTTTGCTCCAAGACGACATAAATAAAATTTGGTATCATCGAAAAGAGTTTTTGAAGCAGCATCCAATGGTATATAAAACTTGACCACTTACGACCTACTAATTGAGATATTTAACTAAATACATATTTTCGTTTCGGGATTTCATACAAATTCTACATATTTAGAAATAATGTTCTGCTTTTCAAATTGAATCTGTTTTAAAATAATGTTAATTTATTTTTTTTTTTGTAATTATTCACATAAAACGCGAAAATCGCGGTATATTTTATCTTTTTCAAATATAGGCAATATGGGTATCAAAATTTTTCATTTTTCAATTATAATAACCTGGTGATAAGTAAAAGATCTGTTTTCAAATCTAGGATGCTGTGAGATAAATTTAAGTTTTTAAATATTAATTTTTTAACAATGTTCTGCTTTTCAAATTAAATCTGTTTTAAAATAATGTTTATTTATTTATTTATTTTTTTATTATTCACATAAAACGCGAAAATCGCGATATATTTTCTCTTATTTTAATATAGGCAGGCAATATGGGTATCAACGTTTTTCATTTTTCAATTATAATAATCTGGTGATAAGCAAAATATCTGTTTTCAAATCTAGGATGCTGTGAGATATATTTAAGTTTTCAAATATTATTTTTTTTAGTTGAATACATATATGAAATGAGAAAAATAGTTACTAACAGAACACAAGATTATTATAATTGAAAAATTAAAAAATTTGATACCCATATTGCCTATATTAAAAAAACACAAGTATATCGCGATGTTCGCGTTTTATGTGAATAATAAAAAAAATAAAAAAAATTAACATTATTTTAAAACAGATTCAATTTGAAAAGCAGAACATTGTTAAAAAATTAATATTTAAGAACTTAAATTTATCTCACAGCATCCTAGATTTGAAAACAGATCTTTTACTTATCACCAGGTTATTATAATTGAAAAATGAAAAATTTTGATACCCATATTGCCTATATTTTAAAAAAGATAAATATATCGCGATTTTCGCGTTTTATGTAATTAATTACAAAAAAAAATAAATTAACATTATTTTAAAACAGATTCAATTTGAAAAGCAGAACATTATTTCCAAATACGTAGAATTTGTATGAAAACCCGAAACGAAAATATGTATTTAGTTAAGTATCTCAATTAGTAGGTCGCAAGTGGTCAAGTTTTATATACCATTGGATGCTGCTTCAAAAACTCTTTTCGATGATACCAAATTTTATTTATGTCGTCTCGGAGCAAAGTACAAAGAAATTCGAAAAACTGAAAAAAATACCTTTTTTAAAAATGGTCCAGCTCACGGATGGTCATCGCTAGAACCAAAATATTTTGGGAATCATCATAAAACATATCAAGCTTTATTTTCAGAGGGGTAACTAAATCACATTTTTCTCTTCCATGCAAGTTGAGTCGCTCTAATCTATATATATAAAAGAGTAATGTGACTGACTGACTGACTGACTGACTGACTTATATACTCATTCATCATCGCCCAGCTCAAACCGCTGAAGCTAGAGACTTGAAATTTGGACTGTAGGTCCACCTCCCGGAATATAGATCCACTAAGGCTGGATTTTTGCCAATGTTGATTCTAAGGGGGTAAAAAGGGTAAAAAACTGTACTTTTGGTACTTTTTATATCTCCTGAAATAATGGTCATAGAAACTTGAAATTTGGACTGTATGTTCACATCCCGGAATATAGATCCAGTAAGGCCGGATTTTTGACAATGTTGATTCTAAGGGGACAAAAAGGGTATAAAACTGTACTTTTGGTACTTTTTATATCTTCTGAAATAATGGTCACAGGGACTTGAAATTTGGACTGTGTGTTCAACTCCTGGAATATAGATCCAGTAATGCCGGATTTTCGCCAATGTTGATTCTAAGGGGGTAAAAAGGGTAAAAAACTGTACGTTTGGTACTTTTTATATCTCCTGAATAATGGTCACAGAAACTTGAAATTTGGACTGTATGTTAACCTCCCGGAATATAGATCCAGTAAGGCTGGATTTTTGCCAATGTTGATTCTAAGAGGGTAAAAAGGGTAAAAAAATGTACCTTTGGTACCTTTTATATTTCCTTAAAAAATGGTCCTAGACACTTGAAATTTTGAATGTAGGTTTAGCTCCCGGAATATAAATCTGCTAAGGCTGGATTTTGCCAATGTTGATTCTTAAGGGTAAAAAGGGTAAAAAACTGTCCTATTGGTACCTTTTATATTTTCTTAAATAATGGTCCTAAAAACTTAAAATTTGCAATGTAGGTTCACCTCTCGGAAAAAATATTTAACAAGGCTGGGTTTTTGCCAATGTTGACTCTACGGGGGTAAAATGGAAAAAAGTGTACTTTTGGTACTTTTTTTAATTTACTGAAATAATGGTACCTTTTATAAAAAATACCTTTTATAAAAGTACCTTTTATAAAATGTACCTTTTATAAAAAGTACCTTTTATAAAAAGTACCTTTTTTAAAAAGTACCTTTTATAAAAAGTACCTTTTAAAAAAGTACCTTTTATAAAAAGTACCTTTTATAAAAAGTACCTTTTATAAAAAGTACCTTTTATAAAAAGTACCTTTTATAAAAAGTATCTTTTATAAAAAGTACCTTTTATAAAAAGTACCTTTTATAAAAAGTACCTTTTATAAAAAGTACCTTTTATAAAAAGTACCTTTTATAAAAAGTACCTTTTATAAAAAGTACCTTTTATAAAAAGTACCTTTTATAAAAAGTACCTTTTATAAAAAATACCTTTTTTAAAAAGTACCTTTTAGAAAAAGTACCTTTTAGAAAAAGTACCTTTTAGAAAAAGTACCTTTTATAAAAAGTACCTTTTAGAAAAAGTACCTTTTATAAAATGTACCTTTTATAAAAAGTACCTTTTATAAAAAGTACCTTTTATAAAAAGTACCTTTTATAAAAAGTACCTGTTATAAAAAGTACCTTTTATAAAAAGTACCTTTTATAAAAAGTACCTTTTATAAAAAATACCTTTTATAAAAAGTACCTTTTATAAAAAGTACCTTTTATAAAAAGTACCTTTTATAAAAAGTACCTTTTATAAAAAGTACCTTTTATAAAAAGTACCTTTTATAAAAAGTACCTTTTATAAAAAGTACCTTTTATAAAAAGTACCTTTTATAAAAAGTACCTTTTATAAAAAGTACCTTTTATAAAAAGTACCTTTTATAAAAAGTACCTTTTATAAAAAGTACCTTTTATAAAAAGTAGCTCTTATAAAAAGTACCTTTTATAAAAAGTACCTTTTATAAAAAGTACCTTTTATAAAAAGTACCTTTTATAAAAAGTACCTTTTATAAAAAGTACCTTTTATAAAAAGTACCTTTTATAAAAAGTACCTTTTATAAAAAGTACCTTTTATAAAAAGTACCTTTTATAAAAAGTACCTTTTATAAAAAGTACCTTTTATAAAAAGTACCTTTTATAAAAAGAACCTTTTATAAAAAGTACCTTTTATAAAAAGTACCTTTTATAAAAAGTACCTTTTATAGAAAGTACATTTTATAAAAAGTACCTTTTATAAAAAATGCCACTTATAAAAAGTACCTTCCATAAAAAGTACGTACATAAAAAGTACCTTCCATAAAAAGTACAGTTTTTGGAACTTTTTTATTTCTTGAAATAATAAACATAGAAACTTGAAATTGGAAAAGGTTCGCCTATCGGAAAATAATTGGGTTAAAAGGAATAAAAAAGTGTACTTATTTACTTCATGATATAAAGTGGACCAAAAACTTAAAATTTGGAATGTAAAATCCTTTGATGAAAAAAGAGATTGGGAAAAGTTTTTTTTTTGAAATTCCGTTTCTTAACAAGGATAAAAAGTACTTTTAATATTTGCTGAAACAATGATCCTAGATAATTGAAATATGGATTGTAGGATCCTTCGGGGAAGAAAAAACATTCTGAAAGAGATACTTTTTTTAAATTCAGTTTCTAATGGGGGTAATAAAGTGTACTTTTGGTACTTTTTCTGTGCCTATAACAATGACCTTAGAAAATGGAGATGGAATTGGAAATGAAATGGAGTAGAATGGGGAACAATATGGAATAGAGCAGGGAACAAAAATGAATGATACTTTTAACTCAAATTTTTGGTGTTTGCCTTTTTTTTACTCCATATTTTTTTTTTTATTGCAATTTCTTTTTTCACTGAAATATTTATTTATTCAAAATCCAAAATACCGACATAAGGACTCGAAAATTGTCATTATATTTTTCCCCCGGAACGAACATGATAACGTACCAGCAAAGTTATTAAAATTTTATTGTTTATATTATTCATTGAAATATTTTTTTATGGAAGACTTAAACGTCCACAAGTAAATAAAACAAAGACTACGTAGGGGAATTTTTTTGAAAATCGATAGAATAATCCTGATCCTCCTATTATCCGGTATTCAATACAACCGGTAACGAAGTACCGGGATTGTAAGCTAGTATACATATATTTCTTTACAAACTGGAATGCTGATGGTTTTTAGTGTTTTGTTTGTTGTTTTTTGGTTAAAAAAAGAAAAAAAAAAGAAACAAATTAGTGTTAAAATTTTTTATAACCCTTCAAAATGGACTCTGGGGGTGTTAATAATAAAAGAGTGAAAGTAACAATAACAAAAGGGGGTTTTTATGTTTATAAAATAATAAGGCCATAGAAAGCTAAAGTAATAAAATAATGATGTCTATAAAATGAAATTAATTAGTAGGGTTATTATAAAAATAATGTAAAAAATATATAACTTTTTTTAAATTTTGTTTTCATTTTTAAATAAATAAAAAATTGTTATTAATTGACCTATTTTTTTTGTTTTGAGAAAGATTACTGTGACTTGAGGTCATATTTCTTTACTAACTTTTTAAATGGTTTGGTCAAGTAACAATTTTCTGGGAACAAATTCAATAATTTCGGATTAGTTTCACCTTGACTTCAGGTGATAAAAAAAGGCGAAACACGTTTAAAAAAGGGCAGGCCATACAAATATTTTGCAAAGTATTTCTGTCATTAAAAAAAAAAATTACAAAAAAAACAGTTTAAAAAAATTTCACAATTTTTTTTCTTTAAAAAAAAAAAAAAGTTAAAAATTTTTTTTTTCTCAATATACAAAATTTTTGGAAAAAAGATTTTAAAATTAATTTGAGCTAAATCCGATCATTTAAACCCATGGCGCTCATCGATCAAATTTTTACCGCCATTTGTGGTAATTTTTTGACAAATTTCATATGGCGATATCTCGAAAACCAATGAACCGATTTCAGAGATTTTACTTATATTTAATTTTGTAATAATGTATTTAATTTTGTAATAATGTTTTGTAATTTTGTAATATGTTTTTTTATTTTTTAATATTAAAAAAAATTAAAAATTTTGTTAACCTGAACATACCAAACCCCTATCTCCACTTTCTAAGGGGGCACAAATGTAACATTTAAAAAAAAATTGCTCCTAAAGCTCTAACTGTCCCTAAAGTGCCTAGGGGAGTCAAAAATGACCAACCCCCCATAATTGTTTCAATTAAAACATTTTCTCAGAATATATCAACCCTCTATCTTCAACCCTTAAGGGGGTCCCCATAATTTTTTGTTTGTTTTTTTTTTATTAATTTATTTTAATAAACCAGCTTCAACCGTCCCATTATTTTTCACACCTAACATTTTGTCCGAACATAACTACCCTTATCCCCATTCCCTAAGGGGCTCCCATACAAAATGACATACGAATGCCAATTTGCTCCCACCGCTCTAACTGTTCAAAGGGTGTCCCTAGAGAGTAAAATTCATGACCGACCCCTATTATTTTTTCAACCCTAACATTTTCTTGGAATAATCCTACCCTCTATTTCAACCCTTAAGGGGGTACCCATTATAGACATCTTGCATTTGACGGTACTCCAAATTTTTCAAAAATTCAAAACTTTGATCGATAGGCGCCACGGGCTAAAATTATCGAATTTGCTTCAAATTGCGTTAAAAAGAAAGTTTGTCTCAAGGTCTGTGAGATTTTTTTTCAAAAATTCTTGAACGTTGAGAAAAGTCGCCATTTTTTTCATAAAAAAAAACATTTTTTTCATTAACAATTTTTTCTCCTTTAAAATCTTTTTTCATTAAAATTTTTTTTCATTAAAAAATTTTTTTCAACAAAATTCTTTTTATCAAAATTTTTTTTTTCTCAATTCTTTTTTAATCAAGTAATACATTTTTGGCTGTATTACTCAATGCTCCGTTATAAATTAACTCTTCGTTAAATTTAACTTTTCATACAAGTTTTGACATAAGGCTCCGTTAAATCAGCAGTTAGCAGCTAACTTTTCATTGAGTAATCCGACCTTAATAATTGTTTTTATTCTCGTCCACAAAATAAGCGAACGTAAAAAGTTAAACTTTAAAATCCTCAGGGTCCAAGTTGGAGTTTTTCAGAAGAAGCCTCTTCCCTTTAAATAATAGTCGTTTATTGTATAAAAATAGCTATGTTTTTATTCGTCAATATTCGGTATTCGGCATGATTTTTGAATGTTCGACAAAATAAATAATTCAACAGTTTGCCGAATATTCGTCAAAATTTAAATTGTTTAAAAATGTACTTTTAATTAACGTTCAACATTTTTTGCAGCTATTTTATTATGCTTTATTTTCAAAAACTGGAGTATTTGAAAAATTAGTGACAAACACAGCGTTGCTTTCTTTAGTCTACTACTTTTTTTATATTTTACATGGATTTAATACAGACCTTTGAGTAATCAAACTGTTCGCCAATATTCGGTTCAAACCGAGTATTCAGTAAAATGCCGAATAGTGTATCGCGACATCACAGTGCAACAACCAAAATCGGAATGGGAAGAAACCAAAATCAAATAAAATATGACATTTCCATAATAAAACCAACAAGGCTTTTTTGTAGTTTCGTGCTAGATTTTATATTTACTTGAAAACTATATAAGAGGCGTATACTTAATTTTGTAATTGCCCTTAAATAACAATCATACGCAACGTTGCACAGTGATTTATACTTAATAATTCGGCCATTTAGTAAGTTCTGGACCGATTTCAGCGAAACTCATACCGATTATAACTAACCTAATTTCGAGACTAAGTTCGGAAGCTGTACCCCACATGTCATATAAGAGCACCACCAGGGGCCCCTAAAGTAGGACAAATTTAGTATACGAAAACATTAAACTCTTTAAATCACAAAAAAAAGCTAAAAAAAATATAGCATTAAACAAAATAAAGCCTTAAGCCAACTTTTATTTGCATTTGGTTTCATCACATTCCAATTCGGAGAGTTAGTATCACTGTGGTATCACAATGGACCTCAGAGTCTACGTATGTTGGCGTAAAATGTCAGCAGTACTTACAACCTAACTTAACTGGATCAATTTTTTTTTATTATTATAAAAAATGATTAGCTTATTTTAAAATTTTGATAACATTTTTTTTTGATTCCTCGCTCTAAAACATCTTATTAAAGTTTCTCAGTTTCTGAAAACTATCGGATTTGACTAAAATTGAGTTTAAAAGAAAATTTAGCTCAAGCTTTATCAAAAAGAGGAAGGAATTGTGATTTTTTTTTAATTCTAGAACGTTGGAAAAAGCCGCCATTTTTTCATTTAAATGTTTTGTTTTATCAAAAAATTTTTTAACATAAAATTTTCGTTTTATCAATTTTTTTTCTCATTTTTTTACTTAAGTCATTCAATTTTAATTTTTTTTATCCTCGCCGGTAAAAAGACGGACCTAAAAGTCTCTGAGACATTTTTCCAACGGAAATGTGTTCAGATTCTAAGCATTTATTTTACTGAAAAAGGGTCAGACTCTGAAAAATTTTATATTGAATTTTGAGAAATTTTTCTACAGAATAAGTCTCAAATTCATTGAAATTTTTTCTGAACAAAAGCTCTCATAAGAGACTCAGATTTTCCAAAAAAAAAATTTCAGATTCTGAATTTTTTTTGGAAATAAGTGTAAGTTTCAAATAAAAAAAAAATGTTTCGTTTACAACAGTTGTATACCATCTCACTTTTTAATTGTACTTTTTCTATTATTAAATAAAATCCTTTTTAATTCATTTCTTATGGTAACAAATTTTCCTAAAAGTCTTTTGTTTTAAACTACTATCTGGTTTAGAAAACAGCTTAGAACAAAAAGATATAGTTCATAAAATATAATTTGTTCATAATTACATCCTGATTACACAAAGATAGACACAAAACTGAAATGACTTCTTGAGTACACACATACGTAGATTCAATTAAACACACATACATATGAATATATGAAGAAAAACACACTAAAATATGATTTTAAAAAATTTTCCAGGTAAAAAAACTCGTTAATTTGTCTTCTTTTTACTGTTTTTTTTTCGTTCATATTTAATAGTTACAACTGTAATTCATACTAATCCCATGAATTGCATTTAGTAATGTTACATGTTATCAATGCATACTACTACAAACAGTGGTATTCTCATCTCAAACGCACACTGCTTAAAGCTTACATACATATTACAAATGTTTAAGTGTGTCAGTGTATGTGTGTTGGTAACAGTTTTACAATAATAATCACAATAAAAACAACAAAATGAACAGCATCTACTAAACTGAAACTAGCAAAAGCTTTTGACATATGACAACTCTTTCTGATATCACATTTTCTATAATGCTTAAAGAACCATTTGTATTAGTGTGTCTGCAATTGTTTGTAAGTGTGTGTGTGTGGCGTGTATGACAGTGTTTAAATGTATTGAGGGGATTTTAATATAGAAATATTATATTTTCCAACAACCAGTAAAATACAACTGACATTATGTGACAGGTAAAATAGAAATGTATAGAAGCAGAACATAAAAAAAAAATGAAAAAAGGATTTGTTATCATTATCAAAAAGCAACAGGAGGAGACATTTATTTGTGTGGCAGCTAGAAGCAGCAGGCCAGCAGCAGCTGTAAAAAAAGGTTAAAAAGAAATTAATGCAATTGCTGGAAAAATGTGATTACATGAAAAATGAATGTTTAAAAATTTTAAATACATATGTTATGAGAGCGACATTTTTAAGGTTTCCCTCCGATTTTAAATGTCCGGGCAAATTTTTATTTTACTAGGCCTTAAACTTCTGTGGTACACATTTTTTGACGGTGTGACCGGGAATTACAATTTTCGATTTTAAAAATTTAAAAAAAAAAAATACATCATATTTATTAATTTTAATGCGCTGAATTCGAATATAAAAAAAATAAAATCGGTCAACCAGTTTTCAAGATATTGCTATTTGAAATGTAAAAATGTAGATTTTCCTTACGTTCAAGATTTTTTTTTAAATCTCAAAATTCCTTTTTCTTGACTCTTTCATAGAGCTTAAGAGAATTTTTAAAGTTAAGTTTAATTTGAGCCCAATTCGATCATTTTGACCAGAGGTGCCCCTCGATCCAAGTCTTGGATTTTTAAAAAATTTCCACCAATATTTTGAATTTTTGAAAAACTAAAAACTATTTATTATTTTTTTATTAATTTTGATATGCTGAATTCGAATATAAAAAAAATTTGTACTCTTGCCCAAAACATTAAGGATCTTATTCATAATACTTATAACAGACTTATTGTAGGTTTATTTGACAATTATTCCTGCAATATCTGTCAAATAAACCTACTTTAAATATATTTCAGGTTTTATGAATAACCACCTAAATCATGATAATGCTTTGTGAAAGATTTGGGTGTATATTTAGGGTGACCATACGTACTGATTTGATCAGTACATGTACTGATTTTTGATCACGTGTACCGATCAAAAGACGTTGTACTGATTTGTACTGATTTTTTGAAATATGTACTGATTGTACTGATTTTTGAATATTTCAACATAAAAAATAATTTTGTTTGAAAATTTTATACAAAAACTTGAATTTCCATAAAATAAGTCATCAGAGTACTTTTTTTATACACTAAGAAAATTATGTCATTAACTGTTTGTAGGTTATTTTAAAAAGTAATCAGTAAAGTCATTCTAAAAGAAAAATCACTTATTTTATAAAGGATTTAATTTTTTTACTGTTTCTGTAGTTTAAAAAAAATAATTTACTGTATTAAAAACGAATTTTCTGTTACATTTAATTTCGGCAGTAAAAAATTTCTTCTATAGTTGTACTGTTTTTCAATACAAAATAACTGAATATTCACTAGTTTTTTAATGTTTTGGTTAGTCATTAAATTAACATTTAAAATTGACTGTAATGTGTTTTTATTTTAAATGAAAAAACAGTGGAATGGTTTTTAAATAAAATTTCATTTGTTTTAAGTGAATATCCACTGGAATTTACCCACATAATTTTTTGAGTGTAACTTAAGTATGACAAAGAGATAATCAATTCTAAAAAGTTCAGAGTTCGTGAATCAAGAGGTTCATTAACGCAAAAATGTATCTGAGCATGAGGTTATTTTGAGGTTTTCTAAACGAAAAGTTCACGGGATGATGCATTTTTTATATTTTTAGAAAGATAATGTAATTGCATCACATCAAATGATTTTGAGTTGTTCGATGAGGTAATGTCTTCAGAATTTTTTGGACAAAGTTACATTTTTTGGACAAATCACTCAGAACATAAGCCACTATTTAAAAAACATGTGGTTTTTATCTGGGAAGTTTTATAAAACTCAGAGCTATCAAAACTTATGGAAAAAAGTCGTCAGAATTTAAGGGATTTTCTTAAACTCAAAACCTGTGGGTTTTTGTTTGTTGTAATTTCCGCACTGAAACGATCAACATTCAAATTAAGTTGTTTGAAGTCAGTTAAATTGTTTGCAAAATAACGACAACAGTTTAAGGCAGTTGTTTTTAAGCAATTCTTTTCAAACAGTTGTTTTTACTGAAATACTAATTGCCCGAAGTTTGTTAGTTTAACCGATTTTTTTGAGTGGTAAAAAAATGATCAGTGTTTTGCCATAGAAAAGAGTTTTTATAGTTGAATTTCAAGAAAATATAAACTTAAGAGCTTGGGCGTACTGATTTCAGTTCAGAAAAAAATGGTCACCCTATGTATATTACTTTGCTATTCCATACAAAACCAATTGAAATATCAATCTAGGACCCCATTAAAACCCAAAAGAGCTCTACATTTCGTAAGTAAGTGCAAAAATAAGTGCATAAAAGTGTTTTTAAATTTTGGAGAGTATAAGAGATTCGCCACCAAAGAATATAACACTCTCACTTGTTTTATGTACATTTCATAAACAAATGGACAATTTTTATGCGAAAAGCTTAGACTTGGTGAAAAAGTAGTTTTAATAAAATAAAAATGATTTCTTTTTCACGAAAAACAAAATTATGTTAAAAAAAAATTGAATGAACCCAAAATTTTTGGCGAAAAAAATTTTGATGAAAAAAAGTTTTTGATGAATTTTTTTGATGAAAAGAAAATTTTTTTAGATAAAAAAAAATTGATGAAAAAACATATGAAAAAAATTTTTTTTTGGTGAGAAAAAAATTAATACTAAAAAAATTTTATAAAAAAATTTTATGAAAAAAGTATGATAAAAAAAAAATTTATAAAAAAAAGTTATGATGAAAAAAAAAAAATTTGATGAAAAAAAAAAAATTAATGAAAAAAAATGATAAAAAAAAAATAAATAAAAAAGATTGAGAATAAAAAATTTTATAAAATAATTTGATGAAAAAAAAAATTTTGAAAAAAAAAATTTAGATGAAAAAAAAATTTTATGAAAAAAAAATTATGAAAAACAAAAAGTTCGATGAAAAAAAAATTTACGAAAAAAAGTTTAATGAAAAAAAAAAAAAAAAATTGATGAAAAAAAAAAATTTGATGAAAAAAAAAAAATTTGATGAAAAAAAAAAATTGATGCAAAAAAAAGAATTTGATGAAAAAAAAAAAAAAAATTGATGAAAAAAATTTTTTTTTTTTGTTGAAAAATAATTATTTTACTTTTTATTCACCAGCTGGTGAATAATTATTTTACTTTTTATTCACCAGCTGGTGAAAAACGGTTTTATTTTTTATTCACCAGCTGGTGAAAAACGGTTTTATTCACCACTAGGTGAATTATTATCCAAGTTACAAACCCAAGTTATTAAAATTTTTGGTTTTAAAAAAATGAAAATAGTAATTCTTGTTTTCTTTTTCGTTAATTGTTTGCTTATATAGTCAAACTGAGGTGGCGTCCTGCAACTTTTTTAAAATTAGACACCAGCCTAAAAACATTATCATGTTAAAAATTCTGAAATCAGTCGAGCAATTTTCGGGATATCACCATTTGAAGTTTGTCAAAAAATATCCAAAATGGCGGTTTTGTCCTATGGTCAAGAAATTTTTTACTTTTAAATCGTTCGATCGGTTTTCGAGATATTTTTTAAAATTTTTTTTCCATTCGAGTTTGATTTTTAAACTAAATTTAAACCAATTCAGACCATTTAAACTCATGGCGCCTTTCGATCAAAGTTTAGAGTTTTTGATAAACATTTTCTTAAAACCAAAACTTTGATCAAAGGGCGCCACCGGTCAAAGAAAAAAAAGTTTTGAGTTTTTTTCTATTTTGAGAAAGAAGTTTTTAATTATACCCTACACCACTCTGTTGTACAGGGTATAATGAGTTTGTGCTGATGTTTGTAACTACCCGAAATATTAGTACTAGCCCCACCTTTAAGTATAATGATTGATTTAGAATTACTTTTTGAGTCGATTTAGCGACGTCTGTCTGTCCATGTAAACGGTTCAATCACGATATAGGTCGCAATTTTCTAGCAATTGACTTGAAATTTGAAAATTAAGCATCTTTTGGCCCAAAACCCAAGACTCATGAAATTGGAAAAAATCAGTCCGTATTAAGATCTAGCCCCGTTTTGGAAGTTGGCAGGTAATCGAATTTTGTAAGCAAGAATCATCATTTCAAAGCGAAAATCATTAAAATTTCATAGGAATCGTTTCAGTCCCTCTTGTAGTCCCCATATAAACCACGTACCTTATATTCACATAATTCCCTCAAAATTAATAATTGGATAATTTTTGGACTTAGTCCCCATTCAAAAATTTCACCCGATATTCGTTAAATCGGGCGAATTCCACTTAACTTTGGTTTTTGCGTGTTTTCTACACTTATTAAAGAAGCAACAAAAGAAAAATAAAATCGGTCCATGTTTGGACTTGGTACCCATTTTCCGGAAAATACTGATGTAGGGTATTATATGATCGGTCTTGACCGACAATAATTTTCTTTTTTTAATTTCTTGACTGTAGAAAAATTCAGCCAATTTTTGCAAATTTCCAGTAGCTATATCATGGAAATATTTTGATCGATCTTAAAAATTAAGCAGGCTCTTCTGGATTTCAAATGGGCTTTCCATGAATTAAATTTGTCTTTTTTTGGCTGTTCTTAATTTCATATGAGGTTTTCTGGATTTCACTTGAACTTTTAAGGCTTTCAGCTGAGCTTTTTTAATTTTCAATTTAAGTTTTCTGAATTTCGGTTGGTCTTTTCTCAATTTCATTTAGATTTTTCATAATTTTCATAGGGCTTTTCAAAATTTAACTTAAGATTTTCTAAATTTTAATAGGTTTTTTCGAAATTCAATTGTGCTTGTTAGAACTTCAATTGGGGTTTTCCGAAATTCAATTGAGCTTTGCTGAATTTCAACTGCACTATTTTAATTTTCTATTGTGCGTTTCCTAATTTAAATTGGTCTTTTTAGAATTTCAATTGTGCTTTACTTAATTTTTGATTAAACATTTTAATTTTTTTTTTGAATTTAAAATGAACTTTTTCGAATTTAATTGGATTATTCTGAGTTTGAGTTCAGATTGTTTGGATTTTAATTGAAATTTTCTAAGTTTTAATTGGAATTTTCTGAACTTTGATTGGGCTTTCCTGGATTTCTTTAAATTCCTTAATTTTTACTAGAATTTTAACTAAATTTTTCTAGATTTCAATTAAGCTTTTCTAAAGTTCATTTGTGCTACTTAAAAGTTGGATTGTGCTTTTAAATTTCAATTAAGCCTTTTATAATTTCGATTTAACCTTTAAAAATCCTTTGGTATAGTTTCTTACCAAAATTTTAACTAAATTTTTCTAGATTTCAATTAAGCTTTTCTAAAGTTTATTTGTGCTATTAAAAAGTTTGATTTTGCTTTTAAATTTAAATTGAGCTTTTATAATTTATAATTTACCCTTTGGCTAGTTTAAGTTTAATTTAAGCATTTTAAAATTTATTTTTTTTTTTTGCCAGAAATTTGTTAGGACTTTCTGAATTTCAAAAGTTAGCTTTTTTTAACTGCGCAATTGAAAGTCTGTATAGTGCTTTGGAATTCAAGTTGAGCTTTTCATGATTCCAACACTTATAAATTTCTTTTGGCATTTTCTAAGTTTAATTTAAGCTTTTGCAAACTTCTATTGTGCTTTTTTCAAGCTCGTTAAGACTTTCCCGAATTTTGAGTAGAGCTTTTCTTAACTTAAATTGAACTTTAATGAATTCCAAGTGAACTTTTATAGATCCTAATAAAGCTTTTAGGCATCTTAATAAAGCTTTTCTAAATTTTAATTGACCTTTTACAAATTAAGTAAGTATTTTTTTATACAACTTCCAATTAAATGAGAATTGTTTAAATTAATTCATATTTTTATTAGCCTTCTGCAGTAATAGCCTACCAATTAGCGTAATTTTGTGCTCATTTTTAAAGCCTCCTCTTTTAATCATTTACTTTAAAAAAACATTTGCTAAGCATTGTTTACCTTTTTAAAAACAATTATCATTGTTTTTTTTCTCCCCCCTAAAAACAACATAAAATTTAAATCATATTTCGCTCTCGTTCTCTAATTATAATTGTTGTTTGTAGCAAATTGTTAAAAAAAAATCTGAAAAAAAAGAAGTACAAGGTTATAAGCACCCAAGGCACTCAAGCGTTAACTTCAAGAGCACTTCAGTTTTAAAACAAAAAGCTAACAGCATACGTATGCAAATCCTGTGCACAAAAAGTTTAACTACCGCTAGGTGATCCTGTATGGGAAGCAATCTCAGAGAATAACCAAAAAGTTCGTTACATATTTGGCTCTTTCCCAAAATATTTTAAAGCAAACGATAATAACTCGGGTTATTATGATGTAATAAAAAAAGCTTTGATCACAAAATTAATACTTTTGCATTACAGTGTTTAATCAAACCTTCAACCCCTTTTATGTATGTTTTGTTGCATTTGTTGTTTATACCCTACACCTCTACGAATATACAAATTTGGCTAGGATCCCAGAAGAAAATAAAAATATAAAAACAAAATAAATTGGCGAGGTGTTGTGAGGGGCTGCTGGGGTTACCTACCCCTCGCGTTTATATAAAACAAAAAAAATTGGCGAGGTGTTGTATGGGCTGCTGGGGTTACATACCCCTCACGTTTATTATACCCCCCACTCTGGTGATAGAGGGTAGATATAAGTTTGTCATTCCGTATGTAACACATTGAAATATTGGTTTAGGACCCCATAAAGTATATATATTCATGATCCTTGATCGATTTTAAGTCGATCTAACGATGTCCGTCTGTCTGTCTGTCTGTTGAAATCACGTTTTTGGCAATAATCCGGAACCGATTTAAACGCTTGGGGTACCAAACGTTGCGGAATTTATCCAGGAAGAAACTGATGTATTTTTTTTTTAAATCGGTTAAGTATTTTAAAAGTTTTAAGTGAATTTCTGAAAAACTCTTAGATGTTTTCAACATAACCCTAAATTAACTCATATTTTGTGTAGATACATAACCAAGAATACGAAAATGAAAAAAAAAAACTTAGAAAAAGAAAAAAATCTTTACAAAAAAACTTTAAAATATGTAAAACAAAATCTAAATTTAATTAAAAAAAAGTTCGTTAAGTAATAATAAAAAAATTAATTGTTATTTTTATGTACATAGCATGTGTGTGTGTGTCCATTTTTTGCTTCGTCATATTAACGGGGTTGCCAGACTTTTTTTTGCTTTGTCGCCAAATCGGATGTAAAATATCGCCAAAATTCAATTTTGTTCAGATTTCTTAAAAAAAAAAAATATTTTCATTTAAAAAAAAAAATTTTGTTAAATAAAAAAAAAACAGAAATAAACTTTATAGCAAAAATCGCTCAAATCCGGAAAATCTAAATATATAAAAGAGTAATGTGGCTGACTAACATACTCATTCATCATCGCGAAGCCCAAACCGCTGAAGTTAGAGACTTGAAATTTGGACTGTAGGTTGACCTCCCGGAATAAAGATCCACTAAGGCTGGATTTTTGCCAATGTTGATTCTAAGGGGGTAAAAAGTGTAAAAAACTGTACGTTTGGTACTTTTTATATCTCCCGATATAATGGTCATAGAGACTTGAAATTTGGACTGTATGTTACCCTCCCGCAATATAGATCCACTATGGCTGGAGTTTTGCCAATGGTAAGGGGGTAAAAAGGGTAAAAAACTGTACTTTTGGTACATTTTAAATCTCCTGATATAATGATCATAGAGACTTGAAATTTGGACTGTATGTTCACCTCCCGGAATATAGATCCATTAAGGCTGGATTTTTGCCAGTGTTGATTCTAAGGGGGTCAAAAGGGTAAAAAAAATGTACTTTTGGTGCTTTTTATATCTCCTGAAATAATGGTCATAGAAACTTGAAATTTGGACAGTATGTTCACATCCTAGAATATATGTTAATCCAGTACGGCTGGAGTATTGCCAATGTTGATTCTAAGAGGGTAAAAAGGGCTAAAAATCTATACTGTTGGTACCTTTTATATTTCCTTAAAAAATTGTCACATAGACCTGAAATTTGGACTGTATGTTCACCTCCCGGAATATAGATCCCCTAAGGCTGGGTTTTTGCCAATGATGTTTCTAATAGGGTAAAAAGGGTAAAAATATGAACTTTTGTTACATTTTATATTTCCTTAAATAATGGTACTAGAAAATTGAAATTTGCAATGTCGGTTTACCTTCCGGAAAAAAGATTCACTAAGGCTCGGGTTTTGCCAATGTTGATTCTACGGGGGTAAAATGGGTAAAAAAGTACTTTTGGTACTTTTTTTTTATTTACTGAAATAATGGTTATTCAAACTTGAAATTTAGAATGTAGGATCCTTTAGTGAAATAAAACATTCTGGAACAAGTACTTTCTGAAAATTCTGTACCGTTTTCAAAAAGTACCTTTTATAAAAAGTACCTTTTATAAAGGGTTCCTTTATAAAAAGTACCTTTTATACAAAGTACCTTTTATAAAAGTACCTTTTATAAAAAGTACCTTTTATAAAAAGTACCTTTTATAAAAAGTACCTTTTATAAAAAGTACCTTTTATAAAAAGTACCTTTTATAAAGGGTTCCTTTATAAAAAGTACCTTTTATACAAATTACCTTTTATAAAAGTACCTTTTATAAAAAGTACCTTTTATAAAAAGTACCTTTTATAAAAGGTTCCTTTATAAAAAGTACCTTTTATTAAAAGTACCTTTTATAAAAGTACCTTTTATAAAAAGTACCTTTTATAAAAAGTACCTTTTATAAAAAGTACCTTTTATAAAAAGTACCTTTTATAAAAAGTACCTTTTATAAAAAGTACCTTTTATAAAAAGTACCTATTATAAAAAGTACCTTTTATAAAAAGCACCTTTTATAAAAAGTACCTTTTATAAAAAGTACCTTTTATAAAAAGTACCTTTTATAAAAAGTACCTTTTATAAAAAGTACCTTTTATAAAAAGTTCTTTATATAAAAAGTACCTCTCATAAAAAGTACCTTTTATAAAAAGTACCTTTCATTAAAAGTACCGAAAGTACACATGTTGGTACTTTTTATTTCCTGAGGTATAAATAAAACAAACTTTTTTGTTTTTTAAATCATTACATTGGTGGAGGGTATTTAAAGATTCGGCACAGCCGAATATAGCTTTCTTACTTGTATTTATTTGATTTGCGTTTGTTTTAGTACTTTTTTTGGAATATTTTACTACTATTTTAATACATTTTTTAAAACAGTACTATTTTAGTACTTTTTATAAAAACTACTATTTTGAGACTTTTAATAAAAAAAAAAATGTTTTAGTATTTTTTACAAGAAAGTACTATTTAAGATTTTTTTACAAAAAGGTTCTATTTTAGTATTTTTTTAAAGTCGTTATTTTAGTACTTTAGTCGCCTTTTAATTAAAATGTGATATTTAAGTAGGTAGTTTTGTAAAAACAGGGCTATTTAGTGCCTTAAAAAAGTTTTATTAGTTTCATAAAAAATACTTCGTATAAATAATAACTTTTTTATTAGTATTTATTAAAGAAGTACTATATACATAAGTACTTTTTACAAAATGTAATATTTAGGTACTTTTTATAAGAAAGTATTATTTAGGAATCTAAAATACAAAGTAATATTTTAGTACTTTTTATAAAAAAGTACTATTTCAGTACTTTTTATAAAAAAGTACTATTTTGTATTTTTTAAAAAAGTACTATTTTGGTACTTTAAAAAATGTACTATTTTAGTACCTAAAAAAGTACTATTTAAGTACTTTTTACAAAAAAGTTATATTTTAGTACTTTTCATAAAAAAGTACTATTTTAGAACGATGCACATATTATTGAAATTCCAAAAATCAGAATCTAAGTAACTGAGAATGGCATTTTAAAGTCGACTCTGCTGTATAAAAAATTCTTACACATTTTTGCATAGCATATGTTTGCTCATAATAAAATTTCATCATGTTAAACATGATGAAAAAATTTTTGTTTGAGAGTGCAAAGTAGAAAAAAAAGTGTGTGTAAGTTTATTTAATATTAACAGTTACAAATGAGTACTTTTGCATAGAATAACAACAAAAAGAAACAAAACACAACAAAACGTAGAATTGACAAGGTAATCATGATGCTATTGAAATGGTGTATGCATGTATGTATGTTTATACGAAGAATAATGATGATGATGCTGCTGATGATGATGCTGCTGATGACGAGGACGTTGATGATTTCGAGTATGTTAAGTACTCGTATGTTTTCCATTGTTTAAAATTATTAGCTTAGCTAAACATATTAACATATTCAGCCAAAGGGTTTTGAAACATTCTGTTTGCCAGGTAATTGTTAATGCAACAGTTTCTATTTTTTTTTTGTTTTCATTTTTATTTTGATGATGATGTTGAGATTGAAGTGTTGCTTTAAATTATGACGAATGTTTGTAGTTCTCGTATGAATCTTTTTTTTGCCTGCAATTGAAAGAAAAATGTTTGTTTAAATAAAAAAGAAAAACCTTGATACTTTTTTTACTTTTTGTACTAATTACCAGAGTTTGATAAATATTTATTTTGTTGAATTTTAACGAGCAAAATGTAAATTTATGAAAGTGGTAATATTTTTGAGGGAATGTTTTTGATAGAGCTATTATAAGGTGGTTGTAGAAAGCCATTTGGCATAACTTTAATAAAGCAATTTAATTCCTGTTTAAGAGAAATTTGCAAATGCAGAAAAAAAATCGCAAAAAGACGCATCCCATCAAAAAAAAATTGTGATTTTGGCAGTACAGATTTTTTTTATAGAATATAATAGCGCATCCAAATGGCGATCTTGAGGGTGCAGTAAAAGTGAGGAGGAAATATTTTAATTTAATGTTAAGATTTTTTTTATAAAATTATTATAACAAAAGAAGGATACAGAGGAATGCCTCAATCAGCACTGAAAAGACACATGATTTCATTGCATCTTAATAGCGCTCTACAAGTGCTACCAAATAGTGCACTTAACTTTGACATTATAGTGACATTTATTTTTTTATTTTTTGTTTCTTCAACTTTTAAGTTTCCTAAGTGCCTTGGAAAAATTTTATTCAACTACACCCAAATATTATGTGGTACAAATTTGAGGCCATCAAAGTTTTGATTACACCGTCCGACAACCAATATTAAACATGAACCGAATGATATGCGTCTGAAAGTACAGATCAAATGAAGTAAAATTGCATTTACAGTTTTCCATTTCGTGATCCTTTTTCCTTTTAAAAGGACTTCAAAGTTTTAAAGGATACATTTTAAAAAATAAATTTTGAAATGTTTGTAGTTGTCCTAGGATGACACTGGTGATGACAAATGAAAGAGGATGATCTCCCCTAATTTTCTTTTTTTATTTTGCCATCCCGGCTAAATTGTATGTGGGCATATATGAACACATTTGACCATACATCATTAATACGGATTCATGCATGATCATATATAAACAAATACTAAAATTGGCGCATATTCAATATATGACCATATATAGAAGAACATATGATAATATGCGATAATATATAGACCCATTCTTAACATATATTATCATATATGATCGTACATGCGTTTGTATACTTTATTTTTAGCTGGGATGTTAGGATAAAATGATGTAAATAAAGTCATTTAAAAACTTTATCAAAATATATTTTTTTTAAATGTTTAATGATATTGAAGGATACATTTTTAAAAGGACGTAACTTACCTCCTTTTTCCTGTTATTTTTAAAAAAATAAAAAAAGGAAAATTAGGGGAGATCCTCCTCTTTCATTTGCTATTACAAGAGGCACCCTAGGACAAGTACAAATATTAAAAAAATATTTTAAAAAATTTAATCCTGTAAAACTTTGAATTCCTTTTAAAAGGAAACAGGATCACGAAAAGAAAAACTGTTAACGCAGTTTTACAACATTTGGTTTCTAGTTTTGAACATATATAATCCAGTTCGTGTTTAATGATTTTTGTTTTTCATTTTTGCCGGAAGGTGTTATAGAACATTTTTGAAAAAAATTTGTGGTACAAATTTGAGGATAATCGGATTAAATCGGATTGATTACACAGTGCAACAAAAAAAAAAACTTCGGGACCGGAACCAAAAAATAGGTCAAGGTCCAGACTACAAGTTTGCCATTGGACTTGAGGCTCTACGACCATTATCTTCGGCTATTTTTCACGAAAGGGAAGTGAAACCAAAATTTTTGAATTTTTGAGTAGTCACTTTCGCCCTCTACAAAAAGCGTAAGAACTAATTTTTAGAAAATGGCGCCGTTCGCCATTTTGTAGCTAATGGCGTCCTCTATAAAATGGCGGAAGTTTAGGGTTGCCAGATTTTTTTTATACCGAAACAGTTTTTCTATTTTCAGAGAAAAAAATCGCGGATTTTTTTTTTTTTACCAATTTTTTTTTTTTTTGCGGAAACTTATTTTCAAATTTTTTATTTTTTTTCAAAGGTAATTTTCTTTTAAAAAAGACACTACATTCGGCAAGGCCGAATTTAACTTTTTTACTTGTTTTGTTTTTGTGTTAGTTTTTTTACACGCATTTGAAGTTTGTGAACTGTTATTATAATTGGTTGAAAACAGTATAAGAGGCGTATACTTAATTTGGTAATTGCCTTTAAATAATAATCATACAGAACCAGTATCATTTTAATCATTAGGGCTGAGACTTTTTCTATTCTTAAACTCGGAGACATTTTTGTAATGAAAATTTGGCAGATTCTGAATCATTTTTGCATAGAAAAGGTCCTAGATTCTGAGACATTTTTGAATAGAAAAATTCTCAGGTTCTGATACATTTTTCGTATAGAAAAAGTCTCAGATTGTGAAGACTTTTTGTATAGAAAAAGTCTTAGATTCTGAGATATTTTTAGTATAAGAATAGTCGCAGATTCTGAGAAATTTTTCGTATAGAAAATTTCTCAGATTTTAGATTCTAAGACATTTTTAGCATAGAAAAAGTCACAGATTCTGAAACATTTTTCGTATGGAAAATTTCTCAGATTGTGAATTATTTTTTGTGTGGAAAAAGTCTCAGTTTCTAAGACAACTTTCGTATAAAAAAAGTCTCAGATTTTAGAAAAGTTAAATTCGACTTTGCCGAATCTATGAATACCCTCCACACTGCCCTTTTTACGTGATAGTAAATTTTCTAACGTGAAAAAATAACATTTTTGAGTATAAATATTTTTTTTAAGTAATTTTTGAAAAAAAAAAAATAATTTACTAAATTTTTTTTTTGAGTGTAAATTTTTATTGAGTGTAAAATTTTTTTCGAGTATATATTTTTTTTTTTTTTAGTGTAAAAATATTTTTGAGTGACAAAAATACGTTCTAAAATATTTTTGTGACATACCAATGTTTTTAAAACATGTTCAACGGGTTTTCATCACTTGAATTTAAGGTGAAACTAATCTGATATTCACGGTTTTGCAAATAACTTTTGAACCACTAAACCGATCTGGCTGAAATTCAATACGAACTAAGTCTGGGGAACGGCAGACTTTGCCTTTCGAAAGTAAGCGTGTTTTTTTATCTCGTAAATTCACGAAAACCCCTTGTCGAAATTCAATATTTTGCTCATAACTTTTGAACCACTGAACCGATTTCGCAGCATTGCAATACCAACCTGACGAGATAAATGCTTAACATATATGCAAAACTTCAAAAGGCTCCGTAAAGTTTTTCAAAAGTTAGCATGTTTTCAACACACAGACAGACAGACGGACAGACGTTTTTAGGGAGACACTTTAACCCCCCAAAAGCACGGGTTAGTTTTGTCCGATTTGGCTAAAAAATTAAACAAAGAGTTTTTAGACCAAAACGAACCATAATTTGCCCGGCGATCTACGAAATTTGAAAAAAGTCATAATTTGTGCCACCCTAATGTTCATACTGCAACTTAATGAGACATTTTGTAAAATTGAATAATTTTCTAAAATTTGCATATAACAAAATAAAATATTTTTCTATGTACATATTCTCATTATGCTGCCTTAAGAAATTTAAAACAAAACATGCTCACTGTAAATTATATTCTGTTAAAAAAAAGTTTTTGATAAACTTTCAAAAAATATGCTCTCTGACAAAATATGCAAAACAAATGGCATAACAAATATTGAAAATATTCTTATAAACAAAATAAAATAAGTATTTTTCAAAATATTCTGTTTCTAATTTATACAAAACTTTTGTTATTTTTTTTTCAAAACTTGTCAACACAAATGTTGTCTGATATAACAATATGATGTCGCTGATAAAAAACACAAAATAATTAACATTTCCTTTAACCAAAAATATATTTTAAAAACTGTAAAGCACCTGTGTCTTCTATTAATATCATCTTAAAACCAGAATATTAATCAATTTCTTAAAAATAATATTAATAATACTTACTAACACACATTTTTGGACTTTTAAATTAATTGATTTGTGGTTAAAGGGTTGTATTTTTTTTGTTTAGCTTTTAGGGTAGACATTTTCAAAAAATTAATGTAAATAAAACACATGTGTTTTAAAACTTAATAATTTTGTTTTGTGTAATAGAAAATTTTTAAAAATACACAAAGTTTAACTAATAAGCTAAGAAAACCATAGATATTAATTTTGTTAAGTTTTAAATAAACAAAAAAAAAAGTTGTTAAAATTTGTTAAGGTTAAAATATTTAGGATACATATATTTTTTTAAACAATATTTAAATTTAAGTAAATTTTAAAAAAATTAAAAATAATTGGATAATATTTTTAGGTGTTTAATATAAAATTGAGTATGAGTAATATTAATTCACATGTAATAATAATAATCATACGCACAGTTGTCCATTCAGCAAAGTGTTGACATAAGGATCGGGAATGGGTTTTCTGAAACCCGAGATTCGGGGTGAAAGAAAAATTTCCTTGATCCCGATTTCGGAATATTTTGAGTCCCGAAAAATATTTTCTTTGAAAATTTTCGGAAGTTTTTGGCACTTTAAATCCACTTGTTCTAAAAGATTTGCGAAATTCCGTTAAAGTTGTAAACTTAGAAAAAGAAAAACCATCAAATGCAGTTAATCGGGAAATAACTTCAGGTAGAGGATTCTCCTGTAATGGATATACGTATTCAGTTATCTCTCTTGCCTTACATCGCTATAAAGGCATAAGAGATTATACTTTGCTAATTTTTCTAACTGTTGAAATAATTGCCAAAGAAACTTAAAATGTAGGAACCTTCAGCGAAAAAAATTTCTATAAAAAACTTTTGGAAATTCCGGGTTTAAAGGGGTTAAAAGAATATGCTTTAATACTTTTACTACACAGATAAAATTGAGTTGTTAGATCAAGCACTAAATACACCAGGTTGAGCATTTTTTTAAATAAAAGTCTGATAATGGAGAAAAATGCTGAATCAAGCACTTAAGTTGTAGGCCAGTCATTGACAGTCCTAATCCTTGATTAAACCAGTGCTTGATATGAGCCCTAAAACAAACAAGTAGAAAAGTTAAATTCGACTTGGCCGAATCTATTAATACTCTCCACAATGCTCTTTTGAAGTGATACTAAGTGAAAAAAATAATACAATTTTAATTGGAAATATTTTATTTTGAAGAAAAATTTTTTTGGTCATTTAAAAAAAAAAAAATAAACAATATTTTTTGAGTCATTAAAAAAAAAATACTAATTTTTTTTGAGTGTTAAATTTTTCGAGTGTAAATTTTTTTTTAGTGTAAAAAAAATTTTTGAGTGACACAAATACGTTATAAAATATTTTTGTGACAAAAATATACTTACACTAAACAAAATAAAAAATTACACTCGAAAAATTCTACACTCAAAAAAAAAATTTACATTGAAAAAAATTTAGTAAACTTTTTTTTTTCAAAAATGCCGGAAAAAGTTTTTTACTCAAAATCAAATATTTATAATCAAAATTGTAATATTTTTTCACGTTCGAATATCATTTCAAAAGGGCATTCATGGATTCGGCCAAGTCGAATTTAACTTTTCTATTTGTTATAACTACACTCAAAAAAATTATGTCATTAACTGTTTGTAGGTTATTTTAAAAGTTTAACGTTTTGTCGTTTTTAAAAGAAAACTTATTTGTTTTATGTTCAATTTTTCAAATGACTTTTATTGTTCGTTATTTCTAAAAAAACAACATAAAAAACAAAGACTTTCATTAGCATTCAATTTTTAAAGTCATTTATTTTTGTTCTGTATAAAAACAAGTGATTCTTCATTAATTTTTAATGATTTGTGTACCTTATTTTTTTTTAAATTTTTGGCATTTTTTAAAGAGAAATCACTAGTTTTTACCTAGTTGTGTGGGTTATTTTTTTTGTAGAAAAAAAAAAAATTCAAAAAATTCAAGAAATATAAAAACATGTTTGTATTAAATGACTCTGGCACGATGGGTAGAGTGTCTGGCCCAGGGATGAAATATGTCAATTATGATTTGGTATCAAAAATGATTTTAAATTGTACTTTTTTGACCCTCAAGGTACTTTTTTTATTTAAAAAAAAAAAAAAAAGTAATTATAAACGAAACAGGTATTAACATGGGTAACTCATGAATAGTAGTGTCAGTAATAACGAAGTCGTTATATACAGATGGCAATCTTTTTTTTGGGAACGATTTGGGAATAACGAAAAATAAACATTAAAAAATTTTAAAATTATGAATGAAAATTATTGTTGTGTCACTTGAAATAAAAAAAAATACATAATAAAAAAACGAAATGAATATAATTAAATCAAAACAACCAGCAAAATTAAACGAAAAATAAAAGGTAAACAAAATTTCCAGCTTTCCCAGATACCATTTGTAAAACTAACACCACAGACTATATACAGACTCGACAGTAGAGTTTTATAAGAAAAAATGGGGGAAACCTAACCCAGCAAAAACTTGGTAATGACACATCATTACCATTCGAATTACTTAGTAATGACAGAAAATTACATTTAGCATTATTTTGAAATGTAAAATAAGGACTTATTAATAATGACTTACATAAGTCATTATAATAAAATAAAAAAAAATCAGAACTAGATTTTCACTTTTTGACTCACTGTACATTATTTTGAATAAAAATAAAATAAAATTAAATATTTTTTTATTTTTTTAAATTTTTTTTAAAAATAATTTTTTCATTACCTATAAGTATATATGTAATTAGTTATTAATACTGGTTTGATAATCATTACATTTGGCACATTTGCTTGTTAATGTAATGGGAAAGGTAATTCGAATCAGAAGTAGTTATAACTTTTGAATTTCCCATTACACATTTCATTACTTGGTAATGCAAGTTTTTGCTGGGAAGCGATTTTAGGAGAAAACACAGCGGTTTTTAGTCCGTTTTACTCTAACATGGCAACACTTTCTACGACTTAGGAGTGAGTGAAACAACAAAAACAGATCTGGCATCCATTTTTCTTATGGCGCTTTATATTAGCTTTCTCTTTCTAACCTAATTCGTAGAATAATTTGAAAAAATTAACCATATGGTTCAAGACAACTTTTTAGACACCTGTCACTTATGTCGAGTCTGTATTAGTCTGTGCTAGGTTAGGTTAGGTTAGGTTGTAAGTGGCTGCTGACGTTTTACGTCAACACACGTAGACTCTGAGGTCCATTGTGATACCACGGGATCGTAATAGGTTTCCCTACTAGTCCCTGTCGTTAAACCAGTTTGAGCTTCTTATGAAACTCCTTAGATGTTGAATTTTGACATCCGACAAATCAGAAAGATCGTACAGCTCCCTAGATCCCAGTGAAGCAAGTCGCTGACCAGAAAGTGCCGGGCAATGGCAAATAAAGTGTTCGATAGTTTCCAACTCCTCTTCATCCATGCAACTTCGGCAAAAGTCATTCGACGGCACATTTAACCGCTCTGCGTGCTTCCCTATAAAACAGTGTCCGGTAATTATAGAAACCACCGTCGAAATCTCTCCTCTTGGAAGCGATATCAGCTCACTTGTGCGCCCCTGATTAAGAGAAGGCCAAATCAGTCGTGTTGTCTCACACGTCCATCCATTTGCCCATCTTTGATTAGTCTCCGTCGCAGAACAAAGCCGTAGGTTTTGCTTGCAAGTTTCTAGAGGCATACCAACACATTCCAATTCTGTTGGAACCTGTAAGGTAGTTCCTAGTCTTGCAAGCTCATCGGCTTTGCAATTCCCTGGAATGTCTCTGTGCCCTGGGACCCATATGAGTCGTATGTTAAACTGCTTGGCCATCTCATTTAAAGACGTGCGGCAGTTAAGGGCAGATCTTGTTTTCAGAAACATTGAATCCAGGGACTTGACCGCGGCTTGACTATCAGTATAGATGTTGACTGCGGTTGTAGACAAGACATTGCAGCTCAACCAGTCAGCCACTTCCTTTATTGCCAGCATCTCTGCCTGGTAAACACTGCAATGATCTGGCAGTCTACGAGCCAGGCTCAATCCAAGCTCTTCCGAATAGACCCCAAAGCCCACTTGTTCGTGCAGCCTCGATCCATCTGTGTAAAAATTTATGGTAGCTCCACTTCCCGGAGTATCCCCCATCCAAGACTCCCTGGATGGTATCATAGTGGTAAAGTGGCGCTCAAAGAGGCTCAAAGAGGGAGCACAATCCACATTTTGTGGTATTGTTAGTCTGTGCTAACACTACAGACTATATACAGACTCGACAGTAGAGTTTTTTTTTTTTAGTCCGTTTTACGCTAACATGGCAACACTTTCTACGACTAAGGAGTGAGTGAAACAACTAAAACCGATCTGGCATCCATTTTTCTTATGGCGCGTTATATCAGTTTTCTCTTTCTAACCTAATTCGTAGAATAATTTGAAAATATTAACCATATGGCTAAAAAATACTTTTTTACACCTGTCATATTTGTCGAGTCTGTATTAGTCTGTGCTAACACCACCTTTAAACGTCAAAAAGAATTGACTCTTGCATAGTCTTTATATATTTAAGTTCTTGGGTACTACAAATTCATGAATGTATTTTAAAAATAAAAATGAGATTTGACATTTGTTCCGGTAAAAAACTAATTTATTAAACTAAACACCCCTCGGCCGAACCAAATTTAACCTCAAGTTGCGGACACCGTTAAGTTCTTTGTTGATTATGAATCTGGGGTGCCCCACACTATATTTCGACGAAAACTAAAATCTTCGCAATAGCCGTTTTTGGAAAAATAGCGTTTAAACGTCATAAAAATTACATTTTAAGCTTATCTCGAAAACTATGAGAGATATGAAAATATAACTTAATACCCTATTCACACTTACAGTTTTAAACCGTTTTTAGCAATTATTTTTAGCATTTTCTGTCAATTTACTGTAATAGAATAAAGAAAGTGCTAAAAATATTGCTGCTAAAAACGATTTAAAACCTAGGGAATAAGTGAAAAGTCCTAAGATTATACATGGTATTCATTAGACCATACATCAACATAAATAAAACTCTTTTAGAGTAGAAAATGGGGAAAAAATTAATGCAAGAAAAAAATTTCAATAAAAAATGAATTAAAATTTGTACAATTTAAAAATGTATCAAATTAGTCGCGGGCGTATCAACGTATTTTTCAACATTAAATAGTATCAAAAAAAGTACATTTGTATCAACAATTCCATCCCTGGTCTGGCCAGAATGTAGTTAATTGCGGGATCGATTCCTCAAAATTTTATTAAAAAATTTTTAAAATATAATCCAATAAAAAAAATTGTAAAAATAAAATAAATAAACATTAATTGCACTGTGCTTGAATTTCACCCTTTTTTTTAACAAGCTGGGCACCCTACTGAATTCAGCGAGTACGCTGAATTCAATGGTGCTAGCCGTTTTTCGAAGTTAGCGCTCGTATTCGCGATATTCGCGATTTAAAATTTTGATGTTCAAGTACAATAAAAACGATATTTTTAAACTTTTGCGATCATTTTTAAATTTAAAACCATTCAAGTCTTTTAAACTAGCATAACAAACCATATTACCGTGAATTTTTTTTCGCGAAAAACATATTTTGGTCGCGAAAAATCATTATTTTCTTGAAATAATTGCTTCAATACAAATATTTTTAGTTTTATTTGAAATTACGACATCCATCTGGTAAAGCTACTTCATGTTCACTAAATGCAATTGTAATATCAGTTTTTTCAAAGTTAGCGTATGTATAATAGGGTGTCCCAAAAAAAAAAGTTGTTCGGGCTCAAGCATAATTTGAAAGCTTATAGGGTAAAGTATTTCTGAGATTTTTTTCAGATTTTTCGAAAAAGGTTTTAAGGTCGCGCAAATCGATTTTTTGATGAAAATCGGCATTGCCGACCGTTTTTTTAACTTTCTTTATAAAATCGTCAATAACCACGAGTTTCTTCCCTACTGAGGTAATATTTTTAAAGAAAAATGTCCAAACTTTATTTTTGTGTGCATAAACTATAAGTTTTGGCAACTCTTTTGCTCATTTGGGTACCCTACATTAGATTTTTTCGTAAATTTTTCATAAATTTTGAAAATAACGCTTTGTAACTTTTGAAATTTCTATGAAAGTCAAATAAAGTAATAATGCAGTTCGAAAGATAAATTAATTCTCTATAATTTAGCAACAATAATTTTTGAATTCGCTCTTACCGTTCCAAAGTAATACCATTTTAAAGCTTTTAACCCATTGTATAAAACTAATAATAAAATAAAATATTGAATTTAAAAAGAAATTGTCTTCCACTATTTAATATCTTAGGGTAAAAACTTGTAAATATGCTATATATGACTGGTCTAAAAGCTGAATACCGGGACTATGAGATGCAGCTTTCAGAAATAACAGACAAAAGTGTTAAATTCGGTTGTGCAGAATATTTTATGCCCTGCAATATGTAAAAAAAATAAAAATATATATATAAAAATGTTTTTTGACAAGGCCGTCGTGGTGGTCCCAAGCGGCGGCCTTAAGGGGATACCTTTCTCCTCGCGATAAATATTACCAATACATTCATTGTGCTTTTTCCACTGAAGTAATCAAAATTTTTTCATTATTTGAATAAATCCGAGACCACAAAATGGGGCGAGCCGAAAATAAGAATTTTCTTATTTCCTAAAAAAAAAGTTTTATTTTTTTAACAAAAATACAAAATATAATGTAAAAAAATACGTTATTTGTTGATTCTTCAAGGGGCAACTTTTTTCCCCCTTGACCGATTTTTCCCATTTGTGAAGATAACCTTCCTATGACCATAAGCCATATTCGTGCCTAACATCAGTAGTCTATCTCTTTTATTTTTGACTCCATCGTGTCTTATACAGCCGGACGGACGGACATTTTGACCTACTGCCTTAAATTACCACCAAACGTGACTTGTTAGGGAGTTGCTAAAAGCAGTTTTGTGTTCAGCATCAAAAAATCTTAAGAAACCACCTTCTCACATTTCTGTCACTGACCAAAACTCGAATTTTTCAGGTCTTTATAAGAAGTTTATTATTTTACTATTAGTTTTGTACAATGGATAGAAATCTTTAAAATGGTATTACTCTGGAACGGTAAGAGCAAATTCAAAAATTATTGTTGCTAAATTATAGAGAATTAATTTATCTTTCAAACTGCATTATTACTTTTTTTGACTTTCATATAAATTTTAAAAGTTACAAAGCGGTATTTTCAAAATTTATGAAAAATTTACGAAAAAATCTAATGTAGGGTACCCAAATGAGCAAAAGAGTTGCCAAAACTTATAGTTTATGCACACAAAAATAAAGTTTGGACATTTTTCTTTAAAAATATTACCTTAGTAGTGAAGAAACTCGTGGCTATTGACGATTTTATAAAGAAAGTTAATATAACGGTCGGCAAAGCCGATTTTCAGCAAAAAATCGATTTGCGCGACCTTAAAAACTTTTTCGAAAAATCTGAAAAAAATCTCAAAAATACTTTGCCCTATAAGCTTTCAAATTATGCTTGAGCACCCAAGAAAATCTAATAAAGGTTTTATTTTGGGACGCCCTAATGTATAAGCGATATTCGCGATTATTTTTTTTTTATTTTTAAGTAAAAAAATATTTTTTTTGTATTATTTAGACAATTTCTGAATTTGTATCATCTTAACTCTATTGAATATACAAAAAAAAAATTATTAGAGGAAATTTTTTTTTCGCGATATTTTTTGTCGCGAAATTTTTTTTATATTTTTAGGATGTTTATTCTGTCTCGAGGTCATTATTTTCTTTACTAATGAAAACCATGATATTCTCATAGCATAAATTTATGAAATCGCGGATTTTTTTTCTTTTTCGCGAAATTTTTTTTTTGCGAAAAAAACAATGCATTTATTAAATTTATATTTAAAAACTATCCCAAAAGCATACAAATTTAATTTTTGTTGTACTTTAGCTTTACAATTTTAAATCGCGAATATCGCGAATACGAGCGCTAACTTCGAAAAACGGCTAGCACCATTGAATTCAGAGTAACCCGAATTAGCTTTAACAGCAGGGTGCCCAGCTTGTTAATTTTTGCGACTAGCACAGTGTTGTTTATGTTTTCGTAGGTATTTTTTTTTGAATTTGTAGGTAAATAACACAACAATCGCTAATTTTTATTGTTTTCGTTGGTTATTTTTTCGAGTTTGTTGGTAAAAAACAAATGAAATTGACGGTATTTATAATATTTAATGTTATTTATTTTAGAAAATTTTATTAACAGTAAAAAATAAATGTCGGTGTTTGTTAAAACAAATGAATAATTACTGAGATGGTTTTCAAATGTCTTATCACTTGTTTTAAATATGTTTTTCATTTGTTTTTGCCTACAAAATATTTTGAGTGTACCATTTATTTCTTTTTAACGCATGTTATACTGAAAAGAATCAAACCTACATAAAACGAAATGAAATGGAACAGGAAATAAAATGCAATAAAACAGCAAACGAAATGGAATGAAACAGCGAGCGACATGAAATGATATTTTTTTACACAATTTTTTTTTGCCCAAAATTTTTTCACTTAAAAAATTTTTTCACTTAATAATTTTTTTCACTCAAAATATTTTGTACTCAAAATATTTTGTACTGACAATTTTTTTAAAATTTTTTCAATACAATATTGATTTTCACTCAAAATTAGTATCAACGAACTTTTTAAATTGTTGTGTTTATTTCAATACTTCTTGTATGAAATTCTGCTTTCATAAAAATTTAAATTATTAACTCTGCTAATCCCTTAACTCTATTAAATAACTTTTAAAAAAATATTAAGTAATAAAAACCAAAAACCTAATAAAAATCTATATATAACTGAAACATATTCTTCATCTATTGTTACATATTTGATTTCTTGCCATTCATTATTCTATTCATTTTCATTCACATATAAATTATCCATATTATTGCTGTTTAATACAATTTGAAAATGAAATAAAAAAACAAAACCTTAAGGGGCTATGACATACAACAACTAAAAACACTGATCTGTGGACACTGCTGATGTGGCTGCTGACACTCCTGATGATGATGATGTTGATTATGATGCTGCTGGTGATGATGATGGTCAGCATCATTTCATTGCTGTTGATTTAATTTCTTCCTTTAGGATTTAAAGCAACACAAATAACCCCCTTCCCCACCTTAAAAAAGAAAAGAAAAACCAAACATGCAACTACAACATAGATGAACAACAAACTAAGCTTATTCAACATAAAATGCTAACTACTACATCCATACATATGTTTAATATCATTGTATAAGTGAGTGTCTTCTACATACATACATATGTGAGTGTGTATTTTCATTTACTACATACAACTCGTTTTTATATTATTATGACATGTGTCATGCGGCATGTTAACATGCTGGACACATACCATTCCTTGTACGTATATATCAGGCATTTGACACCGAATGTTTCGCTACAGATAAACATGTATTCCATGAATTTCTGAATCGGTTGAATTTGATTGATTGATGAGTTACAAATCTACGAATTTCTCAAAAATCACAAGAAAATATAAGAAAAATCAGCTTCTACCGGTCCAATGGTGCGTCCGAGAGGGGTCATTACTGAGACCGACCCCCATTAATTTTTACCCTACAACATTTTTTCAAAACATACCTACGCCCTATCTCCACTCCCTAAGTAGGCTTCCATACAAATAACAGTTGGAGCAAATTTTATAAAAATGTAATTTTGTATGGGAGCCTACTTAGGGAGTGGAGATAGGGCATAGGTATGTTTTGAAAAAATGTTGTAGGGTAAAAATAAATGGGGGTCGGTCTCAGTAATGACCCCTCTCGGACGCACCATTGGACCGGTAGAAGCTGATTAAATAAAACAAATTTACAATAAATAAAAAAAATTGTATGGGGACCGCCTTAACAGTTAAAGATAGAGGGTAGGTGTGTTCAGAGAAAATGTTTGGACTAAAAAAATATTGTGAGTCGGTCATACATTTTGTTGCTCTAAGGACACTATTAGGGCAGTTAGAGCGGTTGGAACAAATTTTAAAAAATGTCGTTTTGTGTGGGAGCCCCCTTAGAAATTGGAGATAGGGTATTAGTTTGTTCCAAAGAAATGTTAAGACGTAAAAATTAATTGGGGTCGGTCTTATAAAGAACCCCTGTATGACGCACCATTGGAGCAGTAGAAATGATTTTAAGATTGGAAAATTACAATAAAATTTTTTTAAAATTTTTTAAAAAATAGTAATAATCGTTATCCCACGATCTTCCTGGGCAAAAAATTTGTAGAATTGATAGAAGTTTTACACAAAAAAATCGAAGAGTACAAACATTTTCAAAAACGAGATTTAAATTTTAAAACTTAAAAATCGCATACTAGAGCGCTTTTAAGAATTTTTTTAAATTTTTTTTAGAAATTACTTAAAAAAACAAAAATTTTGAATAAAAAAATTTGAAATTTGGACCATTATTGAAGAAGTTATGATTAAAAGAAGTTTGAGTAAAGGAACAAACTACCAATTTTTAAAAATTCGATATCTTTTGAACGGGTCATCAAAAAAATCTGAAAATTTACCACGATGGAGTTTTCGAAGGGTACTAAAAACTGTAAGCAAATTGGGAAAATCTAAAAAAAAAGTTTTTCAAAGTGTCCGATTTCACATGGAATGCCCCATATATATTTATGATCAGTGATCGATTCTAAGACATTCTAGCGATGTCCGTCCGTCCGTCTGTCCGTCTGTCCGTCTGTCCGTCTGTCCGTCTGTCCGTCTGTCCGTCTGTCCGTCTGTCCGTCTGTCCGTCTGTCCGTCTGTCCGTCTGTCCGTCTGCCCGTCTGTCCGTCTGTCCGTCTGTCCGTCTGTCCGTCTGTCCGTCTGTCCGTCTGTCCGTCTGTCCGTCTGTCCGTCTGTCCGTCTGTCCGTCTGTCCGTCTGTCCGTCTGTCCGTCTGTCCGTCTGTCCGTCTGTCCGTCTGTCCGTCTGTCCGTCTGTCCGTCTGTCCGTCTGTCCGTCTGTCCGTCTGTCCGTCTGTCCGTCTGTCCGTCTGTCCGTCTGTCCGTCTGTCCGTCTGTCCGTCTGTCCGTCTGTCCGTCTGTCCGTCTGTCCGTCTGTCCGTCTGTCCGTCTGTCCGTCTGTCCGTCTGTCCGTCTGTCCGTCTGTCCGTCTGTCCGTCTGTCCGTCTGTCCGTCTGTCCGTCTGTCCGTCTGTCCGTCTGTCCGTCTGTCCGTCTGTCCGTCTGTCCGTCTGTCCGTCTGTCCGTCTGTCCGTCTGTCCGTCTGTCCGTCTGTCCGTCTGTCCGTCTGTCCGTCTGTCCGTCTGTCCGTCTGTCCGTCTGTCCGTCTGTCCGTCTGTCCGTCTGTCCGTCTGTCCGTCTGTCCGTCTGTCCGTCTGTCCGTCTGTCCGTCTGTCCGTCTGTCCGTCTGTTCGTCTGTCCGTCTGTCCGTCTGTCCGTCTGTCCGTCTGTCCGTCTGTCCGTCTGTCCGTCTGTCCGTCTGTCCGTCTGTCCGTCTGTCCGTCTGTCCGTCTGTCCGTCTGTCCGTCTGTCCGTCTGTCCGTCTGTCCGTCTGTCCGTCTGTCCGTCTGTCCGTCTGTCCGTCTGTCCGTCTGTCCGTCTGTCCGTCTGTCCGTCTGTCCGTCTGTCCGTCTGTCCGTCTGTCCGTCTGTCCGTCTGTCCGTCTGTCCGTCTGTCAGAACACGATAAAGATGTCACGGATAGGAATAATATTTTTTTGTGGGTATGTATAATTAAGAGCAATATCTCAGCTAAAAGCCTTACTAGTCAAAACTAAAAAAAAAAATTAATTTTTAAAGTAGGACCCCAACGGCTTTAATTTTTTTATACCCTCCACTCTAGTGATAGAGGGTATATATAAGTTTGTCATTCCGTTTGTAACACCTCGAAATATTGGTCTGGGACCCCATAAAGTATATATATTCATGATCCTCGATCGATTTTAAGACGATCTAGCGATGTCCGTCCGTCCGTCCGTCCGTCCGTCCGTCCGTCCGTCCGTCTGTCCGTCTGTCTGTCTGTTGAAAACACGCTAACTTTTGAAAGACTTTACGGAGGCTCCTGAAGTTTGGCGTATATGTTGGACATTTACCTGGTCAGGTTGGTATTGCAATCCAGCGAAATCGGTCCAGTGGTTCAAAAGTTATAAGCAAATGAGTGAATTTCGGCAAGGGTTTTTCTGGAATTTACGAGATAAAACACACGGTAACTTTCGAACGGCAATTCTGAGGGTGCTAAAGTGTGGCATATATATTTACCGATTCTCTGGTCCAGTTTGTTTTAAATTTCAGCCACATCGGTCCAGTGGTTCAAAAGTTATTAGCAAAACCGTAAATTTCAGATTAGTTTCACCTTAAATTCACGTGTTGAAAACCCGTTAAACATGTTTTAAAAACATTTGTAAGTCAGAAAAATATTTTAAAAGGTATTTTTGTCACACAAAAATATTTTCACACTAAAACAAAAAAAAAAATACACTCAAAAAAAAGTTTACACTCAAAAAAAATTTTACACTAAAAAAAAAAAATTGGTAAATTATTTTTTTTTTTTCAAAAATTAATAAAAAAACGTTTTTTTATACTAAAACAAAAAAAAAAAACACTCAAAAAAATTTTACACTCAAAAAAAAAAATTAGTAATTTTTTTTTTTTTTCAAAAATTAATAAAAAAAAGTTTTTTTTACAGAAAATAAAATATTTCTAACCAAAAATGTTATTTTTTTCACGTTAGAAAATTTACTATCACTTAAATATGGCTTTGTGGAGGGTATTCATAGATTCGGCCAAGTCGAATTTAACTTTTCTACTTGTTTTAAGCTCAATTTTGAAGTGGAAGGGTTCATCCCACCAAAATGAAATTTTTAGTCGTTAATAAGCTAATAAAGTAAAATAACAATTAAAAAAAGAAATATTAAATCGAAAATAAAATTTTTGCTTTGTATGGGAAAAATATTTTTTTGGGGCACAACTTTAACGCCCCAAAGGCACGGGTTAATTCTGTCCGATTTGGATAAAAATTTAAACATAGAGTTTAAAACAAATCGCACCATAGTTTTTCCGGCCTTTAAGCCCAGATTGGAAATTTGGTGTGGAATGCATCATATGTATAAAAAACTACTACTTGTATATAAAGAGGAAACAACACAAAAAAAAAAAAAAAAAATCAAAAAAACAATAACTGCCCGTTTTAGCTGTAATATAATTATTAGGGGTAGAACATATTTATAATCGTATAAAAATTAGATTTTTTTCATTTTTTCATCATTAAAATGCGTTTTTTTATTCACGCCCACAAATGGGGGCTATGTTAAAAAAATAAATTTTTTAGTCTCCTGAGTACAGAACTTTGAACTTTTCTGACATGAAAAATGTTTCATTTGTTTAAGAAAAGTACAAAAAAATATAATTAAACCAGCCAGTTCTCAGGAGACATATTAATGAGTAGGGCAAGTACTTTCATGAAAATGCATATTTTTACTCAGCACTGTAAATATTACATTAATTAAATATCTATCCGAATCAATGAATTTGCAATAAAATTACATTGATTTGTAGTTGCATATTTTTGCATATTTTGGTATAGATGCATATTTTTGCATATTTTCATATAAATTTGCCTTTTTTTAAATTTCATCAATATTTTTTAAAACTTCCCTAGAAAAATGTAAATTTCTTTTAGAAAAATATACTTATTTATAGAAATCGTATTCTGATGCATTTTTTATAGACAATTGATTCTGGAAGTATAATTTTTAGATTCTGAGAAATGTTTCCTATTTAAAATGTTCCTTTTTTGAGATATTTTACTACTCGTAAAGAAAAAAATGTTTTCGAATTTAAGATTTTATTACAGAAAAATTACGTTTTTATTTTGATTATGGTGTTTTCTTTTCTGAAATAAATGTTTGCTTTTTTAGGGCATACATTTTTAAAATGTTTAACTCACACCTATAAAAATTTGCATTTTATTTGACTGGAATAGAACACAACATACAGCAATACTCTGCCCTGTATTTTTTAACAGCTGTTTTGAGAAAACAACATAGAAAAAGTCAGCTGTGGTATAAGGCAATTTCAACCCCGTGATTTTTTACGGGGTAAAAAGTGCAACTTTTTTGCACTTTATAGGGCAGACATTTTTAGAAAAGAACACGATATTCTTTATAAGGGTTGACATTTTTTTAGAAAAGAACACAAAAACATCATTTTCGGGGCGAAATGCAAAAAAAGGCACATTTTTTGCCAGAAAAGAAAACACCATTAGAGTTGGGGTAAGGTCTTTTGCCTTTGAGTTAATTTTTTGACTTGAAAATCAGAAAATTCCAAAAAAAGAAAAAAAATATTTAAAAAATATTTTTTTTATTTTTTTTTAAAATAACAAAAAAAGTTTTTAAAAATAGTTTGTTCTAGAAATAGATTGTATATATTTTTTTCTTTTATAAAAATTTTAACTTCAGAAATATTCAGTGACTCAAAGAAAAAACTTCTCAAGTAAAAAATATTTTACTAATTAAAAATTGTTTCCACGCAAAAAAACATTTTTAAGAATTTTCGAGGGCCTTAAAGTATTGGACAAAGCCTAATTTATGTTGACAAATGTTTTTTTAGTAAAAACAATAATTTTTAGATGCATATTTTAGAAGTTTTTAGTTCATTTTAGTTCATAAACTAAAATAAACACAATTATAATTATTTTTCTTCAAACATTCAGTTTTAAATCTTAAAAGTTTTAAAAATTTAATTTTGAAAATATATTTTTATTTTTATGCCTTCCACTCTAGTGATAAGTTTGTCATTCCGTTTGTAACACATCGAAATATTGGTCTAGGACCCCACAAAGTATTTATATTCATGATCCTCGATCGATTTTAAGTCGATCTAGCGATGCCCGTCCATCCGTCTGTCTGTCTGTCCGTAGAAAATACGCTAACTTTTGAAAAACTTTACAGAGGCTACTGGTCAGGTTGGTATTGCAATCCAGCCAAATCGGTCCAGTGGTTATGAGCAAAAGAGTAAATTTCGGCAAGGGTGTTTCGCGAATTTACGAGATAAAAAACACGATAACTTTCGAAAGACAATAATGAGACTGCTCAAGCTTAACATGTATCTTTGTCTAGGTCTATTTGGTATTAAATTTCAGCTCAATTGGTCCAGTGGTTCAAAAGTTATAAGCAAAACCCTGAATTTCAGATTAGTTTCATCTTAAATACCACGTGTTTAAACAAGTTTTAAAAGCATTGGTGGTAACTTAACAATGCTTTTCAAACTTGTTTAGTTTTATAGCAATGCTTTTTAAACTTGCTTTGTTTCAAAAGCATTGGTAACTTAAAAATTACACTCGAAAAAGTTTTACACTCAAAAAAAAATTTTACACTCAAAACAATTTTATTCATTCACTCAGAAATATTTTTACAGTAAACAAAACATTACACTCGAAAAAATTTTACACTCAAAAAATAATTTTTATTTTTTTTTAAATGACAAAAAAAGAGTTTTTTTACTCAAAATAAAACATTTCTAATCAAAATTGTTAATTTTTTCACGTTAAAAAATGCATTGTGGAGGGTATTCATAGATTCGGCAAAGTCGAATTTAACTTTTCTACTTGTTTTTTTAATTTTCGTATACAGAGAAAAATAAATTTCCAACTAAATTTTTCAGTTGTATCAACTCAAAATTCAGTTGCCACTACTACATTTCGGCGTGACAAACGAATTTTGTAGTTGTTCCAATTAAAACACAGTTGTATAAACAAAATTCAGTTGCAACTACCGATATTCAGTTGTTACAACCTTAATAAGAATGCATCAACCGATTTTTTGTTGCAATAACTAAATTTCAGTTGGATATTAGCAAATTTGTTTTCTGTGTGTAAGCATTTTGCACTTTTGTGTGGGCATTAAGTCTCGAGCACCTATGTCCTTTTCCTACCATATTTAAAAGTTACCCCACTAATATTTATGCAGTTATAGTGGTAGTTATAGCAAGTAAGTAATTTATACAAGTAGTAGCAGTTGTTTGTATGTAGTAGAAATTGTAGTTGCTTGTGGTAATGGTTATGTTGTGGCATTTAAGGTTAAAATACTGTTGTTATTATATTCCTTTTCTTTTATTCTTTTTCTTATTTCTTTTTTGTTTTCTTTTCCATATGCTGAACATTTTTTCTATCGTATTGTATACTTTTTTGCTCTAATTTTATTTAATTTTTATTTCCTTTTATTTTTTTTCTGGCTAAATTTTTTTTGTATTTTATCTTTGCTCATTGCTGATGTTTATGTTTAACATGATTTAACCAAACATGTGGTAACAATGAGTGGTTACCACAAAATCATGCATTAGGTTAAGGATGAACATACATATTTTAGGAAATGTAATGAAATTATGCAATTTCAATGTTTAAGTTTTTTTGCGGACTATTTTTTGTATGGAAAATTAAGTAAAACATAATAAACATAGTTAATTAAACGTTGGTAGATTTAAGTGGCAGCCACATCAAACATATAGATTTATGAATTTAAATGAAGATCCCAAAAATAGGCAACAATAAATTTGAAACAACTATTAGCAGTCAGACTATTAGCAGTCAGATTTGACATGCTAGCATTTTAGGTGCTAGATCTTGCATCTTTTCTAGTAAGTAATTTAGCACTTGTAAACTCATCGAATACACAGTGTTACAACCAAAATCGGAATGAAATGAAATCAAAAACAAATGGTATTTTCCGTAACAATATCCTCAAGTTTTTTTTTTAAGTTGGTGAACTATTATTATAATTATAATTATTTTAAAACTGTATAAGAGGCGTATACTTTATTTTGTTATTGTCTTTAAATAACAATCATACGCAACGTCTGTCTGTGTTTGTCGATAAAAAAATTGATGAAAAAAAAATAAAATTTATGACAAAAAATATTGATAAACAAGTGAGAGTGTTAAATCTTTTATTCCCTCCAACATGTAAAAAAATTAAAAAAAAAATTTTGACAAGGGCGTTGTTTTTTGGGGGTGGGGCAAGATGGAGGATGGGTCCTTGGCCCTCGCGGTATATGTTTACAAGTTCATTTTTGCCTGCTTTATGCACTAAAGTATTAAAGTTTTATTACTATTTATATTATTTTTTTTTATCCACGTCCTTAAAAGAGGGGCGGGCGAAAAAAGCGACATTTTTTAATATCCTGGGTCCAAGCGCAGAACTATAAACTTCTGCGAACATAAAAATGTTGCATTTGCTTCACAAAAATACAAAAAAAAACGTCTAAAAAATTTAAATTTTTAAGAGGTTGGTTTAGTTCTTCAAGGGGGAACTTTTTTCACCTGGTCCAATTTAGCCCAGTTTCGAACTTAAACTGCCTAGGACCATAAGACATTTTTATGCCAAACTTGAGGGATCTAGCTCGTTTATTTTGGAGTGCGTCGTGTTTGCTACAGACGGACGGACGGACATTGCTATCATGTCTTAGAATTGATCACTGATCAATAATATATACTTTATGGGGTCCCCGACCGATATTTCGATGCGTTACACACGGAATGACAAAGTGAGTATGGGGGTATGCTGTAGTTGGAGGGTATAACAAAATATTGGTGAAAAAAAATAATTATAAAAAAAAAAATATTGATAAAGAAATATTGAAAAAAAATATTGATGAAAAAAAAAACTATTGATAACCAAAAATATTGATGAAAAAAAAAAAAATTTGATGAAAAAAAAAAACAAATATATTGATGAAAAAAATATTGATGAAAACAAAATTGATGAAAAAAGATTTATGAAAAAAAATTGATGAAAGAAAATTAATGAAAAAAAAATATTGATGAAAAAAAATATTGAAAAAAAATATTGATGAAAATATTTAAGATTGAGAACAAAAAAAAATTGATGAAAAAAAAAATTTTTTTGATGAAAAGAAAAAAGTTTTGATGGAAAAAAATATGCATAAAAAACGTATGATGAAAGAAAAATAAAAAAATTATGAAAAAAAAATTTGATGAAAACAAATTTTGATGGAAAAAAAAAATTTATGAAAAAAAATGAAATGAAAAATGGAAAAAAATATTGGTGAAAAAAAAAATTTTATGAAAAAAAAAATTGATGAAAAAAAAAATTAATGAAAAAAATAATTTGGTAGAAAAAAACTAAATTTGATGAAAAAACAAAAAAAAAACAAGTAAAAAATTAAATTCGGCCTTGCCGAATGCAGTGATACCCTCCACAATTTCAAAAAGATTATTGCAAAAAACTTTATTTAAAACGAAATTACTTTTGAAAAAAAAAAAATATTGTGAAAAAAAAAAAATTCCGCGAAAAAAAAAATTTTGGTAAAAGAAAAAATCCGCGATTTTTTTTGTCAAAAAATATGTTCGTACTTGTTAAAATACCATTTGGTCTTCAATTATGTTCACATATATCAACCAGAAGCCGATTTAAAGTATTTTGTATTTTTAGGTTATGTTGAATGTACTGAAATTTTTGAGGTGTGCTTACATTTTCGTTCATAACTTTTGAACCGCTGAACCGATATCGCTCAAATGCAATACCAAACTTCTCGAACTTCCAATAAATATGTTAAGTTTCAGTCATCCCTGTGCAATATTTTGTCCGCGACAGCATTTTCCACAGACAGACAGACAGACGGACAGACGGACATCGCTAGAATGTCTTAAAATCGATCGGGCATCATGAATATATATACTTTATGGGGTCCCAGACCAATATTTCGATGAGTTACAAACGGAATGTCAAACTTATATATACCCTCTATCACTAACAAGGAAAGTATCTCAACCCTTATGAACCGATTTGCCTGAAACTTAAAATATATATAAATGAGACGATTTTAAGGTTGGGGTGTCTCGGCTTTTCGGCCATATTAGTGTTTCAAAATTTCGTTGTCCCCTTATGAAACCATATGGACCTCCGGGAAAATTTCGATAACTCACGAACTAACAGGAATATCCTCTAGAGCAAAAATACGTGTCGACTTAAATTTAATAAAGATTATTTCGTATTCATATGGACATCGTAGCTCTATTTCTTCATATAAATACCCCCCAAAATTTTCAAATTTTCATGAAAAAAGTATTTAACGAAGCCAAACATTTACAAGGCTATGTCACCGTTGGATAGGCATTAAAAAACCCTTTCTTCTCATATGTAAACATCATATAGTTTCTTAGAAAGAAATGGCTGAAAAATTCAAAAAACGATTTTTTTGCCATTTTTTGACCCATGTTTTGAACCCCTAAATCCCCGATATGGCCGATAAGCCGAGACACCCCAACCTTAGAATTGTCTCTTTTATATATATTTTAAGATTTAGCCAAATCGGTTCATAAGGGTTGAGATACTTCCCTTGTAAGTGGAGGGTATAAAAATTACGAATTATGCTACGTTTTATTTACCAGTAGGTGAAAAACGGGGTTATTCACCATGAGGTGAATTATTATCCAAGTTACAAACCCAAGTTACTAACATTTTTAGTTTTAAGAAAATAAAAATAGTAGTTAGCTTGTATAGTTAAACTGAGGTGGCGGCCTGCAACTTTTTTAAAATTAGACACCAGCCTAAAAACATTATCATGTTAAAAGAAAAAATATTGTAAGAGCACCATTTTCGTTCAATTCTAGGCAGTTGTCATTTCACCCTCGAAGAAGTTTTTCTCATTTTTATTACAACATTCAAAAAAATTTTCTCATTAAAATGTATATAAACATGACCCCATATTAACTGCAAACTTTCCCAAAAAAAAAGTTCCAAATGAGTTAGTTGTATATTTGGTTTCGACAAAAAACCAACTTATTACAAATAAAAAACACAACATTTTTTCTCAGTAATAAAAAATGATGATAAAATTCTAAACACACACACTTTTAAAATTGCATTCATTTTGAAAACTACACATACATATAAAAAACTGTACAAACATACATTCCCATTAATGCATATTTATAAATTCTGTTTTTTATCCTACACCTACGAGTAGTCTTAAAAAATTGTTATTCAGTTTGTAACATCTCGAAATTTCGGTCCAGGACCTCCACTTCCAACGATGTTCGTCTCTCTTTTTAGAAAATATGTTAACTTTCGAAAGACAACTCTGAGGCTACTGAGACTGGATTTATATATTTTATTAAATTTCAGAGAAATCGTTACAAGTGAGCACAACCATCAATTGTTGGTGGATTTTATCTCAAATGTTGAAAAACGCTAAAAAACTAAAAAAAAACATTTCAATCCAAAAAAAAGAAATTTTAGTAAAATTTAGTAAATATTTTTTTTTACTTAAAAAACAGTTTTCACTCAAAACTATTTGTATTTAAAATATTTTTGGCTATTGTGGAGTGTACTCAAAGATTCGGCCAAAGTCAAATTTATTTTTTTTAGCTTGCTTTTTGTTACAAATGCTTAACTTTAATATTTCTTTTAACATTTATTGTTTGCAACATGTACGACCTTTTGTATTTAACACAGAAATTTTAACTAAAGGCAACCAGAATCCACATGAATAAAAGTGAAAATTACATTTGTTCCTGCATACATGTGTGTTTTGCAAGCTAAAAGATTTATTTGAAAATTTTTAATAAATTTTATAATAAATGTAAATTGTGTTTTGTGCGGAGAAGTAAGTGTATTTAACACATTCATATTAAGGTGGTACGAAGGAGGTTCGAGCATTGATGTGCGATAATTTTAACGAAAGTGCGACAAAAGATAGAGCGTCTAAATACTCTTTTATGATACTTTACGGAGTGTAAATGTACGCTGGGTTACCTTATTTGAAAAAAAGATTTAACCTGTTGTTTGGTATTGTAATATTTTGCTTTAACGAAATTTCATAACTACTGCTCGAAAAAGGGTGTGAGTCACTATATTTTATAAACCATGATTTTATAAAGGCTAAACATTTAATAAACCACCCACGAAAACTGTACAATGCCTTAATGTATAGTTTTTCACTACAGCTCCTAAAAGCTGTATGTGGTAAATAGCACACCAACATAAATTATACACAGAAAAAAATTTTTATAAATTTTAATATTTTTTAATTAATGTGAGGCTATTGGAACTCGGTCGACAAGAAAACTTGTTTAGAAATCGATAATTAGAGGCGTTCTAAACAAAATTTATTGATAGTCGAATTTTTGTAGCGGGAAAAAATGCGATTTTGAAGACCATTTTAAAAGGCGCCACCAACATTTTTGAACTCGGCCGAAATTTCGGCTAATGAACAAAGTCAATACGGTAAACAAGCAAAACCAAATCTGAGCAAAATCGAATCTTATTCAAGCGATGTTTAAAGGCTGTTCAAAGGCTGGTAAAGTTCTTAAATGGACGAAATCGGACCAGGGGAAAAAAGTTTTCCCTCAGAACCATCCATATTGGAACCAGACGACTTACAAAGTTAACTAATTTTTTTGTTTAACTAATGGAACATATGTATTTTTATGTCAGAAGAAGTTCAGATTTGGTAAAAAGTAATTTTGGCAAAAAAATTTCGATAAAAAAAAACTTTTAATGAAAAAAAAAAAGAAATAATTAATATGGACTCAAACCGAAAATAATAAAATATTGAATAAAATCCAACAATACATAAAAACAAAAAAAAAAAGTTATGAACAAAAAAAAAAAAAATTTTATGAAAAAAATTCTTGATAAATTTTTTTTCTTATTATTAAAAAGGTTGTGATGAAAAAAGTTTTTGATGAACAAGAGTTTTTGATGAGAAAAAATTTATGAAAAAAAAATTGTTGATGAAAACGTTTAACATATTTACCAGATGGTGGTAAAATTTTAATAAAAAAATTTTTGGTGACAAAAAAAGTTTGATAAATTTATTTTTTTTTATGAAGTTTTTTATGAAAAAACTAAATTTTGATGAAAATATGTCTATAAATGTTTTGCTAAATATAACGGTGTACTTGCCAAAGGAATAAAAAAATTAACCTTATAAGGTGAAAAAAAAAAATTAAAAAATTAAGAAAAAAAAAGTTTAATAAAAAAAAAATGTATCAAAAATTGTCGTTAAAAAAATTTTTTGATGGAAAAAAGCTGGATAAAAATTAAAATATTTAATGAAAAAAGTTTTTAATTAAAACAAAAAATAAAGAAAAAAATTATGAAAATAAAAATGTCTAAATGAAAAATTCTTTTTTGTGGAAAAGAAATTTTTAATGATGTATAACAGCGGTTACCAACCTATGGTACGCGTACCACTAGGGGGTACGCGAAACTTTCCGCGGGGGTACGCAAAATTTTAGTAATTTGGACATTCGTTTTAGATTAACCTTTCAATGCTGGTTCCGTATCTGGCTTTCAAAGTTTTCCATAACGTCAGATTTTTAAGAAAGTTGATGTCATATTTCACAAAAAACGTATTTTGTGCAATTTAGAGCATATTTTGCTTTATCTGACCACTTGTTTTCGATTAAGCTTTTGATGCTGATGCCGAATATGGTTCCCAATTTTTTCTATTATGTCAGTTTTTGAGAAAGTGTATGTCAAAGTTCTCAAAAAACGTTTTTTTTTGCCATTTTTGAGACGGGTTGTGATAGAGTGGAAATTTTGGTACCATTTTGTAAAGCTCAAAATGCCCTTTCATTGTATATTCGAAGGTGTTTCATTCGAAAAGTCACGGAATTATTGATCTGCCATTGTATTAAAAAAACCACAATTAAAAAAAAATTAAAAGCATTATATTTCCGACAGGGGTGGGTTTTTGGGACTTTTTTTAAGAGTTCAAAAATCGTCCGTTGTTTTAATTTTTGGCGTAGAATCGATTGGTGAAATCAGAATTGCAATATTTTCAACCGTTTTTGTTATGCAGAAAAATCAGCTTAAAATCCTCGTTTTCAGATGCATTGAACCATCTTAAGGAGCGAACATTTTTCCAAAAAAATACCACCATTGTTTTGATCTCCCCTAAATCCTTTAAAAAAATTATAATACCCGCAGATCAAAAATTTCAAAATTAACTCTGATATTTATATGTGAAGATTTTTAGCGAAACAAAAAACTCTTTAGGGGTACGCGGCTGATGATATTTAAAATAAGGGGTACGCGAGCTAAAAAGGTTGGTAACCGCTGATGTATAAAATATGATGAAAAAAAATTTAAAAAAAAATTTAATGAACAACAAGTAGAAAAGTTTAATTCGGGTATTCTATGAATTTTTTTTTTTTTTTTTTTTTTTTTTTTATTTTTTCAATATTTATTTACAAAATTTACAAGTTTTCGCCTCAGCGCCAAATATGGCATTTTAGAGGCTACCAAGTTGGCAACATTCTAAATAAAAAAAAAGTTATTTTATTCAACATTAACAATATATAAAAATTTCATTAATAATATACATATATTAAAAATTTTAGGCTAATTTGTAAGAAGCATCTCAACATTTTCAAGTAAATATTGCTTTAATTTTTCTTTAAAGGTAGATAAAATTTCAATATTTTTTAAACCATCCGGTAAATCGTTATATTCGTTAGGTCCAGCAAAACTTATACGTTGTTTGGTTAACTCAAGACGACACCTTACAACATTAAGATTCAAAGCCTGCCTTGTGATTCTTTCAGTGTATGATATGTTTTGATTAAAACTGATTGTATGCGACCCAACACTTCTTAAACATTTGAAAACGTACAACAACAGCTGCTGTTTATAAAGCCCTCTTACAGGAAGAACGGTTTTTGCAAAATCTTTGTACAATTGAACTGTGCTAAGCCTCAACGGTTGCTTAAATACAATTTTCAGTGCCTTATTTTGGGCAGATTGCAATGATTTTATTATTGTGCTTGATTTGCCACAATAAATGACAGGTAGGTATGTAAGATGTGAGTGAATTAACGACTGATACAACAACATTTTAGTTTTAGTATCCAGTTTATTTCTAAACTTGTAGAGTACTCCAATTCCCGACGATATTCTTGATTTCAACTTAGAAATATGATTTTCCCACATAAGATTGTGATTTATATTAATTCCAAGGTATTTAACATTTTCAGATTCCTGTATTACTTCTCCATCAATATGCACACTCATAACTTGATCATTCTTTAAAATATATGGTCTAAATCGTATAAATTTCGTTTTCTTGCTATTTAATATTAATTTATTAAACCGCAAAAATTCTGCCAATATCGCAGCATCATATTCAATATGTGTCCTCAATACTTTTTCATCCTTATAGTTGTATAAAAGGCAAACATCATCTGCAAACATAAATAACTTTCCGTTAAAGTTTATGTTTTTCATATCATTTACGTAAATCTTAAACAAAAGGGGGCCAAGAACACTGCCCTGTGGTACTCCACAACATACCTCTAGTTTGTTACTACTAGATTCACCAATCTGAACATATTGGTTTCTATTGGTTAAGTAATCCTTAAAAAACGCTAAAGTATTACTGGAAAAACCTATAAAATAAAGCTTTTGTAGTAATATATTATGATCTACCAAATCAAAAGCTTTTGATAAATCGAAAAATACTCCAGCCACTCCTTTATATCCTAAATCAAGTCCATTGCAAATACAATCCACTACATTAATTACAGCTTCCTCAGTTCCAGTACCTTTTCTGAAGCCATATTGTCGTTCAAACAATATATTGTTGCCATCAAGGTAATTGGATAGTTGCTCAAAAATTATTTTTTCAAAAACTTTATCTAAGATTGAAAGAACGGATATCGGGCGATAGTTCTCAACTCTATTAGCACTTACAGCTTTGGGAATGGGAATAATTTTGTGTATTTTAAGCACATTTGGATATTTAGCTTCCTGAATCATATTATTAAATATTGTTGTAATTGCTTCTGTCACAGCTAATTTACGTACCAACAACATCTTTGGTGTTATGTTATCACGACCAGGGCTCTTATTCATTTTTAAATTATTTAAAATATTACCTACTACTCGATCCTCTGTAACTTCCAAATCAAAACATGACTTAGTTGGAACCAATGTCCGAAACAAATTGATATCATCACTTGCATCTTGATGTATACTTGCTCGCAATCTTCTAACCGATTCATAAAAGAATCTATTAAAACTAGAAGCCTTTTCATCATTCATAGTTATAGTATTACCATCATCATTTAATAACTCCTTAGAGGTCTCTTCTTTCTTTCCAATTTGCTTATTTATGAATTTCCATGTTTTTCTAGAATCTCCTCTACATTTCTCAATATTATACGAGTAGTAGTCATTCATCAAATTCTTGCTACAATACTTAATGACCTTACTAATTCTTTTTAGGTTATCTGCAATAATCCTGTTATGTTTATTTTTCCTCCTAGCTTTTAACAAATTATTTTTATAAGATATTAAAGAAATTAATTCCTCCGACATCCACGGGCTCATTTTGTGTCTAATATTTATTGGTTTTGTAGTAATAACAGTACTTTGTGATGCAGCTAAAGAAAGTGTATTAACAAGATCCTCACATTGGACATTAGAACTGCTCAAATCTGAAATAACTAAGTTATCATCCAAAAACGATCCGAACTTTCTGTAGTCAATACAAAATTTTTTCTCAATAGTAGTTTCGCTATGGCTAAAGTTCATTCCAAGCTTACAAAAAATTATATTGTGATCCGATATTGACGTTTCAATTGAATTTACCATTATGCAATTTGATATATTACTAAAAACACAATCAATGCAAGTTTTACTTTCAGGCCTAGTTATAAGATTATGACATGAAGCAAAATCGGCTTCAGAAAAAACATCTATCAAAGCACGACTTTCAAGACTCATAAGCATCAAATTAATATTAAAATCACCAACAAAAATGCATGTGGAGTTTTTAACTTCTATTAATAATGTTTCTAGCATTTCTAAAAACGATGGTAGCTTACATTTTTGCGATCGGTATAGCGACGTAATAGTCAAAGGTTTGTTATCAATTTTGACATCTGGCAAAGTTATACATATTAAATCCAAAAAATCATCACTTTGTAACACGCGTAATCTGTATTTTATTTGCTTTTTAACATATACTGTTGTTCCGCCATAACAATCACTCCTACAACAATGAATCACGTCGTAACCGTCAATTGAGTATAAACAAACCAAATTTTTATCAAACCAGGTCTCTTGAACCGCTATAATTTCAGGTATTACCGACAGTCTACATATTTCAGCTTTAAACTTGTTAAACTTATCAATTGATGAAATGCTTCTTACATTAACAGACAAAATATTAAACGTTTTTAAATATGGTTCATTATTTGACTCATTAAAAGAATTTAAATTAAAAAAATATTTAGTGTTCATAAAAAATTATATAAAAAATTTTTTAACAAAATAAAAATAAAAAATTTGTATAAATACTAATTTGGGGATTCAAACTGTGTATTATCTTCTTCTTCTTCTTCTTCCTCATCATCATCATCATCTTCTTCTTCTTCATCATCAGAATCATCATCAGAAATAGCCACATTAGCCAGAATATTGCGTTTAGCTCTACCTCCTGCTGATTTACTAAGCAAATTATCAACATCTTCTTTCGTTTTCAAAACAAATTGTTTGGATTTCGCCTCTTTTTTAACAAAAACGTTGCCATTTCTAGCATAAACAAAGTTAAAACCAACTGCTTTCAAAGACTTAGCATAATTTAAAAGTTCCAATGACTCTCTACACAGGAAATCATTTATATAAACCTTTTTAAACTTTTCCACATCTTTAAGCTTGGACTTCTCCTGCATGAACAAACGTTTGCTTTTTTTGTTGACAAATTTAACAACAACAGATTTTTTGTTTTCATCTTTTTTTTGTTTACGCTGGTTTAAAAAATAGGCTTCCTCAACTTCATCTTCACAAATATCAGCTCCTGTTTGTTTTGCTACATCTAACACAACATCAATTGCACTTTTTTCATCAGCAACAACAACACCACTAATAACGACATCTTTTTGAACTCTAGCATCGTTCAAAAATTTAACAGTAGATTTTAAATTTTTAACTTCTTCCCTTAGCGTACCGTTTTCCTTTTTTAGCGATTTTATTTCTTTAGTGTTCTTGACAACACCTTTTAACAAAGAGTCATATTGTGATGACATAAATTGCATCGTCTCTTTTATATCATCCAGCTGATTCAGTTTTGTTTTTATTTCTGCTAAATCAGCAGACACAGAATTTTTTTCACTTGGCACACAAAAATGACATTTAAACTCAAGAGAGGAATTTTTCATCAATTTTTCAAATTCCTTTTTGTTTAGCTTACTGCATAAAGCGTGGAGAGTTTTTTTACAGCCATCACATTGCAATGCTTCATCACTTTCCAGTACCTCTGTTTTGCATTGTAAACAAATTGTTTTTTTAGTAACACTTTTACGAGTTTTGCTGGGCGGCATACTTTATTCTTCACTGATAAACCGCAATTTTATTTACAAGAAACAACAATTTGTTTTATTTTTAATGATGTTTTTATATGAAAAAATTATAATTGTATTTAAGTTTTCGCACCGATAAAAAATTTGACGTCTTATTAGAAACGGGGTTGCCAACTTTTTTTTTCAACCCTCCACAATTTCCTTTTTAAAGGATAGTAAATTTTCTAACGTGAAAAAATAACATTTTTGATTAGAAATATTACTTTACTTTTTTTTAAGTAATTTAAAAAAAAAAAAAAATTTACTAAATTTTTTTTGAGTGTAAAAATTTTTTCGAGTGTATTTTTTTTTAGTGTAAAAATATCTTTGAGTGACAAAAATACGTTGTAAAATATTTTTGTGACTTACCAATGTTTTTAAGATATGTTTAAGGCGTTTTCAACACGTGAATTTAAAGTGAAACTAATCTGAAATTCACGGTTTTGCTAATAACTTTTAAACCACTAGACCGATTTAGCTAAAATTCAACACGAACCAGGCGAGAGGAACGACAAATGTATATGCCAAGCTTCAGCATGCCTTTCAAAAGTTATCGTATTTTTTATCTCATAAATTCACGAAAAACCCTTGCCGGAATTCAGTCATTTGCTTGTAACTTTTAAACCACTGTACCGCTGGATTGCAATACCAAGCTGACTAGGTAAATGCTCAACATATTTGCCAGACTTCAGGAGCATCTGTAAAGTTTTTTCAAAAGGTAGCGTGTTTTCAACAGACAGACAGACGGACGGACATCGCTAGATCGTCTTTAAATCGATCGAGGATCATGAATATATATATTTTATGGGGTCCTACACCAATGTCAGTGGGGTACGTTGAGATCACCTTTGCCATCGTGATAAAAGTTAACAGTTACTTTTTATGTTTCATTTGTTTAACAAAAATACAAAAAAATATGTAAAAAAAGTGTTGTTGTTCAGAGGTTGGTTTAGTTTTTGCAAGGGGGAACTTTTTGCCTCCTGGTCAGATTTTGCCCATTTACGAACTTAACCTGCCTATGACCATAATACATATTTGTGCCAAACTTCAGGAGTCTATCTGTGTTATCTACATACAGACAGAATGTCTTAGAATTGATCATGGATCAATAATATATATACTTTATGGGTTCCCCAACCGATATTTAGATGCGTTACAAACGGATCCAACCTATACTCTGGTTGGAGGGAATATAAATTTGATAAAAAAAATGTAAAAAAATTATATAAAAAAAAAAAATTAATGAAAAATAATTATGATACGTTTTATTCACCAGATGGTGAAAAAGTTTTTGATTCACCAGCAGGTGAATTCTTATCAAAGTTACAAGACTTTATGGTTTTAAGAAAATGAAAACAAAAATTTTTAATATATTTTTTAGTCGTTAGATTATATATTCAAACAGAGGTGAAGTCCTGCGTCACTTTTAAAATTAGACACTAGGCTAAAAACATTATAATCCTTAAAAAAAATTTTTGTTGAAAAAAAAAAAAAATTCTTGTTAAAAAAACAATTTTTGGAAAAAAAAGTTCTTTAAAAAAACTTTTGGTGAACATTTGTTTTGAGCTGGTAAACAAAATGTTTATATCTTTTATACACCAGGTGAATAATTATCCAAGCTTTAAACCTTTTTGGTTTAAAAAAAAATTGTTTTTCTCATTGTATTTCTGTTTTTTGAGTCGTTGAAATGGCTCCTGCGTCATAGTTCCTGCGAAATACCTCGAAATATCGGTTAGACACTAGCATTCGAACATTATCATGTTAAAAATCAGTGCAAATTTTTTTTCTCTGTGTAAAAAAAACCTTTTATTATCAACACAAGTATAAATTGTACGTAAAAAAGTTCTTGAATAATTTAAGTTTATGTTAAACTGTTTTTTAATACAATTTTTTATAAATATTTTTGTATTTAAAATGTTCTCCCTCAGAATTTTTTGTACTCTCCACTTAGTGAGGGAAGGTATATATAAGCTTTTCATTCCGTTTGTAATATCACGAAATATCGGTCTGGGAGCCATGATCCTTAATAGATTTTAGGATGATCTGGCAATGTCCGTCCATCTATTTGTTTGTCTGTTAAAAACAAGACAACTTTCAAAAGACGACTCAGGGGCTACTGTATATTTTGAATTTGTCGCGTTAGGTTGGTAGTTAATATCATCGAAATCGGTCGAGTTAAAAAGTTATATGCCAAACCGTGAATTTCGGCTGGGGTTTTTTTTTTGTCTTGAATTAAAGTGTTCAAAATTAGCTAAGCCGTCTTTGAAAGACAGTGGTTAGTCACAAAAATATTTTGCAGAGTTTTTTGTTACTTAGAAAATTTTTTATACTAAAAAAAATTTTTTTACACCCAGAGAGATTAATTATAAATTTTTTTACTAAGATGTCTAAAATTTGTTTTTTACTCAAAATGCAATTTTCTATTTTTTGAGTAGGTTCATTCTAGCTCGAGGTCATTATTTCCTTTACTAATGAAAACTATGATATTCTCATAGAATAATTTTCAAGAAATTTATTTTTTTGTTTAAAATTTATTTATGTTGGTAATTTTTTCAAAACTTAATCAACAAGTGTTTCAAAATTTGTCAGATTTCATTGTCAAGACTATTTAGCAAATATAAATTTTTCTTATAAAAATTTTCTATTTAAAAAAAAAATGTAATCCGTAAAAAAATTGTTTTCATTTGTATTCAAAATATTTAGGGCATTATGGATTAAGGGTATTTATGGATTCGACCAAGTTGAATTAAATTTTTCTACGTGTTTTTTTTTGTTCTTTTGGCAAAAAATGTTCCTTGTTAAATACCTTTGGCGTTTATTTTTTTTTATAAATATTTTGTTTTCTTTGTATTTAATATATATATGTTTTATATATAGAGACGTCATCTGTTTTTAAGGAAATATTTTTTAATAAAATATTTTTGCGTCTTTTATAAAGTATTTTCGTACATAAAATAATTTTATTTTTATAAACAAAAAACAGAAAAGTAATTAGAAATATATTTTTAAAGAGAAATATACGGAGATTACACAAAAATAAAACCAAATATAAAATGTTATGAAAAAAAATAGAAAAAATTGTTCCAAATATGTATGATTATTATAACTCCTAAAACCATGCCATATATTTTTTTTAATATTGCAGCCATAAAGTATGCTTTATATTTAAAACATGTTATTAAAAATTTTTGTTAGCTTTAGTTTGTTTGTGTTTTTTTTAGATTATTAAGATTCTTGGTGAAATTGTATGAACAAATTTAAAATTTTGAAATATATTTTAATCATGGTTTTAAAGGCAGAAATATATTTTTTTATTTATATAGAAAATCTATGCATCATACGTGTTTAAATCATATTTATCTGACATCATTCCAGTATTCCGACGGATTGATATCGTGATCATTTAACATGTTTTTTCTGTTAGAAAATCTTTAAATTTGGTTGCCGGAAAAAATTTTAACATTAAAATTTTTTTTTTCACTCAAAAAATTTTTTACACTCAAAAAAAAAAAATATACACAAAATAAAAAAAATTAAAGTATTTTGTCAGTCAATAAAATTACTCACAAATAAAATTAAATATAAAATGTTATGAAAAAAGTAGAGAAAATTATTCCAAATATATTTGTGATTATTATAACTCCTAAAACTGTGCTTCATATTTTTTTATTATTGCAGCCATAAAGTATGCTTAGTATTTAAAACATGTTAAACAAAATTTTTATTGGCGGTAGTTTGTGGGTTTTAGATTATTTAGATTCTTATTGTAATTGCAAAAAAATATTTAAAATTTTAAAATATATTTTAATCACGTTTTTTTTAGGAAAAAAAAAAAAATCAGAATATTAGTTACAAATAAGGTTTTAAGTGAACATTTTTGGGGCGTATGTGTGGAAAATTATCACCATCATCTGAAATCGATTTTTTGTTATATCAATGATATCTGGTATAGCATACATTTTAACATGATAATGGTTTTAGGCGGGTGTCTAAGATTACAAGTGAAGCAGGATGCCACCGAACGGCTTAACATAAAGAAAATAACAATTACTGATTTAATTTTCTTTAAATCAAAATTTTATTTTCATGAATTTTTTTATAATTTTTTTTAACAATTTTTTTTTTATCAACAAATGTTATTTTTTTCTTAAATTTTTTTCAATTTAAAAAAAAAAAAAAAAATGTGAAACAATTTTTTTATTCTTCAATTTTGTTTTTTTTTGGTCTTTAAAAATTTTCATTTCATCAAAAAAGTTATTTTATCCAAATTTTTTGTTTCATCAAAATTAATTTGTCACAAAGTTTAAAAATTCTGTTTCATCAATATTTTTTATCAAATTTTCTTTTATCAATTTTTTTTCACCAAAATTTTTTTTCATCAATTTTTTTTCTTTTGGCAATTTTTTTCATCAACATTTTTTTTTAAATTTTTTCTTAAAAATTTTTATTTTAAAATTTTTTTTTTTTCAAAATTTTTTTTTCGTCAAAAACTTTTTTTCATCAAAAACCTTTTTCATCAAATGATTTTTTTTCAACATCAAAAATTTTTATTTCATAGAAAAAAAATTTTATCCAATTTTTTTTCATATTTTTTTTTCCAAAATTATTTTTTTTCACGAAAATTAATTTTTTAAAGTCTAAAAATAACAAAAGTACAAAAAACAGGGGAGAGTGTTAAATACGTCTGTGGCGAATCTTTAACGCCCTTCAAAATTTTAGTTTTTTTGCCCTTAAGTAATACAATTTTGTTAGTTTATAACTACGCCCACAAAAGGGGCAAGAAAAGCTTAAAATTAAGTCCTCATTTTTTATTTCAAAATTTTGTTTTCACCAAAAATTTTTTTTTCATCAATTTTTTTTTTCAACATCAAAAATTTTGATTTCATCAAAAAAAATTTTATCCAATTTTTTTAATTTTTTTTTTTTACCAAATTTTTTATTTTTTTTTCAACAGTTAATTTTTCAAAGTCTAAAAATAACAAAAGTACATAAAACAGGTGAGGGTGTTAAATACGGCTGGGGCAAATCATATATGCCCTCAAAAATGCATTTTTTTGCACTTAAGTAATACAATTTGATAATTTTATAACCACGCCCACAAAAGGGGCGGACTGAAAAACTCAAACTCTTAAAACCTCTAGGTCCAACTGGACGTTTTTCAGAAGTTGGTTTAGTTCTTCAAGGGAAAGCTTCTTCCTCTGGTCCGATTTCTTCCTTAAGAACTATACCATCCTACGTGCACAAGGCATATACATTAGGGTGGAGCAAATTTAGTTTTTTTCGAATTTCGAAAACGTTGAAAATTAATGTTTTTAGTTAAAAAAAATTAAAAAAAAAAAAATAATTTTGTTTTTTACTTTGTTCGAAACTTTTCAATTTTCAAGTCAAAAAAAGGAACCCAAAGACATTGCCCTACAGGTCCAATTTTTTTTGTTAATATTGACCCTTAAACGCAACCCGACGATTTTGAAATTCGAAAAAGGAAAAGTTGCTCCACTCTATTTTTTTTTTATTGTGCACTATTGTACACTAAAAAAAAAATGTAATGTTAGCAAAAAAAGCTTGTAAACCTACAAGAAAATTTGCTGATTTTAAACCCACAATTTTTTTGGTAAAGTTAGCAAAAATGTTTTGCCAAAAATTACACCGCTCAACAGTCATTTTCCGGTTTGAATTCTGGTGATCAATTTTAGTAGACTTTGATCTCTTGATTCCAAATCTGTACTCTAAATTGTTCCATCACGTCCAGATTTTTAGTTATTCATGGTTAAAAATGCGAAAAATTACGATTTTTGCAATATTTGAAAGCCTGCACAGCAGCCATTGAGTGGAATACAAATCTGGTATAAAGCGCAAAAGTATAATTTGTCTTTGGTCTCCAACATAGAAAACAATTTTTTTCTAATTATTGCGTTTGGTTGGGTTACAATTGCGTTTTAAAATGACTCTGTTAAAATTATCATTTTTGTAAAAAAGATAAGGTAAGATACCTTAGTTTTTTTTTGAAAAATTAAAAAAATAAAAATTAAAAAAATAAATATTTTACAAATTTAAGTTTTCTGTGTTATTTTTCGTACAAACCGGAAGATATCATTAATGAGTTTAAAAGTCTATAAGAAAGAATAAACTTTTGCCTAAATTTTGAGCTCATCACAGTAAAGATTGATCATCTGGTTTTTGTTTTAGAGCCTTTAAAAAATGGTGCTTTTTCTATTTTTTTTCACAGTGAACAGTTTTTTTTAAATACATGTTTGGCCAATAATAGTGCAACAACTTCAAATTTTTTTGATCATATATTTGAGATCATAGTTCAATTCTACTCTAACGCTTTATACCTGATTTTTATTCCACCCAGTGGCTGCTGTGCAGGCTTTCAAAAAATTCAAAAATCGCGTTTTTTTCGCATTTTCAACCGCGAATAATTAAAATTCTAGACGTGATGGGAAAATTTGGAGCACAGATTTGGAATCAGCGAGTCAAAATCTGTGCTCCAAATTTTGTATCAAACTTCAAACCGGATTCGTTGAGCGGAGTTAGTTAACTGAAATTTTATTTATTTCAACTTAGTTCATACACATTTGAGGACCCCATTGGGTTCGGACCCGATAGGTCCAGACCCCGATGGGCCTGGACCTAGTTGGGTTCCTTAAAAATCGTCATAGTTTTTGATCAAAAATTTTTGTCCGTTTCGCTCTACCTTGCTTAGTTTTTTAGATACGTTAATTTAGGGGACCACCGGGGTTTTGAGAATTACAAAACTCGATAACTTCAAAAATATTACTCGGACAGCTTTTGATTATTTTGCGGTCTTGTTCTACATGTTGAGAGCTACAAAAATTACTTTTTGTTGTGTCGGCAATATTTACCGAGATATGAGCATTTTAAAATTTTCGGGAATGCTAACTTTTTTGGATCCAAAGTTAGGACCCATTAGGGTCTACACATATGAAGATGACCGGCAATACTATGGAGAGCGCGAGAACCAAAAATGGCTTCCATTTTGATCTATCTGGCTTAGTTTCCGAGATAGCGCCATTTTAAGTTTTCTGAACATAAAAAAATATTTACCATTTATTTTTGCTAATATTAGCAAAAAAGCTTGTAAAAATTTGGTCATCTCAATTTGAAATTTAGCAAAAAAAAATAGTTCAAATTTTGTTTAAAATTGATAATGCGCTAAATGAAATTTACAAGATATTTTTGCTTACATGCTAATCTCAACTAAAAATTTGCTAAAAGTTAGCTAACCAGCATTAGCAAAAAAAAAAAAAGTAAATCTACTAATGTATTATTTTGAGTGTGGAGCAAATTTTTTTTTTTTTTTTTGAATTTCAAAAATGTCGGGGTCGGAAAAGTTAACTATTTTGAATAAATAGTTGTAATTCGAAATAGATCAATTGTAATTCAAAAAGATCAATTGTAACACAAAAAACATCAATTCGAAAAATTTTAATTTTAATTCAAAAAAGATAAATTTTAATTCAAAATATATCAATTGGAATTCGAAAAAGATCAATTGTATTATTAAATAGATCAATTGTAATTCAAAAAAGATCAATTGAAATTCGAAAAACCTCAATTGTAATTCTAAAATTATCAATGGTAGTTCGAAAAAGATCAATGGGAATTCAGTTTATATTTTTCGAATTACAATTGAAATCTTCGAATTACAATTGATCTTCTTCGAATTACAATTGATGTTTTTATAATTTTAATTGATCTTTTTCGAATTAAAATTTATCTTTTTCGAATAACAGTTTTTTTCGAATTATAATTGATCTTTTTGAATAACTTGTGATATTTTTCGATCAACAATTGATCTTTTTCGAAAAACAATTGATCTTTTTTGAACTATAATTGATCCATTTCGAAGTACAAATGATATTTTTTGATCAACAATTGGAATCTTTAAATTACAATTGATCGTTTTCGAATTTTAATTGATTTATTTCGAATTACAATTGATATTTTTCGTATTACAATTGATGCTTTTCGATTTACAATCGATCTTTTTCGAATTACTATTGAACTTTTATGAATTACAATTGATCTATTTCGAATTACAGTTGGATCTTTTTTGAATTACAATTGGAATCTTTTAATTTCACTTGATCTTTTTCGAATTACAATTGATTTGTTTCGAATTATAATTGATCTTTTTCGGATTACAATTGATCTCTTTCGAATTAAAATTTACCTTTTTCGAATAACAATTGATCTATTTCGAATTACAATTGGAATCTTCGAATTACAAATGGAATTTTCGAATTTCAAATGGAATTTTCAAATTCCAAGTAGAATTTTTGAATTACAATTGATCCTTTTCAAATTAAATCTGTAAATGGTGTACAATGCTTTATATTCGTTTTTTTTTTCATTAACCCAACTTACAGCTTAAATTTTTTTTTTGAGTCAAAATTTTTTTAATTTTTTTATATATATATTAGGGCGTTTCATCAAAAACTTTTTTTTGGATTTTTGGAACTCTTGAAGCGGGATATGAATTCCTATGGCCTAAAAGATTTTTGAGATTTTTTTCAGATTTTTGGAAGGTCGGGATCAACTCGCTCAAATCGATTTTATCCAAAAAATGAGGTTATGAAACATCATTTTATTTTATTTTTTCCCCTGGTGCCTTTTTTTTACAAAACTGGATACATTACTTCTAAATGTTGCTAGCCTCCTAAAAAAAAATATTCGCGGTCAAAATTATAAGTTCAAGGGTCACTAAGATGACCTTAAAAGTAAAAATTCAGAATTTCCCGTGTTTTAACCTCAATAATTCGAGAAATAAGCTATATATGAACGTCATGTTCAATCCGTTAGATAGGTCTTTAAAACACCTTTCATTTAAAACCAATCTGACTATTGTCACTTTTGTAGAAATGTTAAAAAAAAATAAAAAACTGTGAAAAACTCATTTTCTACCCCATTTTATCGAAAATTGAACTTGTGCATTAGGTAGTTTTTTTTTGTAAAGTTAAAATAATAACTTTTAAAGACTTTTTATAGATTGTAGTTAGTGTTTCCAAGCCGGTTAACCTAAAAACCGGTTTTTTGTCAAAAAAACCGGTTTGACAAAAACCCGGTTTTCCGGTTTGGAAACACTAATTGCAATCAAAAAAACTTCTTTTAAGTTTATTATTTCAACTTTACAAAAAAACTACTAATGGATTCCCTTCGATTTTCTGTAAAATGGGGGAAAAAATGAGTTTATCTTAGTTTTTTAATATTTCTACTAAAGTGACAAATGTCATTTTGGTTTTAAATTAAAGGTATTAGAAAGACCTATCTAACGGATTCATCATTACGTTCATATATTGCATATTTCTCAAATTATTAAGGTTGGAACACGGGAAATTCTGAATTTCTACTTTAAAGGTCATCTTAGTGACCCTTGAACTTTCTATTTTGACCGCGAATATTTTTTTTAGGAGGCTAGCAACATTTAGAAGTATTATATCCGGGTTTGTTAAAAAAAGGCACCAGAGAACAAAAAATAAAAAAAATTATGTTTCATAACCTCATTTTTTTGATAAAATCGATTTGAGCGAGTTGATCCCGACATTCCAAAAATCTGAAAAAAATCTCAAAAATCTTTTAGGCCATAAGATTTCATATTCCGCTTCAAGAGTTGCAAAAATCCAAAAAAAAGTTTTTGATGAAACGCCCTAATATATATTTATATTTCTTAAAAAATAGAAGAAACAAAAATTTCCCGACACAAAAATTATTTGTCTTTGTTTTACCAAGTTCATGATAGATCATTTGGGTGCATGTGATACGCCTCGTTACCTATCAAGAATCAGTCTCTTGTTGGCTATTGATTAATTTTATCAATTAAAAAATAATTGAGTATAATTTTTAATGAATTTAAATCTTTATTGGAACAGTTTGTGATAATTTTTTTCTATATAATTAGTTTTTTTATTAAAATGTTTTTATTCGATTTTTTTTACGATAATGAATATGAAAATTTACAAAATTTGAGAATTTTTCTATGTTTCAGAATATGAGATTTTTTTTTTTTTTTAAACAAATTATAATCTCTAAAAAAAGTGTTTTTTTGAAGGGTATTCATGGATTCGTCCTAGTCGAATTTAAATTTTTCACTTATTAAATATCTATTATCTATCAATTCAATTAATTTTTAAAGAACTTTTTGTTTGTTTACTTCCAATTTTAATGGTTCTTTTAACTTAAAACAAAAAAACTAAAAAAATACCTCTTTCCTTTTAGCTGGACATCAAATTACACAACACTATCAATTTAGATTTTTACTTGCTATTATCAACAAAATAAACTTTAAATTTTTCTTTTATAAACATTTTTTAACATAAACTCTAATGTAAATTTATGTTTTTATAATACCAAACATTCAGCGAACGAGAAACTATCAGTTTAACTTCAACTTAGTTTGATGTTTCAAAAAACAAAAAAAAAAAAAATAAGAAATAAAGTCAAGAAAAAAAAAGTTTTTTTAAAAAGAAACTAAAGCTTTGCGTTAATTCAGTTAGCACGAAATCTATGAGTTTTTTTTCTGCGATGAATTTTTTACAACTTTAAAAGAAAAACTCACAACAACTTTTTGGCGAAGCGAAAGAAAAAAAAGTTGTAAAAATATATTTTACGAGTTTTCTACGTGTTTAAAGCTTTACGAGGGCAAACGATAAGTTTTGGACGGACTTTTAAGCGTAAGGAAGTAGAATATCAAATGTGGTACACCATTTTGTAAGTAAAAGAATAATTTCGGAATTAAAATTTAAAAAGATGAATACTTAAATTAGACTAACAAGGAAAGTCTCCCTAGTGTCACTCGCGGATCTTTATGGAATTGGTTTTTACTAAAGGGACTCGTGTTTTTTGAATTTAAATTTTGAGAGTAATTTTCTATTTTTTGTTGAGTTACAAAAACACTGTAAAATATTTGTGCCGCTTACAGTTACTATCTTTTGAAATAAATAAATAGAAAAAATAATTAGAACATTTCAAACACATTTTAAAAAGTTTTTGAAAATTTCTGAAAAACTCTGAAAAATTGTAAAAATATAAGTGAAACTAAAAAAAAACAGAAAATGCTGTTAAAATTGTATCGAAAACTTAAAAGAAAAAAATTATCAAAAATTCATACGAGTTCAGAAAATTTAAGAAACACTTGAAACACAAAAAACTTAGAAAATGTGAAAAAAAATTAGAAAATGTGGGGAAAATTAAGAAAAATTGTGAGAATCAAATGAGAAACGTATGGGGACAACTTCCTCTAGCAATAAATAATACATCCTCTTGCGATAAATCATATAAATTATTTAAATTTGTTTATGTATCAACGCCCACCAAAAGGGGTGGGCAAAATAAAAAAGGTTTAATTTTGCCAATGTGTCCAAAAAACTTGAAAAATTACGTAAAGAAAGGAAAAAAAATCTTAAAAACTCAGACGAGTTCATTAAAATTAAGAATAAATCAGAAACAAAACTCAAAAAAAAAAATTACAAAAAAAAAAATTGTAACTTTTTTGTTTGCTACCTTCTATTTGACAAGAATTCCTTGTTATATTACAAACTTTTTACCAATAGTTTTGTAATTTTACAAGCTTTTTACCAAAAAAATTAAGAATTTAAAATTTTTTGACGCGATAAAACTTACAAAGAGGTTTTGTATTTTTACTAGATTTTTTGCTATCTCCTATTTTACGAGAACTCATAGTAAAAATTACGAGCTTTTTTTGTAATTTTACAAGATTTTTACCAATAATATTGTAAATTAACAACTTTATTTGCGAAATAAAACTTACAAGAAATTATCGTAAATTTAATAGACTTTTTATTATTATGTTTTTAGAATCTATTATTATATTCTTTGTAAAAAATCTTGGAAATTTGTAAAATTACAAGAAAACTTTGAAATTACAAAAATAAATGTAAACTTCGATCGAAAATTATTTGTTAAAAAACAAGGAAAATTGTAAAATATTGGTAAAATAGGATAACGAAACTTTTGCTTGTAATTTGACAAGGTTTTTTTTAAAGTGAAAAAAACAAGTAAAAAAATTAAATACGACTAGGCCGAATTTATGAATACAGTCCACAATGCCCTGATTTTTGAACCACTGGACCGATTTCGCTGGATTGCAATACCAACCTGACCAAGTAAATGCCCAACATATAAGCTAAACTTTAGGAGCAGCCGTAAAGTCTTTCAGAAGTTTGCGTGTTTTCAACAGACAGACGGACGGACGGACATCGCTAGATCGACTTAAAATCGATCGAGGATCATGAATATATATGGGGCATTCCATGTCAAATCGGACACTTTGAATAATTTTTTTTTGTCACAATTTGTTGACAGTTTTTAGTATCCTTCAAAAACTCCTTCGTGGTAAATTTTCAGATATTTTTGATGACCCGTTCAAAAGATATCAAATTTTTAAAAATTGGTAGTTTGTTCCTTTACTCATAACTTCTTCAAAAAAAAATCTTAAAAATGCTCTAGTGTTTAATTTTTAAGTTTTAAAATTTAAATCTTACTTTTGAAAATGTACGTACTCTTTGATTTTTTTGATTTTTTTTGTGTAAAACTTCTATCGATTCTAAAATTTTTTTGCCCAGTAGGATTGTGGGATCACGATTATTACTATTTTTTTAAATTTTTTGAAAAAGTTTTATTGTAATTTTTCAATCTTAAATCATTTCTACTGCTCCAATGGTGCGTCATATAGGGGTCATTTATAAGACCGACTCCCATTAATTTTTGCGTCGTAACATTTCTTTGAAACAAACTAATACCCTATCTTTTTTTTTTATTTAATCAGCTTCTACCGGTCCAATGGTGCGTCCGAGAGGGGTCATTAGTGACACCGACCCCCATTTATTTTTACCCTACAACATTTTTTTAAGACATACCTACGCCCTATCTCCAATCCCTATGTAGGCTTCCATTCAAAATTACATATTTATAAAATTTGCTCCGACTGTTATTTGTATGGGAGCCTACTTAGGGAGTGGAGATAGGGCATACGTATGTTTAAAAAAAATATTGTTGGGTAAAAATAAATAGGGGAAGGTCTCACTAATGCCTCCTCTCGGACGCACCATTGGACAGGTAGAAGCTGATTGAATAAAACAAATTTACAAAAAATAAAAAAAATTGTATGGGGACCGCCTTAATAGTTTAAGATAGGGGGTAGGTGTGTTATGAGAAAATGTTTGGACTAAAAAAATATTGTGGGTCGGTCATACATTTTATTGCTCTAAGGGCACTCTTAGGGCAGTTAGAGCGGTTGGAGCAAATTTTAAAAAATTTTGCCTTGTGTGGGAGTTTGTTCCAAAGAAATGTTCAGACGTAAAAATTAATGGGGGTCGGTCTTAGAAATGACCCGTCTATGACGCACCATTGGAGCATTAGAAATGATTTTAAAATTGGAAAATTACAATAAAATTTTTTCAAAAAATTTAAAAAAATAGTAAAAATCTTCATCCCACGATCCTACTGCGCAAAAAATTTGTAGAATCGGTAAAAGTTTTACACAAAAAAAAAATTCAAAAATTAGATTTAAATTTTAAAACTTAAAAGTCGCATACTAGAGCGCTTTTAAGATTTTTTGGTAAAAAACAAAAATTTTGAAAAAAAAAAAAATTGAAATTTGGACCATTATTGAAGAAGTTATGAGTAAAAGAAGTTTGAGTGAAGAAACAAACTAACAATTTTTAAAAATTCGATATCTTTTGAACGGGTCATCAAAAAAATTGTAAAATTTACCTCGAAGGAGTTTTCGAAGGGTACTAAAAACTGTGAACAAATTGGAAAAATCTCAAAAAAAAAAATTTTTCAAAGTGTCCGATTTGACATGGAATACCCCACATACTTTATGGGGTCATCGACAGATATTTCGATGCGTTACAAACGGAATGACAAGCCTGTATATACCCCTTATCTCTAGAGTGGAGGGTATCCCAGCAAAACTTTGGTAATGGGTAGTGATTATATAACACATTACCAGGTAATGTATATACCTTATTTGTAGCATTATTTTAGGATGTCTTACCAAACATTTGTTCCACAACGTATTATTTTCAAGTGAAAAATAATGTATTACTAATAATTTGCTACGTAATGCATGATTATTTGATAAAATGTATTTCATATTTATTATTTCTAAACATTAAATCATGGATGACTTATATTTGGTTACATTATGTATTATTTGAAAGTTTGAAATAATGCATTATTTATAATTGGAGGCATAATGCATTACAATAATATAAAAAATAATTATTTTATAAAAAATGCATAAGTTTAAACTAGAGATGGGCTCACGACAGGAAATTTCTAACGACACACACTCACGAGCATATTTTATCTACTTACACTCATTTACAATCACGTGAGTAAACTTAATACAAAATTACTTTTTCACTACTCGTAACACATTATATATTGCTTTCTGATATGCTATATTATATACCTTACTCGTAACCTATAAAATATCATATATTTTACACCTTACTCGTATTCTTCGTTATAAATTTATGACTTATTTTATACCTTACTGGTATTCTTTGTGATAATGTGGATGCATTACTTTGAGTCTCATCGCCTGTTAAAATCATCAATGCTGCAATGTATAAAATAAGAGATCCTATACCTTATTTTATACCTTATTTGGTAATCTAAGTTTTGCTGGGATAAAAAAGAAACAAAAAATCAGAAAATATCAATAAAAAATGGAACTGCTCATAAATTAAGATGAGTTGAGACAAACAAGGAACAAAATTCAGTTAAATTGGGAGAAGAATCAGAAAAATTTGTAAAATTAAAAAAAAAATTTAATTCTTTTTTTATATTGTAAAAATTATTGAAATTGTGAATTTGTGTAAAATTGTGAAAAGTTCAGGAAAATTTAGAAACATTAAAGAAAATTCAGAAAAATCTAAAAATGTCATAGAAAAACGCAGAAACATAAAGAAAAATTGGTTAAAAATTCTTGAAAATTCAGATGAGTTTAGAAAAATAAAGAACACATCAGAAACATATCAAAAATTCTAAAATATCAGGAAATTGAAAAATAAAACAAAAATTTTAAATATGAAACAACAGATAAATAAGAAAATTTTTTACAAAATAGGAATGTTAAAAAATTTAGAAAAGTTCAGAAAGTTACGAAAACATTGTAGAAAAATTCTGAAATATTCTGAAATATTTCAGAAAAATTCTGAAATATTCAGAAAATTAGGAAAAAAATAAAAAAATTAGGGAGGAAATGCCACAAACAAACCGAAACAGCGATGCCAACTATTTCAAACCAAAAAGCGTCGGCTAAGCAGTAAAAAGGGCTAAAAAGGGTTAAACTCAAAAATTGATAAGTTTTTGTGGTTTTCAGCAAATTTTCTTTTTTAATTTGTGTTTTTAAGAGACCGATCTTACGTTCTAATGTAAAAATGGGATTATTAAAATTTTTTTTTTTTTAAATATTTCACTTAAAAATCTGAAATTTAAAAGAAATCGCTAAAATTTGCGTTTTCCAACAATATTAATTTTTTTCTTCGGGCCATAAAAGTGCGCTTATATAATAATTGGACTATTCGTAATATTGGTTTCATTTAATTTTTGCAGAATTACTTAAACAATTTGATGTATTTATTGACATCCAATTTTTATTATAAAAGAAATTCATGACACTAAATGTTCTCTCCACTTCTGCATTTGAATAAGGATTTCCAGTTAAATCAGAACAAACGATGACAACTTCAAAATAGGATTTTCAACCATAAAATTTTTGAAACAGTGTATTTCGATCAAAAATTAATCTGCTTTATCTAAGATTTCCCGATTCTTTGATTCCCTTTTCATGGTTTATAATTTCATGTATAAAAGATATGCAACTTTATTTTAGAAAACATTGTGGCCAAACAGCTAACATTGTGGCGAAATATTAACAAATGACTCCAAAAATTAACAAATGTTGAAAAAGGGGCTAAAAGGGCTAAAAAATATAACAAAAAGAGCCATGTTAGTCCCTAAAAAATAAAAGGGCTAAAAGAAAAAAATACGCGTTGAGAGCAATCAAAAGGGGCTGAGTAAAGCCCCAAATGGCTAAGTTGGCATCACTGAACCGAAATCATCTTGTGTGAGCGGAGCGTATAAGTAATATAAGTAATTTGAATTTCATATAAAATTATTGATCAATCATACGCACTGAAGAGAAAAATATTTTTTTAAGAGCCCAGTCACAATTGGCACCACCGCGGTGGTGCACCGACGACGAACCACATCAAAAGAGAGAGCGACGCATTAAAATTAAACGACAGACGACCGGACACATTTTATAAAGAAATATATCAACTGCAATTGGAAAAAATAGCATATTTTGTTGAACATATCGCTCATTTACTTGTATAGTGTCATAACTCAAAATATGTCGTTTTTGGGTAAACGATACAGAATTATTTGTTATATCCTGCTTTATATTGTGTCAAAAATTCGTATTAATATCTTCTACGCTATTATAACATTTTCTCTGTACGGGCCTTTTGCAATGTAAAACAAATTTCAATTGTAAACTTTAAACAGGTTTTCTGTAAAATCAAACAGTTTGCGTTATGACACTATGCAAGTAAATGAGCGATATGGAAAAGCTACTTGACAGAAATTTTAAAAATATGAGAGGGTGGTGAGAGAGAACTACAAAAATAGAATAGAATCTATTCTGGCGGCAGGGTGGTCGACCACAAAGCGATTTTTTGCATTTCATACAAAATGTATGAAAACATTTTGTGGTTACCGAATGTGGTGCCAATTGTGACTCGGCTTTAAGTTATAAAAACCTTTAAACGTTTATTATAAAAATTATATAAAATTAAAATTATATTTTTTCAAAAAAACAAATTCTAAAAATGGTGTAAAATACGAAAAAAAAAACAACAATCAAAGTTAACAAGCGTATACCCCATTTGAACAAAAAAAGAAAACAAACGTAGAAATTTCTTTCTATAGTTTATTTTAAAACGTGAAAAGCAAAAAGTTTTTTTTTATGCAAACATTTACTGACATGTTTCCCGGTTGCTGTTGTAACATTTGCCATAGAAAAATATTCCTTTTTAGATAAGCGACTATGAATGAGTTGAAGTGGTGTAGAGTTGGTTTTTGAGTGTGTGTGTTTTTATTTAAGTTTTTGGCACCTTGACATGATTGTAATTTTTAAATACAAAACTCAAGATGGACCCCTTTTTCATTGTTTTTCAAAAAAATAAAAATGCAAGAAAATCTCAACTTTTATGCAAAATATATAAAAAGACGTTTAAAAGCCATTCATTATTTTAACTTAAAAGTAGACGAAGTTGTTTTCTTTATTTCATTTCATTTCGTTAACTCATTTATTACTTACTACGCGTTTTTCTTAATCTTTTTACTTTGTTGAATAGAGAAAAATATAAAAAAAAGTTGTTAAAAGGCTGCCAAATGTCTTTAAACTCAAGCAAACTGCAGTTATGGAGTATATTTTACATTTTGGCATAGAATCTCGAAAATGTTGGTATAAAGTAAATTAGTAGAGTTTATTTTTGGAGTTTCTCTTTTATTATGTTTGTTTTTTTAGTGTTTTTAATGAGGAAATTAATGTAAACATTTTTAGAATACATAAACATTTAACAAAACTTTTCAAAAGCTTTCCAGGATTAACAGCTAAATGAAATTCAATTAATTTTTTTTAAGGGGTATATTTTTTCGATAATAATAAATGGGAGATAAACAAAGTAAATCAAGTGGAGAAAAATGTAAAAATTGTATAAATAAGTTAGTGAAAATGGGATTAATATGGTCATAAAACACAAAATCCTTAATTACATAGTACCTTTTTAGAAAAAATAGTGCTCTTGTAGGAAAAATAGAAAATTTGTTTTTTTTTTTTTTTAGAGAAAAAGTGTTTTTTTTCGAAAAAGTAGCGGGTTTTTGTAAAATAGTACTATTTTAGAAAAGTATTATCTCACCTTTATGACAAAAACGTACTTTTTCAGAAAAAAGTACTTATTTAGAAAAATAGTACTTTTTTTCCTAAAAAGTGTTATTTAAGAAAATATAATACTTTTTTAAAAAATTATTTATAGAAAAAAATTTACTTTTTTTCTAAAAAATATACTTTTTCTAGAAAAAGTATTTTTTTCTAAAAAAGGTACTTTTTCCTAAAAGAAAGTACTTTTTAATTTTTTTTTTATTTTTAGTACCAAAAGGTAAAAAAAATAAAATGTATGCGATTTTTAAGTTTTAAAATTTAAATCTCATTTTTGAAAATGTTTGTACTCTTTGATTTTTTTGAAATTTTTTTGTGATAAACTTCTATCGATTCTACAAATTTTTTGCCCAGGAGGATCGTGGATAACGATTATTACTATTTTTTAAAATTTTTTGAAAAAAATTTATTGTAATTCTCTAAACTTAAAATCATTTCTACTGCTCCAACGGTGCGTCATAGAGGGGTCATTTATAATACCGACCCCCATTAATTTGTACGTCTTAACATTTCCTTGGAACAAACTAATACCCTATCTCCAATTTCTAAGGAGGCTCCCACACAAAACGACATTTTTTAAAATTTGCTCCAACCGCTCTAACTGCCCTAATAGTGCCCTTAGAGCAACAAAATGTATGACCGACCCACAATATTTTTTTAGTCCAAACATTTTCTTTGAACACACCTACCCCCTATCTTTAACTGTTAAGGCGGTCCCCATACAATTATTTTTATATTTTGTAAACTTGTTTTATTTAATCAGCTTCTACCGGTACAATGGTGCGTCCGAGAGGGGTCATTAGTGAGACCGACCCCCATTTATTTTCACCCTTTAACATTTTTGTTTGTAAAACATACGCCCTATCTCCACTTCCTAAGTAGGCTCCCATACAAATAACAGTTGGAGCAAATTTTATAAAAATGTAATTTTGAATGGAAGCCTACATAGGGAGTGGAGATAGGGAGTTGGTGTGTTTAAAAAATGTTGAAGGGTAAAAATAAATGGGGGTCGGTCTCACTAATGACCCCTCTCGGACGCACCATTGGACCGGTTGAAGCTGATTAAATAAAACAATTTTTCGAAAAATAAAAAAAATTGTATGGGGACCACCTTAACAGTTAAAGATAGAGGGTAGGTCTGTTCAGAAAAAATGTTTGGACTAAAAAAGTAGTGTGGGTCGGGCAGTTAGAGCGTTTGGAGAAAATATTAAAAAATGTCGTTTTGTGTGGGAGCCCCTTAGAAATTGGAGATATTGTTCCGAAGAAATGTTCAGACGTAAAAATTAATTGGGGTCGGTCTTGGAAATGACCCGTCTATGACGCACCATTGGAGCAGTAAAAATGATTTTAAGATTGAAACATTACAATAAATTTTTTTCAAAAAATTTAAAAAAATAGTAATAATCGTTATCCCACAATCCTGCTGGCCAAAAACTTTGTAGAATCGATAGAAGTTTTGGGGTTTTTTTTAAAAAGTACATAAAAAAACAAAATTTTTGAAAAAAAAAACTTTAAATTTGGACTATTATTGAAGAAGTTATGAGTAAAAGAAATTTTAGTAATGGAACAAACTACCAATTTTTAAAAATTCGATATCTTTTGAACGGGTCATCAAAAAAAACTGAAAATTTACCACGAAGGAGTTTTCGAAGGGTAATAAAAACTGTTAACAAATTGGGAAAATCTAAAAAAAAAATTTCAAAGTGTCCGATTTGACATGGAATGCCCCATATATAGTAATGATCCCCTATCGATTTTAAGACATTCTAGCGATGTCCGTCTGTCTGTCTGTGGAAATGGTGATCACGGCCAAAGTATTACACGGAGATGACTGAAACTTAACATATTTATTGTAAGTTCTCCCGAAAAGTTTGGTATTGCATTTGAGCGATATCGGATAAGCCGGTTCAAAAGTTATGGACACCTCAAAAACTTTAGTACACTCAACATAACCTAAAAATACAAAATGCCTTAATTCGGCTGCTAGTTGACATATGTGAATATAATTGAACACTAAAAGATATTTAAACAAGATCCAGCATATTTTTTGGCAAAAAAAGGAAAAAATCACGGGTTTTTTTTGCCATTTTTTTTCGCCGGAGTTTTTTTTCGATCCACCCTAGTGTACATAAATGTTAAACTTTTTCTATTCATCCAACAGTGTCCAAGATTATTCGCTTGAAGAACACATAAGTATTCGCTCTTGCGTGCCGGTAAATTCAACTCGGTTACCTTTAGAATGTTATATTGGTAAGTTAATTTGTTTACTACGTTTGTAACATTGGTCTTGTAGAGAACATTTTTGAGAATTTTTTACATATTAAGTTTTTAAAAAATATCTAAGCAAATTTTCTAGACCTTATGATGATATTGTTAAAGATTTTAAATAACTCGATCGTTTAGTTAGGTCTTCAAAAATCCTTCCTTTCTTTCCTTAAATAATTTTAGTGTTTTCCAATATTCGGTTTTGCTGAATACAATACTTTTTATGTTTCCCAACAAAACTTCTTTGTGCCAAAATAATAAACAACAGTTAACACAGTTTTGTTTTAAAAAACACCTACCAAACAAAATAATATTAAACTTCTTGTGTTTTACAAACTTAAAACATTTAAACTTTGGTTAAAATTATTGTTTCTTTATATTTTTTCTTAAACAAAAAGATTTTTCTTTTACAAATACTTTACAAATACAAAAAAAATTATTTTGCAAAAGTATGCTGCATTTCTATACAAAAGACAGTAAAACAAACGACTTTTTCTCTGTCTGCCTGTGGAAATGATTATCACGTCCAAAATATTGCAAGGAGATGACTGAAACTTAACATATTTATTGGAAGTTCTCCCGAGAAGTTTGGTATTGCATTTGAGCGATATCGGTTCGGCGGTTCAAAAGTTATGAACGAAAATGTAAGGGCACCTTAAAAACTTTAGTACATTCAACATAACCTAAAAATACAAAATGCCTTAATTCTGCTAACACTTAATGGTATTTAAACAAGTACGAACATATTTTTTGACAAAAAAAAAACAAAATCGCGGATTTTTTTTCCAAATTTTTTTTTCCGCGGAAATTTTTTTTAAAAAATTTTTTTTTTCTTTTCAAAAATAATTTCCTTTTAAATAAAGTTTTTTGCAATAATCTTTAAGAAATTGAGGATGGTATCACTACATTTGACAAGGCCGAATTTAATTTTTTTACTTGTTTTTATTTTTTTTCCCCTAATTATGCAATTTTTTGCATTAAAAACTAAATATAAAAAAATGTACTAAATGTTCAAGATGCAGAGACAAACATATTGTGTAGTAATTTTTGGATTTGCGCCACCAAGAAGATTTGGATTTGCTAATTTGGATTTTAAATCCAACTTTTTGGCATATAGTACTTATAAAGGCACCGCTGCCTACCGTCGTTGATAAAGACACCGCCGCCTACAGTCGTTGGTCATCTGTCATCTGCCATCTGTCATCTGTTCAACGACGGTAGGCGGCGTTGCCTTTATAAGGATACCAAAAAGTTGGATTTGAAATCCAAATTAGCAAATCCAAATCCACGTGGTGGCGCAAATCCAAGGTTTACTACACAAATATTTTACTTTTATTTTTTAATTTTTACCCTACAACATTTTTTTAAAACATACCTACGCCCTATCTCCACTCCCTATCTCCACTCCCTATCTCCACTCCCTTCCATTCAAAAATACATTTTTATAAAAATGTAATAGGGAGTGGATATAGGGCGTAGGTATGTTTTAAAAAAATGTTGTAGGGTAAAAATAAATGGGGGTCGGTCTTACTAATGACCCCTCTCGGACGCACCATTGGACCGGTAGAAGCTGATTAAATAAAACAAATTTACCAAAAATAAAAAAAAAAAATTATGGGGACCGCCTTAACAGTTAAAGATAGAGGGTAGGTGTGTTTGGACTAAAAAAATATTGTGGGTCGGTCATACATTTGATTGCTCTAAGGGCACTATTAGGGCAGTTAGAGCGGTTGGAGCAAATTTTAAAAAATGTCGTTTTGTTTGGAGCCCCCTTAGAAATTGGAGATAGGGTATTAGTTTGTTCCAAAGAAATGTTATGACGTAAAAATAAATGGGGGTCGGTCTTATAAATGATTTTAAGATTGGAAAATTACAATATATTTTTTTCAAAAAATTTTAAAAAATAGTAATAATCGTTATCCGACGATCCTCCTGTGCAAAAAATTTGTAGAATTGATAGAAGTTGTACACAAAATTTCAAAAAAATCGAGGAATACAAACATTTTAAAAAATAAGATTTAAATTTTAAAACTTAAAAATCGCATACTAGAGCGCTTTTATGAATTTTTTGGGATTTTTTTTTTTTAAAAAGTACGTAAAAAAAAAAATTTAAAAAAACAATTTGAAATTTGGACCATTATTGAAGAAGTTATGAGTAAAAGAAGTTTGAGTAAAGGAACAAACTACCAATTTTTAAAAATTCGATATCTTTTGAACGAGTCGTCAAAAAAATCTGAAAATTTACCACGAAGGAGTTTTCGAAGTGTACTAAAAACTGTAAACAAATTGGAAAAATCTAAAAATTTTTTTTTTAAAGTGTCCGATTTGCATGGAATGCCCCATATATATTATTGATCCATGATCGATTCTAAGACATTCTGTGAATGTCCGTCTGTCTGCAGATGGCACGATGGATTCCAAAATAAAACCGATATCCTCCTGAAATTTGGAACGAATATGTCTTTTGATCCTAGGCAGGTTAATTCGGAAAAGGGCAAAATCGGACTAGGGGGAAAAAAGTTCCCCCTTGAAGAACTAAACCAACCTCTGAAAAAATACACGTTTTTTACATGTTTTTTTGTATTTTTGATGAAACATTGGTATATTTATCGCGATGGAAAGGTGCTCTCAACGTCCCCCATTAACCCCATCACCCCTCCCAAAAAAACGCCCCTGACAAATATTTTTTTTTTTTTAATTTATTTTACATTTTGGAGGGTATAAAAGATTCAGCACAGCCGAATTTATCACTTTTTTTTTTTTTGTAATTTGTTGATTTCATTTATTTATTTATTAATTATGTGACCTTTCAATTATAATTTGCCTATACAGTCGAACTCGGTTATAACGAATTCTCGGTTATTACGAACTAATTCTAAAGTCCCGACGTTTTCCCAACAATTTTCACACAAAATACTTCTTTTATAACGAATCCTCTGTTAAAACAAACTACTTATTATGGTCCCACGAACACAATTTCATGTATATGTATTTACCTTTTTATAACGAACTCCCATAAATATTTTGAAATTTGCGGCAATTATCTTTACCAAACTCACAAATGGTTAGAAATTGTTGGTTAATATTAATATTTTGATCAAATTTATTTATATTTTTAATGTTTTCTTCTCAATAAGTAGTTTACTTTCAAAAAAACGTCAAATAAAACAAAATTGGAACATTGTTTTTTTGGAAATAAAACTAGGTTGATATAAAATATACCCCGCTTATAGCGAACTTCGCTTGTAACGAACTATTTTTACTGGTCTCTCGAAGGGCGTTATAACCGGGTTTGACTGTATTAAGTTTTTGCCTAATTTTTTTTTCCATTGCCTATTTTAAGGCGTTAATGAGCATAAACCAGTTAAAAAAAAACTCTTTAAATAACCGCAAAAAGAAATTTTAAATAAAGAAAAGGCAAACAAAATAAAAAAAAACAAATTGTTGCATTGGTTTAAAAGCTTTAACATTAAAAAAAGGGAGTAAATTAAGCTCATAACTGTATCATAATTTCGAAGGAAAAAATTATGAAAAGAATATTATTTTTCAAAAGATAAAATTTGTATATAAAGCACGCATACATACGGCTTCTTTTTATTATAAATTTTATATAAATTTTAATAAAGAGCCACAAAAGATAAAAAAAACTTAAAAATAGCAAGGGTAAAGCCACAATTTTTTTTCAGAAAAAAAAAAGAAATTAATAAAAATGAAAGTTTAATAAATAAAGAAATAATGAAAAGCGGGTAATAATAAAAATACATAAAAATTTAAAAATTATATATTTTATGTTTTATTTTTCACAAAAACAAATTCTTGGTGTTGTCATTAATTAAAAATTATTTTATTATACCGACAACTTAATTTAAATATTTCCCAATGAGCCAAACGATACTCTTATGATATCGAGGTAATATCACCTTATTATCAAATATCATACAAAAACGATAGTGTTTTGTTCTTAATGTACCTTTCCTTACGATATTGTTTTTCCATTAAAATAAAATGTCGTTTTTGCTATCGATAATTCCAGTCATTACGATATTAAAATTGCCATTTTTCAGAATTTATCGAAAAACTATCTTTATTCTCGGCGATGACGATATTGTTTCGATAGTGAAAATATAAAATCGTTTTCACTATCGAAATTTCTAGAAATGACGATAGCAAAATCTTCTTAAAATCGAAAACGGTATTATAAGTTTAATTTAAGGTGATACTATTTTCGCTAAAACTTATCGTTCTTTGGTTTATTGGGTTTTTTCCATTTTTATTTAAAACGAAGTAAGGCAAATATTGTTTTGCACACCAAATACTATAATGAAATAAAACTTTCCTTTCTTCTGTTGCTGTGATTTTGATTTCTTTTGTTTTTAAACAAATTGAAATTCTGCTTTTTCTATTAAAAAACTTAAACTTTTAACGAATTTTGTTTTTGACAAAACATTTCAACTCTCAATGAGTTTTGATTTTTGTTTAACATTTTCCAGCATCAAGTTGTAAAGCAGTACAAATTTTTGAACATCAATTACACGATGATTTTGTTTTCTTTTCATTAGAAATGTCAAGTACGTATTTGGGTGTGTGTATTTTAATTTAAAACAAGTGTGAAAATTATTGTCGGTCAAGACCGGCCATATAATACCCTACACCGGTGTTTCCCGGAAAATGGGTCCCAATTTCAAACATCGACCGATGGGATCTATCTTTTGTTAAATCTTTAATAAATGTAAAAAACACCCACAAACCAAGTTTTAGCGAATTAGGCTTCTATTCGTTGTAAATACACCGCTTTAACTAAATATCGGCCGAAATTTTTATATGGGTCTAGGTCCAAAAATGGTCCGATAATAATCAGGTTTGATAAGGTTATTAAAGTATGCATTTAATACATACAAACTTAAATTTTAGAAAATATTTTTGATTTTCTTGAAATTTGTGAGATTTTTGTGAATATCGGGAAAGTGGTTTGTATGGGGGCTACAAGAAAAACTGGTCCGATGGCTTTAAAATTCGGCACGATGATTTGAAAACACGATTACCTGCCTACAAAACACGATTACCTGCCAAATTTCGATAGGATACCTTTTATTAAACCGTTGTTAGAGTCATTTGAGGCAAATTAAAAGGGGACGTTTGTATGGGAGCTAGGTCAAAACATGGACCGATTTTTTCCAATTTCGATAGGCTTCGTCCTTGGGCCAAAACAAGCTTAAGTTTCAAATTTCAGTCAAATTGGTTGATAATTGCGACCTGTATCGTGTTTACACCGTTACATGGACAGACGGACAGACAGACAGACGGACGGACGGACAGACGGACATTGCTAAATCGACTCAAAAAGTGATTCTGAGTCGATCGGTATACTTGAAGGTGGGTCTAGTACCAATATTTCGGGTAGTTACAAACATCAGCACAAACTCATTATACTCTGTACCACAGAGTGGTGTAGGGTATAAAACAAGAAAATTTTGGAAAATATGAACTGAAATTACAAAATCAATTTTAGCAAAAAGTTTTATTTTAATTTAATTAAAATGAAAAGGATTACCTTTCTTTTCTTCTCTTCTCTTCAAAACAAAAAAAAAAAAATAACTTGAATTTATCTAACTTTTATTAACAAGCTTGAAGTACAAGTCAATTGTTAGAAAAAGAGTGTTTTCTTTTATTTTAAAAACAAAAATGAAAAAGAAAAGAAAAAAACAAATTTTAAAAAAATATTTTCACTTTCATTTAAGTATTAATTAAAATTTCATTTGATTGAGTAGGATTAATAAAGGAAAAGTTAAGAGTTAAAAGGTCAAGTTATAAAGGAATGGAAGATATATTCAACAAAAAATATAGACAAAGTGCATGAAAACTTAAAAGTAATTTTTTAAGAATTTCAGGATAAAAGTTTTGAAGTGTAATGCTTGTAGATTGTAATTAAAAAATATTAGTTTTAGATTTAAATAAATTTAAATATTTTTTTATGTATTTTAAGATTATTTGGGTACACTGTGCAACCAATTGAAGGTTATGATCTTGAGGTTGAACAAAAAACTTTTTTCGTCAAGTTTTTTTTTTTAATTTTTCTTACCAAATTTTGTTACATACGGGCATACATCAAACATTTTTTGATTTATCAAAAAAAAATTTTTTCATTGAAATTTTGTTTTTTTTTATCAAGAGCCTTTTGTTTAAATTTAACTCTTTTTTTTTAATTCTGTTTTTTTTTGTCAAAAAAAAAAAGAAAATTTGGAAAATCTGCTGGTAAATAAAACGTAACACATGTAGATATTTTTCGTAAAAAAATAAATTAATTTCCTCAAAAAATATTTTGTTATCAAAATTTTGTTATATGTTACATATCAAAAATTTTTTTGTTCATGAAAATTTAATTTCTCAATTTTTTTCACCAAAATTACAACAAGTCTGAACTTCTTCTGACATAAAAATTATCTACTGTTTTAAAAAAATACAAAAAATTAGTGGGTTTGTCAGTGACAGGCGCGGATCCAGCTCTTAAGTTTTTTTTTTTTTTTCAGGGAACCTCAGGTATCATTAGTTTAGGTTTTTAAATGTTCAACAATTGTTTATTATGATTTTTTCTTTAGAAAAATTTTAAAATTTTGAAAATTTATTCCTATAAAGAAAATTTAAGAAAGTTTTGATATTTCAAAAAATTTCTCTTTAAGAAAATTTCACACTCTAAAGATTATGTCATTAACTGTTTGTAGTTTATTTAAAATGTTTTACGTTTAGTCGAACATTTGTTTGATGTTCAGTTTTTATTAATGACTACTTCTGTCCTTTTTTTTCAAAAATAACACACTAAAAAATAAAGACTTTCATTAACATTTAATTTTTAAAGTCATTTATTGTTGTTCTGTAAGTAAAAACTACTGATTATTTTTTATTTTTTTCAATGTAAGTAATGTGTAAGTATTTTTTGTTTAATTGTTGGTATTTTTTAATGAGATATCTTTAGTTTTTACCTACACAATATAGGTTATTTTCAAAAAATTATTTATAGAAAAATAAAAACATGTTTGAATCAAGTGACTTTTGCACGATTGGTAGAGTGTCTGGCCAGAATGTAGTTGATTGCGGGGTCGACTCCCCAAAACTTTATTAAAAATTTAAAAAATTTGTAAAAAATAGCCAACAAATTCATTAATTTTTATTGTTTAAATTTGTTGGTAAAAATAACAGAATTATCATTAATTTTTAATGTTTTCGTAGGTAATTTTTTCCGAATTTGTTGGTAAAAAAGAATGAAAAAAAAACGTATTTTTTAATGTTTAATGTTATTTATTTTAGAAAATTTTGTCAACAGTAAAAAATAAATGTTGAGGTTTGGTAAAACAAATGAATAATAACTGGGATGGTTTTCAATTGTTTATTCACTGGTTTTAAATGTGTTTTTCATTTGTTTTTGCCTACAAAATATTTTGAGTGCAGGTTCCAAAACATTTTTCTGACAGCAAACGAACCAGATTCTGATACAAAAATAAGATAATAAGTCAGGTTTGAGATATGTTTCCAGATTTTAGAATTTTTCTGAGTCATTTTCTTTAAAAGAAAATTTATGATTCTGAGACATTATTCCAATAGAAAAATTCTGAGATTCCGAAAGGCATTTTAATACAAAAAAGCTTTGAAAATTTTTACAAAAAAAAATTAATTCTGATACACTTTCATATAGAAAATTCTCACACTCAAAAAAATAAAACTGTAAAGTTAACAAATTTTTTTTTGTTAACTCGAGATTACTAGCCTTTTAGCAAATTTTTAGTTAAAATCAGCGTTTTAACTTCTTTTTTTAGTTAAGTTCAATTTACGAAAATACCAGTTTTGAACAAATTTTGAATTAATTTTTTTTTTTGACTTTAAAACTGTGTTTACGAATTTTTATTAATTAATTTACTGATTTCTCGTAACATATTTGTCGAGTAAAAAAATGTTAGAAATTTCTTGTGTAGCCTACTATGCAAATCTCATAAGTTCTACTTAAGCTGAACTTAATGCTGTGAAAAAAAAAAAAAATAAAAAATACATTGTTGGAAAAAATATTAGGGACGACGAGTTAAAATTTACTAACTCGTTAAAAACGTTTTCAAAAATTTCTAATTTTTTAGCTTTAACTGAAAAATGATCAGTAATTAAACTGTATTTAATAATCTGTATTGCTTTTTACGATTCTCCTTTAATTTCTTATTGGCAGAATAGTTAGAAAAGTAGTGAATTTATCTGGAAAAAATAATTGGGACGAAATGCCTAAAATGAATTAAAAATTATTTTGAATTGAGTTTAACGTTAAGTTTTTAAATAATATTATTAAAAAGTGCAAAAAATAAATAAAAATAATAAATCTACGGGTGCCCACTGTAGGTTTTTTGAAAGAAAACACACTTTTAGCTTAAAAGCGGATGGAATATCGATGATGTTAAGTGTCCTTATAATAAAACTTACAATTTTTTTACAAAAAGTTTAGCTGAATTTTTTTTTAATGCATACATAAAAATATTACGAAATTTTCAGCTGAATTTTTAGTTAAAATTACGTTTTTTTTGCTACATTCATTCTACGAAAAGTTAACTAAATATTAGCTTTGTTTGTTTACCTACTACAATTTACTATTTTTACTCAATTTACTACTTTTGCTCAAAAACCGTTCGAGTACACATAAAAATAGTAAATGTAGTAATCAATTTAAGAGAAAATTTATTTCTCTTTTACTTTATTTTTACTACAATTTACCGGAAATATTTCAATGCGTAAGTATGGAAATTATGTCAAAAAAAAAATTATTGACAAATTTTTATATTTACAAAAAAAATATTTTGAACAAAAAATAATAAAAAGCATAATCTATTCAAGATGAAAACAATAAATCCAAATAAATATGCAGTCGGATACATGTGCATAATTAACAGGAAAATCTTTAGACCGTCTAACGATGTCCGTCCGTCTGTAGACACCGTGAATAAGTCCAAGCCAATGGCTAGGTTTTGTTTATAAACGGGCAAAATCGGAAAGATTTCCCTTGAAGAACCAAAATAGTTCTAGAAAAACACAATTTTATATCCTCCAACCACAGTATGAGGGTATATACCCACTTCGTCATTCCATCTACAACGATAACCGTCTGTCCGTCTGCGGAAGACTTGATACAGTGAAAAAAATGCTACCCTCCTAAAGTTGGAACGAAAAAGTGGCTCAGAATCTGAGACTTTATCTACAGGAAAATGTTTCAGAATCTGTGACTTTTTCTATGGCAAAAATGTCTCGAGATCTGACACTTTTTGTATAGAAAAAATGTCTCAGAATGTGAGACTTTTTCTATAGACAAAAAGTCTCAGACTTTTTCTATAGAAAAAATGTCTCAGAATCTGAGACTTTTTCTATAGAAAAAATGTCTCAGAATCTGAGACTTTTTCTATAGAAAAAATGTCTCAGAATCTGAGACTTTTTCTATAGAAAAAATGTCTCAGAATCTGAGACTTTTTCTATAGAAAAAATGTCTCAGAATCTGAGACTTTTTCTATAGAAAAAATGTCTCAGAATCTGAGACCTTTTCTATAGAAAAAATGTCTCAGAATCTGAGACTTTTTCTATAGAAAAAATGTCTCAGAATCTGAGACTTTTTCTGTAGAAAAAATGTCTCAGAATTTGAGACTTTTTCTATAGAAAAAATGTCTCAGAATCTGAGACTTTTTCTATAGAAAAAATGTCTCAGAATTTGAGACTTTTTCTATAGAAAAATTCTCAGATTCTGGGACTTTTTCTATAGAAAAAATGTCTCAGAATCTGAGACTTTTTCTGTAGAAAAAATGTCTCAGAATCTGAGACTTTTTCTATAGAAAAAATGTCTCAGAATCTGAGACTTTTTCTATAGAAAAAATGTCTCAGAATCTGAGACTTTTTCTATAGAAAAAATGTCTCAGATTCTGACACTTTTTTTTATAGAAAAAAATGTCTAGAATCTAAGATTTTTTCTATAGAAAAAAATGACTCGGAATCTGAGACTTTTTCTGTAGAACAAATGTCTCAGAATCTGAGACCTTTCTGTAGAAAAATGTTTCAGAATCTGAGACTTTTTCTATAGAAAAAATGTCTCAGATTCTATAACTTTTTCTATAGAAAAATGTCTCAGAATTTTTGCCTTTTTCTATAGAAAAAATATCTCAGAATCTGAGACTTTTTCTGTAGAACAAATGTCCCAGAATCTGAGACTTTTTCTATAGAAAAATTGTTTCAGAATCTGAGACTTTTTCTGTAAAAAAAATGTCTTTGAATCGGGGACTTTTTCTATACAAAAAAATGTATCAGAATCTGAGTTAAGTTCGGAGATGGATAAAATCGGATCAGTTGAAAGTTCCACCTTAATGTCTCATTGGATCGGATCAGTAGGAAGTTCCACCTTTAAATATTAGGACAACTCCAGAAAAACAAAATTTTTTTGTTTTTGTATATTTGTCTAATAAATGAAACATAGGAAATTCATCGACCTGAACTTTTACCAAGTAGATTAAATGTGATTTTTAGCGTTTATGGAAAATTTTTTCTACTTTTATGTATAGATTCTAAAAATGTCTTCAAATAAAAATTTGAAATATATTTTGAAAATTTAAATGATAAATAAATTTTACTATTTTTACTACTTTCCGTTTTTTTACTTTTTTTGGGTTTTCGACATATTGAGTAAAATTTAAAAAAAATCTCTTTTACTACTTTTACTACAAAAAAAGTAATCAAACAGACCTATTTTTAGTTAAATTAACTAGAAATTTAGTAGGTTCAAAATCAGGTGTTTTTTTAGTTAAATTTAACTAAATTTTTTGCTAACTTTACAGTTTTATTTTTTTGAGTGCAGATACTTATGCAATTCTCCCCCCAAAAATCCCAATATTAAGAAAAACCAAAAATCATAAAGAAAAATTCTCAGATTTAGGGACTTTTTCCCCAGAGAAAACTTCTTTGTGCCTGAAATATTCTTTATTCTATTTTTCTACAGAAAAGGTCTATGATACCGAAACGATCTTTTAACACAAAAATTTGAAAAACTATTATTTCAAAAGTACCCGAGATTAGAAAATTGATGACTTTAATGCTTTTTAAAATTTTTTGAGGCAATTTCCTAGATTTTGAGATACATTTCAATATTAAAAATATAGTTTTCTAAGACAATTTTCCTTAAAAAAGTCTAAGATTCTCAACCATTTTATAAAAAAATAAAAAAATGTCCTAAATTCTGAAACATTTTTCTTATAGAAAAGTTCTCAGCATCTCAGATTTTGAGTCTCAGACATTTTTACTACAGAAAAAGTCTTCGGTTCTGAGACATTTTTGAAATAAAAAAAATCAGAATTTAAGACCTTTTCTCACACTCAGGGATATTTTTCCTGAAATTCTCAAAATCTAATGTAGTAGAAGTTTTTTATGGAATAAGTCTTACATTCCGAGTAATTTTTCATATCAAAAAAGACTTAGGTGGTTATTCATAAAACCTGAAATATATTTCAAGTAGGTTTATTTGACAGATATTGCAGGAATAATTGTCAAATAAACCTACAATAAGTCTGTTATAAGTATTATGAATAAGAGCCTTAGATTCTAGAAATTTTTTTTAATATTAAAACTCAAAAATTCTGTGACATTTTTCCTATCGAAAAAATCTAAAATTTTTTTCTAGGATTCCAAGGATTTTTTTCTATAGAAAAGGTCCCAGCTTTTTCTGTTAAAAAGTCTTAGATTCTTAAACATCTTTCTAATATAAATAATCTCAGATTCTTAAATATATTTTTAGACTTTTTAAAATAGAAAAAAGTCACAGATTCTCTGTTCTTTTTCCTACAGAAAAGTTCTCAGATTCTATTTTTTTAAATTCTCAAATTTTCCCTGAAAAAAATTACCTTATTTTTCCTATAGAGAAATTTTCTTTAGTTTTAAATTTTTTTTACTTTTAAATTTTAAGATTTAAAAACATTAAAAAAAAAACTTTGTGATTCTTTAAAATTTTAGGAAAAATTCTCATATGATTTATTTTTGTCTTTCCTTTTTACCAAGAAGAATTGTCAGAATTTCAATCTAGAAAATTCGCAGACTTTTCTTATAAAAAATTATTAGATTTTTTCTATAGAAAAACTGTTAGATTCTTCACATAAAAAGGTTTTTCCTATAGAAAAATGCTAGAAAAATTTCCGAATTTTTTGTTTAGAACAATTATAAAATTTTTCGTCTAGGAAAATTCCCAAATTTTCTATCTAGAAAAATTCTTGGGGGTTTTTTTTAAAGAAAAAATTTAATTTTTTTTTTAAAGAACAATTTTAATATTTTGATACTTTTATCACATACAACAATTGAAGGGCTTATTGTAAAAGCTCGGTAAGCAACATTTCATTTTATGATGTTTTTTGCCTTAAAACTTTTTAAATAATGATAAAAATCGAGCTTTCATACTCAATATACTTCTACAATGGATATAAGCAACGCTTCTGGCAAAAAATAGACATTTTTCAAAGAAGAATTTCTATAAACAAATTTCTTTCTTTTCTTTTATTTTCTTTTCTTTTCTTTTCTTTTCTTTTCTTTTCTTTTCTTTTCTTTTCTTTTCTTTTCTTTTCTTTTCTTTTCTTTTCTTTTCTTTTCTTTTCTTTTCTTTTCTTTTCTTTTCTTTTCTTTTCTTTTCTTTTCTTTTCTTTTCTTTTCTTTTCTTTTCTTTTCTTTTCTTTTCTTTTCTTTTCTTTTCTTTTCTTTTCTTTTCTTTTCTTTTCTTTTCTTTTCTTTTCTTTTCTTTTCTTTTCTTTTCTTTTCTTTTCTTTTCTTTTCTTTTCTTTTCTTTTCTTTTCTTTTCTTTTCTTTTCTTTTCTTTTCTTTTCTTTTCTTTTCTTTTCTTTTCTTTTCTTTTCTTTTCTTTTCTTTTCTTTTCTTTTCTTTTCTTTTCTTTTCTTTTCTTTTCTTTTCTTTTCTTTTCTTTTCTTTTCTTTTCTTTTCTTTTCTTTCCTTTTCTTCTTTTGAATTCGGTTTGGGGGCGGGGGAATTTCCTTCCCCCCGTGGAACCGCGCCTGGTCGTTGCTAAATCTTATACCCTCCAAACAACTTTATGGTTTTGTACATCCACACCAACAGGAGGGCTAATGAAAAATTCACATTTTTTTAATCTGCTGCAGCGCTGGATCAAACTTGTCGTATTTTTTCCCAATGCAGACTAGACATATTCCTGTCAAATTTCAAGTGTCTAGCTTTCGGTTAAAACTGTAGTATACTTTTCACACACTCGGAAAAAGGCATAACAACATTTTGGGATAAAACTTTCTTAAAAATTGTTCATAAATTTTCCAGTTAGGACCCTCCTGAGTCCTAACTTTGGTTCTAAATATGTTTCCATTCCCGAAAATTTTGAATTGCTCATAACTTGGTTAATATTGCCAACACAACACAAATTTGTAGATTTTAACACGTAGACCACGACCAAATAACCAAAAGCTCTCCGAGTAATAGTTTTAAAGATATCAAGTTTTAATAATTCTCAAGGCCCTATTGGGCCCCTAAATTAACGTATTTCAAAAACTAACCAAGGTATAGCGAATCGGAAAAAAAAAATTGAATCAAAACTAAACTAAAGGCCTAGTTAGCCGAGAAAACGTAACCGTAACACTAACGTAAAAAGTCAGCTGATTGTTTTTGATATGCGTAAACTAATGAAAACGATTACCGAATTCAATTGTCACATAAATGGAACGTTCCTACCTGTTTAAAATAGAATTTTTCAACTTTTCTACGTGACATTTGTAAACAGCTGATTTTCGGTTTGTTTATTTCCAAGAAAAAATGTGATACAAAACTAAAAGTGCAAAACAAATAGAAAAATCACTAATTCAATTTAAATAAACAAAATAATTTAAAGTCTACATATAAAAAAACATAAATAAAATAACAAAAATGAACGACGAGTTTTTTTTTACGTCAAAAACATATGACACGTTATTAAGTTTCGATAATTGCACTAAATAAATACGCTACGGTTAGTGTTAAGATACGGTTACGTTTTCTCGGCTAACTAGGCCTTAAATCATTACCAATTTTCTTTGAATTGAGTTAATTTTCACATTTTTTTAGTTCATTTTTTTCTGAGTGCTGATTGACCCACAGATGAACATCATTAGAATGTTTAAAATTTTCTCTTTTGGTTTGTGCTGCATCGTGCTTTCTACAGACAGATTGATGCACAGTGTGACAAAAATATTTTTTTTTCCAATTTGGCCTACAAGTCCCAATTCAGAACCTATTTTATTTTTTTATTTTTTTGTATTTTAGCTTATAAAATTCCACATCACATTTTTGCTCTGAAATCTATATAACATAAGGGAGGTAGGACTGATTTTTTAACTATTTGGCCATTAAAATTCAGTTTTCGTGAAAATGTTAGATATAGGATTTTAAATCGCCATCTAATTGACTTTAATTCGTATCTGTTAAAGTTTATTTAAAACTTATGTAAAATTATTTAAAAAACATGCTAAGTTATATAACAGTGAAACATTTTATAATAATTTAAATAACTACAATTTAATTTACTATAATTTTCCTATAACTGTTATAATTATAGCATTTTAACATTTCCCTGGAAATAATTTACATTTGGAATTATGTTAACATTTTGGTTTTCCTTTATACATATTTCTGTTTATATTCAGTTTTGTACTTGGAACTTCCATTCAGCATTATTTTTCTCAACACAATGTTTCATGAATTTGTTGGGAATTAGAAAATTTGTAATGAAACAGTGTGGGAGAGTTGGAAAATTTGAGAGAAATTAAATTAAATAGAGAGATTTCGAGATACTATTTATTTAATAAAATGTCTGTTAACATGAATATTATATTTATTATCTTAAAATACGATATTAATTATTATAATCATAAAAATAGTACAAACAAAATAAGAAAAAAGACATACAAAAAAAATAAACAAATAAGGATGTAATATATAGTTTGTTTAAACATAATTAAGAGAATTTGAAAGCTTTAGGTTATTAAATATTATTAATAATTAAATCATATGATTACACTGTGCTGCAGTGTACTTAAACTTTTAATGAGACCTAGTGTAAGTTGTTGATTTCGTTGAGTATACCACAAAAATGCCTGTTAAACTTGATAGACACGCTCAAATTTTTAAGTTATTTTCATAAAACATATTTTTTGACTTTTCTTACTAAACTTCGTATAACTCAGAAACTTCTCAACCGATTATAGATTTTTTACATTGTTTTAGGAAAAGGATAGGGGTTTTCATGTGTGTGAAATTTTGTATACATATGAGACAGATTTGTATTGTTTTTTTAATAATATGGAACTTTATTTTGAGTGGTTTTATTCTAGCTCGAGGTCATTATTTCCTTTTAGTCATTGGTGGACCCAGTTTCCCTCGCAGTAAATGTTTAAAGATTCATTTATAATACTTTTTTATCTTAGATAATACAATTTAATCATTATTTAAATATATATATAATATCCACGCCCACAAAAGGGGGTGGACAAAAAACGTAATTTTTTTAACCTCTGGGTCTGCAGAACTTTATACTTCTTCTGACTTAAAAATAATAAATTAGGAAAAATACAAAAAAAAAACTGTTAAAATGTGGCCCTTTAAGGGTTGATTTGAGAGATTGGTTTGAGAGGTTGGTTAAGTTCTTAAAGGGGGAACTAAACCAATTTCAGGAGTCTAGCTCTATTATTTTGGACTGTATCGTGTCCATAGACGGACGGACATCGTTAGAATGTCTTAGAACCGTTACACATGGAACCGTTACACATGGAATGACAAAGTGAGTATAAATAACCCCATATTGTGGTTGGATGGTATACAAATTTAGTATGTGTGCCAATACTATTTATTAACTTTAATGCGCTGAACAAGAATTAAAAAAAAAAAATCGCGCGAATCTTTTTATAGAGCTTGAGACAAGCTTTTATTTACAATTAATTTGAGTCAAGTCCAAACATTTAAGCATGTAGCGCCGTGCTATCAAAATTTTGGTTTTTTTGGAAAATGTTCACCAAAAGGTTTTATTTTAGATGAAAGGGCACCATTGGTTAAAATGTTCTAATTTAGTTCAAATTAAATTTAAATAAAAGTCTCAAGTAGAGACGGGTGCGTGAGTGGATTTTGACTTACACCCACTCTTACTATAAACAATAATAGAATCACTCACTAATCACTCACGCAAAATTTTTGTTTACTCACGCTCACTCACTTACGTGATATGTAAGTAAAAAAAAATTTTGCTCACGCATGACTCACGCCAAATTTAGTCACGCTCATGCAAACTCTACTTACGCAACAAAATTTTCTTTAAAAAAAACTGCTAAAAATATTTTTTTCCGAGAAATGAAAAAAAAAAAAAAAACAAGTGAGAATGTTAAATTCGAATGTGCCGAATCTTTTATAACCTTCAATTAAAAGTTCATTTTGTTCTGCTTTGCTCACTTAACTATTATAATTTTTTCATTATTTAAATTATTTTTTATCTTCGCCCTCTAAAGGGGGCGGGTTAAAAAAAACGATTCGACTCACCCACTAATAACTCACGTAGATTTTTTTTCAACTCATGCTCACCCACAATAACGTGATTGAAATGAAAATCACTCACGCGTGATTCACATGAACCACGCAAAATGTTTAGATTTTTTTTTAAAATTTCTTGAACGTAGGTGAACCCGACATTTTTAGAAATTTTGAAAAAATTTTAACGGCGATATATAGAAAACCGCTCGTCCAATTTCAGAAATTATTTGATATATACATAATTAATAAAAATAATGCATCACAAGTTTATATTTTTTTTCATTTCTCAAAAATCCAAAATATTGGTAGAAACTTCTAGTGCTTTTTGATTTGATTTGACTCAAATTGAGTATAAATAAAAGACTGTTTTGCTCTTTCTCTTTTTGAAAAGTTTCTTTAAAGTAGGAAAAAATTTAATTTTTTTTTTTCAAATTTTAAATAGCAATTTATCGAAAACTGTTCGAGCGATTTATATTTTTTTGATACTGATATGATGAGTCGCAAGGCATATTTTAATTTTTTTTTTTAATTTTTAAAAATCTAAAACTTGTCGCCATGACTTAATTTAATCCGATTGGCCACATAAGTTTTGGACCCAGGAGAATAAAAATATGCCCGTAAGTTCAAAGTCGAAAGAAAAGCTTTTATAAGGGTTTAAGTTGCAAAAATGCAAAAGAAAAATTGAATTTCTAAAAATTATAGACATTTATGGTATTCCAATACCGGTTTCAGACACTCCAGTTAGTGTTATCATCATTAGGATTTTAAATGTCGCACATTGGATCCTAGACGCGCATTTGAGAGCCAAACAAATGTTTAGTTATTTGCAATATATGCTCGTATTCGCTAAGTAGACACCCTAGGAGAAAGAAAACCGTTCATAGAAAGAAAATCAATCGCTTAGTTTAGTCAGGACATAAATTCAAAGTAAGGACTTTTTGCATAAATTTGAAAAAAAATATAAATACCTTTGTTTCCCATTTCATGGTTTTTATACCCTCCAACCACAGTATGGGGGTATACTCACTTTGTCATTCCGTGTGTAACGCATCGAAATATCGGTCTAGGACCCCATAAAGTATATATATTATTGATCAGTGATCCATTCTAAGACATTCTAGCGATGTCCGTCTGTCCGTCCGTCCGTCCGTCCGTCTGTGGAAGACACGATACAGTCCAAAGTAAAAGCGCTAGACTCCTGAAGTTTGGCACGAAGATGTCTCATGGTATTGGGCTGGTTAAGTTCGAACATGGGCAAAATCGGTTCAGGGGGAAAAAAGTTCCCCTCTTAAGAACTAAAAAAAACTCTAAAAAAAGCCATTTTTTAAAGGTTTTTTGTACTTTTGCTTAGCAAACGAAACATTGTTATGTCAAAAGAAGTTCATAGTCTTGCAGTTGGATCCAGGGAGGTTGTGTCCAACCAACTTTACCCCCCCCCCCCCCAAAAAAAAAAAAAAGACGCCCCTGTTTTTTTTTACGTGTTGGAGGGTATAAAAGATTCGGCACAGCCGAATTTAACACTCTCACTTGTTAATATTACTCTTTGCAAGTAGGTTATACAGGCCATCAAAAAGTGTAAATTTTTGAAAAATTATAAAAAAACAGCTTATATTTTGGATTGCAACTTTTGTGGGGAATGCAAGGGAATGGTGATTCTTTTCGTAAAATAAACTAGAAATACAACTTAGTACTCCTGGGGTAGAAACCTGTGCAGCCAGTTGCAGCTGCGACCTGGAGTGAGGTTTAAAGTTGGGTCTATTTATGGGGTGGTCCAATAAGAAGTATCTTTTTAAAAATGCAATAAAATGATCAATACTCAACTTTTTTTGGAATGTTATGGCTTTATTTGAAAGAGCAAACATTCCCATTTTTTATGGCAAACGACTTCATTGATGCGTCCCCGGCTTGCTCCGCTGTATCGCGTTGTAGCGCAGTACTGCGCTGCCAAACTGCACGTTTTTCGAAAAAAAGTTTTTAACCGAAATAAGGCACTCAAATGAGGTTACGTTAACAAACAAATTGCTACATCTTGGGATCGTAAAACTCGCACGGTATTGTAAAGAATCCAATTCACCTATAGGAAGCAACAGATTTGAGTATCACCATCATTACACAATATTTTCAAAAATACAGCTGAAAACCCCATTTTCGTCAAAGATGAGCGCTACAGAGCCATGATTACCGACTTTTTGTTGGCCGTAATAGAATATATCAACTTGGATGACATTTATTTTCAGAAGGATGTCGCAATATGTCCCACAGTCCATCAAACAATCAATATTTTTCGCACTTAGTTCGGAAATCGTGTTTTTAGCCATATTCGCGGTGACAATTGATCACTTCAGAGCTGCCGATTAAAACCTTTAGAAATTTTTTTGAGGGGTCTCGTTAAAGATTCATGCAACATGGGAAAAACAGAAATGTTTTAGGCCCTGTCGACGAATATCGTTCAAGCCACTCGTGAGATAGAACCAGAAACATTAGAAAAATGGGTGCCGAGGATGAGCTACTGCGGAGCTAACCCAGGCAGCCGCATGAATGAAGTCGTTTGCCATAATTAATGGGAATATTTGCTCTTTCAAATAAAGCCATAAGGTTCCAAAACTATTGAGTATTGTTCATTTCATTGCATGTTTTAAAAAGATACTTGTTATTGGACCACCCTGTACAAAAAAAATATTTTTAAAGAGATTATTTTTTAAAATACTACAATTCTGTTCCTAGCAATCTCAACCTGTCTTCAACTTTTTTGTCTCTTACATTATGTTGCAAGGGTTACCAGCATGATCTGGGATTGCAGACACAAATGAAAGAATTAGCATTTTCTGTTTCGGAGACGTGACTAATGGCGACATATTTTGTCAGTAATTTTGTTTATTGTTTGTTTTTTCTGTAAGTTCAGATCGAGCTAGGGCTCTAACTATATTTGTTATAAGGGTTCAAGTTGAAAAAATGCAGAAGAAAAATTGAATTTCTAAAAAAAAAATACCAGTCTAATGGGGCAAGCTTACTTTACCATTCCGTCTGTAACGCATTGAAATTAGGGTCTAGTACCAAAACTTCCACATATTGCTTCTAAAACATTCTGCGAATATCCGTCTGACTATATATCTTATAGTCATAGGCTAGTTAAGTTCGTTGATCAAGTTGTTGTATCTGGTAAAAATTGGACTAGGGGAAAAAAAGACCACTCCTGAAAAACACATTTTTTTTATACCCTCCACTCTAGTGATAGAGGGTATATATAAGTTTGTCATTCCGTTTGTAACACCTCGAAATATTGGTCTAGGACCCCATAAAGTATATATATTTATGATCCTCGATCGATTTTAAGTCGATGTAGCGATATCCATCCGTCCGTCCGTCCGTCCGTCCGTCTGTCTGTCTGTCCGTAGAAAACACGCTAACTTTTGAAAGACTTTACAGAGGCTACTGAAGTTTGGCATATATGTTTGTCATTTACCTGGTCAGGTTGGTATTGCAATCCAGCCAAATCGGTCCAGTGGTTCAAAAGTAATGAGCAAAAGAGTAAATTTCGGCAAGGGTGTTTCGCGAATTTACGAGATAAAAAACACGATAACTTTCGAAAGACAATGATGAGACTACTGAAGCTTGGCATGTGTCTTTGCCGTTCCCCGGATCTATTTGGTATTAAATTTGAGCTCAATCGGTCCAGTGGTTCAAAAGTTATAAGCAAAACCCTGAATTTCAGATTAGTTTCAAATAAAATGCCACGTGTTTTATTTAACAAGTTTTAAAAGCATTGGTGGTAACTAAACAATGCTTTTCAAACTGGTTTAATTTTAAAGCAATGCTTTTTAAACTTGTTTAATTTTAAAAGCATTGGTAACTCAAAAATTACACTCGAAAAAAATTTTACACTCAAAAAAAATTTTACACTCAAAAAAAATTTACACAAAAAAAAATTTAGTTTTTTTTTTACAAAAATGGCAATATTTTGTGTACATACGTACGTGCATTCACCCAAAAATATTTTTACAGTAAAAAAAAACATTAAAAAATTTTACACTCAAAAAAAAAAAAAAATAGTATTTTTTTTTTTTTTTTTTTTTAAATGACAAATAAAGAGTTTTTTACTCAAAATAAAATATTTCTTATCAAAATTGTTAATTTTTTCACGTTAAAAAATGTACTACCCTTTAAAAAAATGCATTGTGGAGGGTATTCATAGATTCGGCAAAGTCGAATTTAACTTTTCTACTTGTTTATATTTTTGTTTGTCATATGTAGTTAATTGACCTCTTAGAACAGGGAATTGGGAAATGCCATGTATTTCCGCCCGCCCCCTTTTGTGGGCGTGGTTATAGAAAATAATAACAAAATTTAAAAATTGTATTATTTAATGGTAAATATCATAATATATAAATTTTTGAACATTTACATCAAGGAATAATATGTTCGCAACGTAACAGCCGATCTAACCTAGTCTGCCTCCTAAAGGCTCTGTATTTCTTTGTTTATACTTTGGAGGGTATCAAAGGTCCGGTACTGCCGAATTTTATAATCTTATTTTTTTAACTTGGTTTGTTTTAAAAATATGTTTTTAACGTTTATTTCTGTATTTTTAAAAAATATTTAATTTTAAATTCATTTAAAAACTCCTTGAACATATTTGTATAAACAAGTTTTTAAATTCCTGCAACTCTTTATAAAATTATAAGAAAATATGCTAAAATTAAAACAAAAGGAAAAATATGAAGAAGAAAAAATTCCAAATAAAATATTTTTTTTGCTGGTTTTGTTGCTTCTTTTAACATCTACAACATTTTATGTTTTCAACAAAAATATCCTGCAGAAAATACCTTTAAAAAAAAAAACCTTTCTTCCTTTAAATATAAGGAAAAAAATATGTCACTGTGTTAGAAACCATATTCCCTCGATGAGTAATACAAGATGATGATGATGATTAAGAAGAAGAAAGATATTTTTGTAATATTTTGAAAACAAAAAACCTTTTCTTCCTGGCTGCATTATGGTTACCAAAAGCAGAGTGTTTTATATGTATGTGTGTGTATCTGTATGTATTTGTATACTGTTTTTTTTTTTGTCAAACAAAGTAGTTGTTGTGTCATGTTGCTTAACAGCAAATGTGGCATAAATAAAGTTGAATTGAGCTGAAGTTGATGAAATTTCTTACATCAGTTTTCGTTTTTTTTATTTTTTCACTTTATTTTTCTTCAATGAATTTCCTTTCACCAACCAGTTCATCTGTTTATAGAGTCACAATTTCCCCAGTGTTAAGTTACCAGAAAATTTACTTCTAAACTCAAAGTGCGTTTGAAGAAATTTATTTTCTTATTTTTTTTGTTTGTATTTTTTTTTTTTCTACTTCTTTACACATTTCTGTGGGTGTTAGTTTATGGTTAAAGATTTTCTTATTTTTTTTTTTTTGAAAAATATTTTGTCATACTTGTCTACAGATGCTTTTTGAATTTGTATATTTCTTACGTATGAGAAAGTTTTGCATTAAAAATTAAATGTGTATATGATTTTTTTCTAAATACCCTACTTAAAGTATGATAAAGTGGTTAGATTTAGAGATGGGCGCGTGAGTGATTTTCGACTCATACTCACTCACGCTCACGACAGAAATTTTTGAATTACGCACACTCACTAATGAGCACATTTTTTCTAATCAGACTCACTCACAATCACGTGAGTGCATTTAGTACAACTCACACTCACGTGCACTCACACAAGCTTCACTCACACTCACGTTGACTCTAATTTACAAAACTCTTATTTATAAAAAAAAATTTTAAAAACTAAAATTTAAAAAATATTATAAGATTTTAGGCAAAATTTAAAGTTCTGCGAAATTTAAATTTTTTTTTGCATTTTTTACAATCACGGGAGTAGAATTGAATTCAGTCAATCACGCTCAAATCTGGATAGGAGCTTTTTGGATGCTATATCTAGCACCCTTATTTTGTTAAACAAAATTTTATACCTTCCAAACACAGTATTGGGGTATAAAAATTTGTCATTCTGTGTGTAACGCATCGAAATATCGGTCTAGGACCCCATAAAATATATATTTTATTGATCAATGATCGATTCTAAGACATTCTAGCGATGTCGGTCTGTCCGTTCGTTTGTTCGTCTGTGGAAGACACGTTACAGTCCAAAATAAAAGAGCTAGACTTCTGAAGTTTGGCACGAATATCTTTTATGGTATTGGGTTGGTCATATAAGAACATGGGCAAAATTGGATCTGGGGGGAAAACGTTTCGCCTTTAAGAACAACACAAACCTCTGAAAAAACATTTTTTATAGATTTATTTGTACTTTTTATTTGTACTTTTGCCGAGTCCTGCAGTTGGATCCACGAAGGTTGTCTCCCACCGCCGAACCCGAACTATCAACCCTGCTTAAAATAATTTTCAATTTGATTATAGCCTTAGAAGCTATTAATCGTTATATATATAGACACATTTGCTTCAATTTTACCAAAATTTGGCAAAAAATTAAAATTACATTGTAAATTTCACAAAGAAAATTTTTTTTCAAAATTCGTTTTTCTCTTTTCTGTTCAAGTTTGATCTAATATAAAGAAATAAACGTGTTTTAAAAAAAAAATCCGTTGAAAATTGTATATAAATTTGAGTAAAAATGCAGAAATTTAGTTTTTTATTTTTTGAAAAATTGTTCGATTCACGATATTTAACATTTATTTTCCATGTAAAATCGCGCGCTGAATCCGAAAATGAGGTCAAAAAGTTTAAAATTAGAGAAGATTTTAAAATATTGCCAAATTCCATATTTAAAAAAGTGGTTTGACATAAATAAAAATATCTCCGGGCAAAATTGAAGGATTTGAAGTTTATTTTAAAAAAGTCTTAAAATTTCTTTGCCTTGACCCTTTCATAGAGCTTTAGACAATCTTTCATTTAAACTTAATTTGAGCTAAATCCTATCATTCTAACCCGATCAAAGTTTTGGTTTTTTAGAAATTTTCACCAAAAACTTTGAACTTTGATCGAATGGCGCCACGGGTTAAGATGGTCGGATTTGGCTCAAATTAGGCTTAAAAGAAAGATTGTATCAAACTCTGCGAAAGCGTTATGGTAAAGAAATTTTGAGATTTTTTTTTTTTTTTTAATTTCTTGATAGTAGAAAAAACCGCCCTTTTTGCAATTTTTTTTGACAAATTTCAAGTGGTGATATCTGGAAAACCGCTTGACCGATTTTATAAATCTTTTGAAATTCGTTTCAGCATGCCAAAATTAATAATTTTTTTTTTTATTTTTCATTTTCAAAAATCCAAAATTTTGGTGGAAATTTTCCAAATGTCTAAAGCTTGGATCGATGGGCGCTGAAATAAAATGATCGGATTTGCTCAAATTTGTTTTAAATAAAAGATTGTCCCAAGGTCTATGAAAGGGTCAAAATAATGAAATTTCGAAACTTTTTTTTAAAAGGGTACATTATTAAATGGCACTTTTTATACTCCCCCCTTTCAACTAGTACTACGTACAGTCAAAAAAATTATGCCATTAATTGTTTGTAGTTTATTTAAAAAGTTTTACCTTTTGTCGATTTTAAAAGACACACCATTTGTTACATTTATTTTACAAGTCATTTTTGAATTATTTTAACCTAACCGAGAACTGTTTTTTTCATATGACTATTTCTGTTCTTTGTTTCAAAAATAACAACATAAAAAATAAAGACTTTCATTAGCATTAAATTTTTCAAGTCATTTATTTTTGTTCTGTATAAAAACAAGTGATTCTCCTTTAATTTTTAATGATTTTTTTTTAAATTGTTGGCATTTTTTAAGAGAAATCACTAGTTTTTACCTAGTTTTGCGGGTTATTTTTTTTTGTAGAAAAAAAATTAAAAAAAGTATTTATAGAAATATAAAAACTTTTTTGTATCAAGTGACTTTGGAAAGATAGGTAGAGTGTCTGGCCAGGATGTAGTTTAACATCCTTTATTAAAAATTTTTTTAAATAAAATTCAATAGAAAAATTGTAAAAATAACCTACGAAATCCTTTATTTTCAATGTTTTCGTATATAATTTTTTTTTTTTTGAATTTGTTGATAAAAAAAAAACACAACAATCATTAATTTTTAATGTTTTCATAGGTTATTTTTTTTTTTGAATTTGTTTGTAAAAAAATTAAAGTGACAATATTTTTTATTGTTCAATGTTATTTATTTTAGAAAATTTTATTAACAGTAAAAAATAAATGTTGATGTTTGTTAAAACAAATGAATAATTACTGGAATGGTTTTCAAATGTTTTATCACTTGTTTTAAATATGTTTTTCATTTGTTTTAGCCTACAAAACATTTTGAGTGATGGACAGACGGACATCGCTAGAATGTCTTAGAATCGATCACTGATCAATAGCTTAACTGATCAAATACTTAATGGGGTCCCAGTAGACTGGCATTTTTCTGTATAGCAAAAATTTTTTTCTCCGATTTTCAAAGTCCTAGCATTTTTTTAATCTACTAGGCCTAAACCTAATGTGGTACCAATTTGAGGTCAATCGGATTAAATTAACCCGTGGCGCCCGGCGGTCAAAGTATTGGATTTTTGAAAAATTGAACAAAAATAAATAAAAAATAAATATATCTTTCGACACATCATATTTGTTAATTTTGATGTGCTGAGCACGAATATAAAAAAAATTAAAATCGGTCGAGCAGTTTTCGAGATATCGCTATTTGAAATTTGCAAAAAAGTGGCGGTTTTTCCTACGTTCTAGAATTTTTTTAAAAAAAGTCTCAAAATTTCATTCCGCCGACTTTTTTGTAGAGCTTGAGACAATCTTTCATTTCAAACTAATTTGAGCCAAATTCGTTCATTTTAACCCGTGGCGCCCTTCGATCAAAGTTTTGGACTTTTGGAAAATTTCCACCAAAATTTTGGGTTTTTGAAAATGAAAAAATAAAAAAAAAATATCTTGCGATACATTACTTTTTTTAAGTTTAGCATGCTGAATATGAATATCAAAAAATTTATAAAATCGGTCGAACGGTTTTCGAGATATCGCCATTTAAAATTTGTCAAAGAATTGCAAAATGGGGGGTTTTTTCTACGTTTAAGAATTTTTTTTAAAAAAACTCAAAAAATTTCTTTATTTTAACCCTTTTATTGAGCTTTATGCAATCTTTCATTTAAGCTTAATTGGAGCCAAATCCGATCATTTTAACCCGTGGCACCCTTCGATCAAAGTTTAGGGTTTTTGGTAAAAAGTTTCTAAAAAGCCAAAACTTTGATCGATGGGCGCCACGGCGTAAAATTATCCGATTTGGCTCAAATTAGTTCTATACAGATTTTTAAAAAGCATCCATGGACCATACCGATTCGCTTACATATTTTTCGACTTTATTTTCTTAATACGCTTTATTTCACTAAATTTTTGATACCCATTTTGATTTTTTTTTGCAAATTCCTAATTTCTTGCACTTCGCGGATAACGATAAATACCAGCCAAGTTTTTTATTTTTCCTGTACTTAAACCGGCCTTAGCACCATTTGAGTGCCATTTTTAAATAAAATATATTTTTTTTTATGTAAAAAAAAAAAATATATATAAAAATTTTTTTTCGATCAGCTAAATTGTTTTTTTTAATAACCTTTATTTTACAAAATTTTTGAAATATATGTTTTTCTTTAACAAATATTCTCTTCTTTAAAAAATTTTTTTTCTAAAAACCGCGAACTAAAACGGCTTGTAAAAGACTTAAAGTACCCTTCTATTTTTTTTTGCTTAAACCTCATATTTTAAAGTTATTTTCAAAAAAAAAAAATAGTTTGAGACTCTAGAAAGTCAATGGGCATTTTTGTGTACTACTCAGCCAAACTTACCAACATTGCTTGTTCTTATCAAAATTATAAATACACTGTAGCACCGTGTTGTTTATGATTGTGTAGTGTTTTAAAATTCGTTTATGCTGTTTATAAAAATTGTGTTGTGTCTTCCCAGATTTTCTATGATTTTTTTGTTGTTTTTGTTTTAAGACACACAAACCACTTTATGGAAAAATTCAATAGTATTTCTTTTTTTTTTTTGCCTCAGCATAATTTTCTTATAAACATTTATTTTTTCTGCTACGGAAAGAAATGCAAAATATGTATGTATGTTATATAGGAAAATGTGGTTTAGTTTATATATTATATAGAAATTTTTCTTTAATATAATCATGTGTATTCCTGCTTAAAGCATAATTTTCCAAACCTTTAGCATTATGAAGAGAAAAAATAGGAAGAAAATCAGATTTTTGTTCAAGTGTTGACGATAAAAATCATGTGTAAGTATGATGTGATTGTAGAGGAGTAGAAAGAATGAATGTTTTATAATGCGTATTTGTATGTGTGCGTGTGTGTGTGTGTGTAAGAGTATGTTAAATAAATCTAAAGCCATATAATGTTAAAATCTGTTAGATTGTTAGTTTGTATGTGTAAGTAAGTGAAATTTTTTATTCCTTGTTTTTTTTATTTCCTTTTCCTATTCGTCGTAATGTAGGGTATTGTCATATTTCCAACTCAAATATTATAAAAAAAGTAAGAAAATATAAAATAAAATAAAAAAAAAATGCCTTAACAGCGGGAAATAAAATATTTAAAATGGAATTTTAAGTGTTTGTCATTTGTATTTAGTATGTTGCTTGGTTGCTGCTGTGTGTGTGTCCGTCCCGCCTGCCTGCCTGTTTTTCCTTCTTTCTTTCTGTCTGTCTATCTATGTCGCTTGTCTTTGTATAAAATGTTGTAAACACGCATATTTGTGTAAAAGTTAAAAAAATGTAAAAAAATATGCAAAAAAAAAAATATTCATATTTTTCTGTTTATTTGATTAGTGTAGGAGCAAAAAAATAAGAAAAAAATATGTGTAAGCAGGATATGATGAGTTAAGGTTGAAATTCAATTATAAGGAAATTTCATTTGTTTTTTTTTTTAACATGACATATGGAAATTTTTTTCCAAAAAAAAATTTATTAAAAACATGTTGAAGATATTTGAAGTGTGAAAATTTTTTAAAAATAAAGTTTCTTTAAATTAACAACTTAATATATTTTGATTTCTAGGGAAATACAATAATAAGAAAGAAAACACTTATCCTTGAACTACACTATTTTCTTGAATGCATGTGGAAAGGTAAGAGTACCCCAGCAAAACTTTGGTAATGGGTAGTGATTATATAACACATTACCAGGTAATGTATATACCTTATTTGTAGCATTATTTTAGGATGTCTTACCAAATATTTGTTCCACAACGTATTATTTTAAAGTGAAAAATAATGCATTACTAATAATTTGCTTCGTAATGCATGATTATTGGAAAAAATGTATTTCATATTTATTATTTCTAAACATTAAATCATGGATGACTTATATTTGGTTACATTATGTATTATTTGAAAGTTTGAAATAATGCATTATTTATAATTGGATGCATAATGCGTTACAATAACATAAAAAATAATTATTTTATATAAAAATGCATAAGTTTAAACTAGAGATGGGCTTACGACAGGAAATTTCTAACGACACACACTCACGAGCATATTTTATCTACTTACACTCACTTACAATCACGTGAGTAAATTTAATACAAAATTACTTTTTTACTACTCGTAACACCTTATATATTTTCTTCTGGTATGCTATATTATTTTATTTCTCGTAACCTATAAAATATCATATATTTTACACCTTACTCGTATTCTTCGTTATAAATTTATGACTTATTTTATACCTTACTGGTATTCTTTGTGATAATGTGGATGCATTACTTTGAGTCTCATCGCCTGTTAAAATCATCAATGCTGCAATGTATAAAATAAGAGATCCTATACCTTATTTTATACCTTATTTGGTAATCTAAGTTTTGTTGGAACACTTAAAGAAACTCAAGAAATTTCCTTTAAACGGACAAATTTGACATCAGGGATATTTTAAATACATTGTTTCCAGTGTTGCCATTGTGGAATGTATTTTTACGTGCAAGAAACTTAGAAAAAAAAACTCAAAATTTCTTTCCCCCGACCCTTCATAGAATTTGAGAAAATCTTTAATTTCAAACAAATTTGAGCCGAATCCAATAATTTTAACCAGTGGCGCCCTTCGATTAAAGTTTGGGTTTCTTAAAAAGACCTGCATCGTCTCAAAAAAAAAAAACGGTAAACTTTGCTCGAAGGGCGCCATGGGTAAAAATGTTCTCATTTGTTTTAAATTAAGTTTAACTTAGGGGCCTATTCACAAAAAAATCATAACTCAATTTTTTCCATATGGTTGTTGTAAAAAATCATAAAAAATTAAAATGTTGGTTGAAAATTTCAAAAAAATAAGGACCTGCTACCAACATCGCACAGTGGGTTCGATGGTACCCAAAATGGCGATTAATTCAGATAAGCAGTAGTTTTAGAATATTATATTTTTTTATTAATGAACTAATATAAACACGTAAAAATACACATTTTGGAAAAAAAAATTTTGGAATTTTTTTTTTTTTTTTAGCCTGTTAGGCGTTTTTTGTTTTTCGGAAAAAAGGGTTATAGTTCACAATTTTTGCTGTAACTTTGGAATGAAAAGCGATAAATTAATAAAAAAAAAATGGAAATTAAAGTGTACATAATGTGCTATCAAAGTAATCAAAGAAAGAATGCATAATATGTATTTATATAATTTTAAATTTTATTTAAAATCCAATTTTTGTTTCTCACAAAATCTCATAAATGTACAAATTTATCTGAAAAAAGTGATTTATGGGAATATTGTAGTTTTTTAATAACGAAATATCAAAAATACATAAAAACCCAGCATTCGAAAAAAAAATTTTTAAAAAAAAGTTTTTTTTTTAATCTTTTAGTCGTTTTTTTTGTTTTTGGAAAAAAACACGAAACCCTTGAACATGTAATAAAGCTACAAAAAACAAATGGAAGGGACGTTTTTTGGCGTAGGGGGGGCGGGGTTCCCAGGAGACTATGGGGACACCTTCCCCTCGCGATAAACGTTGCCAAAAAAATAGATGTCATTTTTTGCACCTAATTAATAAAAATTTATCATTATTTAAATTATTTTTTCTATACACGCCCCCAAAAAGGGGCGGACCGAAAAAATTCGCTTTCCTGATCCCCCTTGGTTCAAATTCAGGTCGATGAACTCCATATGGCATTAAAATGTTTCATTTATTGAACAAATATACAAATAAAACTTGTAAAAAAAATATTTTTCTGGGGTAGTTTTAGTTCTTCAAGGGGGAACCTTTTCCCCCCTGGTCCGATTTTGCTCGTTCAAGAACTTATCCAGGGTATGGCCATTATACATATTTGTGACCAACTTCAGGATTTTATCTCTTGTTTTATGTACTTTATGGTGTGCTCAACAACAGACGGACGGACGGACACACTGTTAGTCACAGAATGTCTTAGAATCGATCAGTAATCAATAATATACACTTTATGGGTTCCTAGACCCATATTTCGATGCGTTACATACGGAATGACAAAGTGAGTGTAAGCCCATACCGTAGTTGAAGGGTATAAACACACATATAATGGTCTTGTTTAATAAACGATACCCAGACTTTTTACACAAAAACGGGAATAAAAAAAAAGGGCCGGGCATTGTCTGTACTTTTTTTTCTTTTAAATAAAAGCTGATATCCTATACTTTTTTGAAATCCACAAAACTAAATCCAACTATTACTAACTTAATATGTGTGGCCCATTAAATGGGGAAAATATCCCAATTTTGGGTCCTTTTTAAAAAAATTATTAAAAATGTTAAGACCCAATTTTTATAAACAAAAAAAATTTTGCAATTTAGTTTAATACCTGTTGTTTAAGGTTCCATTATAAAAGATTTTCTTTTAAAAGACTTAATACTACTAATAATCGCTTGAATTGTAAAAAATTTTAATTTTTTTACTTTTTTCAAAGACTGCAATAATTTGCTAACTTTGACAGCTCGCCGAAAAAAAAGTAAACAACTTAGTTTATTGATTTTGATAACTAGCGTTGCAGAATTTTATCTACTTTTACCTCATACCAAAACTTTTAACAAAAACTTCATTTATAAATTTCAATTAATCGCCACTTTGGTACCATTTGAACCCAATGTGCATCGTCTCAAAATTAACAATTAATTTTAAATTTTGAGATTTTTTATAATTTTAGTTACAACAAACACAGAGAATATGAAAATGTTTTATTTTAAATATGAAAATATTTTAAATTTTGTTTTCAAAATTTCTTAAACGACGGAAAAAACATCCATTTTAAAAATATTGTTTACAAAAATCAAAAATCATCACCTGTTGACCAAAACCGCGATTTCGGAACTCGTTATAAGTCGATATCATTAATAAATCACGTTAAAAATTTACCGATGTCGTAAATGAAATCATAATAATTAATTTTTATTGAAATGCAAAACCCTCCATCTGATCATTTTCATTCATGTACTTAATATTTTTGAGAAACAAACTCCTCTATCTTTCATAATATCCCCAATAGTGCAAAATTTTAAAAACGAATTATGTGTGAGATCCAGTAGTTGATTCAAAAAAAATATTGTAGAATATCGAATTTTAATTACTTTAACAATACGCGAAATAAACAGTTTTTTGGCTCTCCTGAAAAGTTGTGTTTTTAAAGACAGAGGGTTTTGAATATAGGTCCTCGATATGAAATATTAAAAAAATCCGAAATTTACCAAAAATTCTGTTTAAAATGATCAAATTTTGCTCAAACTAAGATTATGTGAAAGATTTTCTCAAGCCCTATAAAAGGGTAAAAGAAATTTAAATTTTTTTTTTTAAATTTTCTTGAACGTAGGAAAAAACCGCCATTTTTGCAAATTTCAAATAGCGATATCTCGAAAACCGTTCGACCGATTTTAATTTCTCTTTGATATTTGTGATAATCGCATCAAAATTCATAAATATGATGTGTTGCAAGACATATATTTTTTTTAAATCCGAATGTCGTAAAATTTGTACCACATAAGTTTTAGGCCTAAGACAGCGTACGCTCACAATCGGATGAAAAACTTTTTTGGCATACATTTAAAACATTTTTAGTAAGAACATTTTCTGATTCTTTGATACATTATATATTTTAATAAAAAAAATCTGTATAAAAACCAAGATTTCGAGACTTTTTTTTGGCTTTTTTTTTGGCTTTTTTTGGTTTCTAAGACATTTTTGAACTGAAAAATTTTAAAATTCAAAGACATTTTAAGACATTTTAGAATAGCGGGAAAATTTCAATAACTCCCGAACTAACAGGAATATCCTCGAGAGAAAAAATACGTATCAACTTAAATTTAATATAGATTATTTCGTATTCATATGGACATCGTAGGTCTATGTCTTTATCTAAATACCCCCAAAATTTACACATTTTCATGAAAAAAGTGTTTAACGAAGCCAAACTTTTAAAAGGTTGTTCCACCGTTAGATAAGCATTAAAAAACCTTTCTTCTCATATGTAAACATCATATAGTTAATTGGAAAGAAATGGCTGAAAAATCAAAAAAACGATATTTTCGCCATTTTTTGACTTATAGAATTGCCTCTTTTATATATATTTTACGTTTCATGCAAATCGGTTCATAAGGGTTGTGAGACATTTTTCGTACATAAAAAATTCTCATTTAAAAAATTTCTCATATTCTGATTCATGATGATGTCTAAGATTCTGAGACATTTTTAATATAAAAACTCTCATATTCCAATGCATTTTTTGTATGTAAAAATGTTCAGATTCAGAGATATTTTTCATATAAAAAAATCTGAGATTCTGAGAAATTTATTGTACAGAAAAATTCTCAGATTTTGAGAAGTTTTTCGCATAGAAACTTTTTTAGATTCTTAGACATTTTGCATATAAAAAAATATCTCAGAATTTGAGATTTTTCTTTATGAAAAATGTCTTTGAATCTATCGTCTTTTCCATCTTAAACATTTTCGAAAACAGAAATTCTGAGATTCTAAGGCATTTTCTGTAAAGAAAGAAAATTTCTTATATTATGATACAATTTTCGTATACAGAAGTTTTAGGACTCTGACACCTTTTTCAAAGATAAAAACCCGTAGACTCTGAAATATTTTTCCTTTAGAAAAACTCTCAGATTTGTCGTACTGAAAAAAATTTCAGAATTGAAAAATTCTCAGATATTACAAAAAAATTTTGAAAAATTCTCAGATTTAAAAACAAAACTCTCAGATCCTAAGACATTTTTCGTAACAAAAAAATTCAAAAATTGTGAAACATTTTCCGTACAAAAAGGTTAATAGGTTTTTCATAAAAGAAAAGTTCTCTGATTTTAAGGCATGTTACGCATTTTCTGAATCTTTGAAATTTTCCGTACAAAAAACTTCTCTAATAGATTCGTAAAGAAACGTTCTGTGTTTCTGATATATTTTTCGTAAAGAAAATTTTTAGATTCTGAAACATTTTTCGTGTAAGAAAACTATCTGATTCTGAATAATTTTTGGTATAGAAAATTCTCAAAACGTTTGTTAATCTAAAAAAAATTTGGGCCACTTATTAAATTAGAAAATTAATAGATTTTTATAAATTTCTGTAAGGAAAAGTTCTCAATTTCTTAATTTCTCAATATTTCTTGTTCAGAAAAATGTTCCAGTTTTATTACATAGATACAAGTTTTATGTACACAGATACTATGAAAATATTTTTGAAACTCCTGGTACTTGGCGTACAAAAATATTAAATTCTAATTTGCGTGGACTGCACATTAGTTCAGAAAAATTTTCCAATTTTTAGATTTTCGAAATAGCCGGAATAGTTGGCTTTTAGTGTAGGGCGACCATTTTTTTCTGAGCTTAAATCAGTACGTCCAAGTTTTTATGTTTTTTTTTTTCTAAAAATAACTCTCTAAAATTTTTTTCTATAAAAAAACACTAATGTTTTTTCAACACCCAAAATCGTCGGTTTAACTAACTTGACCCCAAGTATTTTGAGTAAAAACATATGCAAAAAACAACTGTTGTCGTTATTTTTCAGAAAATTTAGTTGACTTTAAACGACTTCATTTGAATGTTTTGATCGTTTCAGTGCAGAAAATATAAAAAAATTCCACAGGTTTTGAGAATTAGAAAATCGCTCAGACTTTGAAGACTTTTTCCGTTAGTTTTGACAACTTTTAAGAAAACTTCACAGCTAATAAGCACCTGTTTTTTTAAGGCCCCGATTTTCTGAGCGCTTGTTCGAATAAGCTCTGATGACATTACCTTATCTAAGATCTCAGAATCATTTGGTTCATGCAATTTACATCATCTTTCTAAAAATATAAAAAAAATCCATCGGCCCATTGAACTTTTCGTTAAAGAAAACCTCAAAGATTCTGTGCGCATTTTCATATAAATTTAGGAAGATCAAAATAACCTCATGCTCAAATTCATTTTTGAGTTAAGGAAACTTTTGATTGACGAACTCTAATCTCCTTAGAATAAATTCATTATCTGACGACTTATATTATGGAAATTCAAGTTTTTGTACAGAATTTTCGAATAAAATTATTTTTAAGAAATGCTCAAAAATCAGTACAATCAGTACATATTTTAAAAAATCAGTACAAATCAGTACAACGTTTTTTGATCAGTACACGTGATCAAAAATCAGTACATGTACTGATCAAATCAGTACGAATGGTCAGTCTATTTTAGTGTCAATATTAACACAAACAAGTGAGAGTGTTAAATTTAGCTGTGCCGAATATTTTATACCTTCCAACACGTAAAAAAATAAAAAAAAAAATTTTGACAGTGGCGTTTTTTGAGGGGCAAGGTGGGGAAGGGGTCGTTGAGCTGGGGGACTCCTTGGCCCTCGCGGTATGTGTTTACAAGTTAATTTTTTTCTGCTTTTTGCACTAAAGTATTATAGTTTTATTATTATTATTTAAATTATTTTTTTTTATTCACGCCCTTAAAAAAGGGGCGGGCCAAAAAAAGCGCAATTTTTTAATCCACTGGGTCCAAGCGCAGGACTATAAATTTATTTTTTTTTCCTTGACAAAGGAAACATATTTATTTAAATTTGTAAAAGATTATTAAAATAATAGAAATACATTACATTTCAATTCAAACACATATCGTCGCTGCGCCTAAAAATGGAGTCATGTGTTTTGGGGCAAGTGTTCAGGAGAGCAAAAAAACTGTTTATTTTCGTCCCTTCGCGATTTTTTTTTTTAAGTTTGCTCTATAAAAAATTCTTGTACCGATATGCTATCCACATACTACAAAAAAAGTATGAAACATTTATCGGTTTTCCAGTGGTGCAGAAATTTTTAAAAATCATACACATAACTCCTTTTTTAAGTACTTTTTGGAACAAAATTTAAATAAAATGGAAATATTTTTTACACATAACTCCTTTTGTTTATGAAACGATTCTTATTGTTAATTTCTTTTCGAGAGGGACAAAGACTAAATAAAGTTTGTTGGTGGTTTAAAGCGACATAAGTTAGACAAGGTCTTTGAAATTTTGATATTATAAAGCTCTTCATTAAACAGCGAACAACAGATTTTTCGCAAAACTGGTCATATTTTTTGTTTTTTCTTGTAACTATTCAAGAGCTTTGACATAAATTGACATCTGTGAAAGATTCTGTACTTTAGATACTAAAATTTTCCTCCGTCAAATGATTTAATTGCTTTCACAAGGCTTGATTACCTGCCATTTAGGATTTAGATAACAGCATGAAAATATGCAAGATTTTTTCCAGAAATCGTGACAAATTCATTCAAAATACTTAGATGTTATGTGTGAACCTCATATTACTAAAATAGTGGTCCATTTTGTCACGTTCTGTTACTCTTTTATCAAAAAAAGTTATGTGTAGCTTAACACATAACTCCTTTTCAGACCTTTTTTTAGTATGACGAACACATAGCTCCTTTTACTAACTTTTGAACCAATCAAGATATCAAAAAACGGTTTAGTGAGTAAACGTATGACCAATATGGGATCATAAAGATGTAATAAAAAAAAAATTAAAAAACTACACATGACTCTATTTTTAGGCGCAGCGACGATATGTTGTCCAATTGACGTTCCTATACGGAACATAGGGCGGAAACTGTCGCACTCCATTGTTGGCGGTTTTGTGCAATACAACGAATTTCAGGCCATGAGCCTATATGTTGACTTTCGGAATGTATTGATCGAATCCATGTATTTCTTGGCCTTCCTCTGCGTCTTGTACCCTGCGTGTTCCATTCAAACGCCATTTTAGATATATTAACGTCTTCTCTTCTTAGCGTGTGACCTATCCAACGCCACTTTCTACGCTTTATTTCTGTGTTAATAGGTTCACTTAGTGTTAACGACAGAAGGTCTTCATTTGATATGGTGTTGGGCCAAAATATGTGACAGATGCGACGAAGACATTTGTTGACGAAAACTTGTAATTTTTGGCAGATATTATTTGTAACCTTCCAAGTTTCACAGCCGTATAAAAGAATTGGTTTAATGCTTGTGTTAAAGACCTTAAGCTTTGTTTTTCTACTAATGTTGCGAGACATCCAAATTCTTTTCATTTTATGGTATGCGGCGCCTTATTTATGCGGCTTGAAACATCCGCATCTGTTCCACCATCTTTGGGGATTACACTCCCAAGGTAGCTAAAATTGGTCACATCCTTGACGACAAATGGGTTACCATTAATTGTGACTGTGAGTGGAGTTTGGTTCGCAGTCTCAACACGCATCAGTTTTGTCTTTGTCATATTGACCTTAAGAACCATTCTACCAGCATTACGTATTAATGCCTCTAGCTTTGTCCGTGTTCCGGATAGAGTGTGGCTCAAAAAGCAATAATCAAGATCAGATAATTTTTGGTTCGGTCTCCATTGTATACCATCTGGTACTTCTGAATTTGTTTTTGTTAAAATGTTGTCCAAAACCAATATAAATAGAAGTGGTGATAAAACACACCCCTGCCGAACTCCATTCTGTATTGTGAACTTGTCACTAGTCTTTCCTTTGTATATAACCCTACATTCTGCATTTGTGTAAAGTTCACATATGAGGTGTACAATTTTATCAGGTACACCAAGTTCCCGAAGTGTATTCCATATAGCGTCTCTGCTAATGGTATCAAAGGCCCTCTCAAAGTCAACGAAAAGAAGATATAGTGGGGATCTCTACTCGACTGACTGTTCAACCACAATGCGCAATGTGTTAATGTGATCAACACAGGATCTTTGTGGTCTGAAACCGTTTTGTTCTTGTCGAAGTTGACCATTTAATATTGGTGATATACGATTCAAGATTACGAATGCAACAATCTTCTGGATAGTATTTAATAATGTTATACCCCTCCAATTTCTACAGTTGCTTAAATCTCCCTTTTTTGGAATAGTAATAATCGTTCCTTCTTTCCAGGATCTAGGGATAAAGGATGGGGGCCAGTATTTCTGAACCGTATTTAAAAAGTTCGGCTGGAAGGTTGTCGGGTCCGGCGGATTTGTGGGATTTTAACTGCAATATAGCATCTGAGATTTCAGTGATTGTTGGTGATATCGTAGAGATGTTACAGTTAGGGTTGGGTTGTTGACCCGTTTCAATGGGACTTTGCGACATACTGGATTGTTGGTCAGCGTCAACGAAAAATTCTTTCCATCGCGCAAGTTGTTGGTCATCTGATGTGAGGTTGTTTCCGTTGTTGTCTTGTAGAAGAGGTACCGTTGATTTAGTATTGGTTAGTAGTGTAAGGGCTTTATACACACCTCTCAAATTATTTCGCATGGCAGCATTTTCAGCGTCAGTAGCAATGTTGTTGATAAAATTTTCCTTGTCTTTCTTTGCCGATTTTTTCACTTGGCGTTCGGTGTCGTTATACTGCGTCTTTAACAGCTGCTTATCTTCGTCTGACTGCGAATTGAGCATTGCAGCTTTAAGTGATCGTCTTTCAAGGATGAGATCCCATGTTGCGTCGCTAATCCATAATTTCCTTTCTCCTTGTTTGTAACCTATTTTCTTTTCAGCTGTTGTTCTGCATATTCTATGCACATCTTCCCAGGTCGGCTGTTCTGTAAGTTCGTTAAATTCATTTCCTAGACTTTCTACATAACTCTCACGCACAAGAGGATCTTCAAATCTACAAGTATCGAATTTTCCGTTGCGATTTTTTTGGATTTGTATTGCTGCGGGTCGTAATCTAATTTGAGCTACCAATAAGTTGTGATCACTGTATACGTCAGCGCCTCTATAAATTTCTACGAACATAAAAATGTTTCATTCGGTTCAAAAAATACAAAAAAAAAAAAACTTAAAAAAAAAATTGGCATTTTTAAGAGGTTCGTTTAGTTCTTCAATGGGGAACTTTTTTCTGCCTGATCCGATTTGACCCATCTTCGAGCTTAACGTGTCTAGGACTAAAAGACATATTTATGTCAAACTTGAGGGGTCTATCTCGTTTATTTTGGACTGCATCGTGTTAACTACAGACGGACGGACGGATGGACATCGCTAGAATGTCTTAGAATCGGTCATTTCGGGGGCCTATATTTAAAACCCTAGAAAAACACACCCAGGCAGAAATTACGACTCTTCTAAAAATACAATACCATTATAACATTGGATATACAAAAATACGACTTTAAAAATTCAACACCTTGAAAACAAAAAATTCAATACCATTACAACATTGGATTTTAAAAGAACCAACGTTACATAAGAGTTTATAATAATTATCCGTAAAGGTTTACTATGGTAAACTTTTACAAAATTTCTGACTATTTTATTTAATTATTTCTTTATACCTTTTTTCACAATAGAAAATATTTTTTTGTGTAAAAATGTCACTGCATTTTTTTTTTCATTATGAAATATGCAAGGTGACTAAGGGTTCTATAGTCAAAAAGTCGATTAATTGACTTTTTGTATAAAAAAATAGAAATGGACTTTTACTTTCGACTTTTTAGTTTTTTCACTTGTTGGTAGATGAAAACAAATCTTCGCAAAAAAATACCAAAAAGACTCAAAGTCAAAAGTAAAAGAGCTAGACTCCCAAAATTTTGTTTCTAGACATGTTTAGTTAAGTTCGTAAATCAGCAAAATCAGACCAAGGAAAAAAGTTCCCTCTTGAAAAACTTAACCAACGCACGTTGGGTTGAAATGGATCAAAAGTGGCGCTTTATTCAAAACTGAAAAAAAATTTTTTACAAAAATTATAAATTTAGGATTAAAGTATATAAAATTACACTAAAAAATCTGTCACAACTATTATTCTGAGTTGTTTACTTTTCTTGCAATCCGCCGTCAAAATCAAATAAGTTTTTGTGTTTTTGAATTTGGTGCTAAAAATTGAAAATCAACTTATTTCTAGAATTTTTTTTTGGTATTTATTCATTCAAAGGTAATTTTTTTATTATGGAACCATCATTTTCAGGCATTTTCAAATACATTTCTGTTTTTTGTTTTTTGAAAATTGTTGTAAAAATATTTTTGAAATTTTTTTGTAAAATGTTCCATAATTGGAGTATTTTTAATACTTGATGGAATATAAAAAAAAATGTAAGAGGTTGTTATTGCTTATACATTGTGATAATAAAGCACATAGTATAAGCTTTAATTTAAAAGAAAAAAAACGTCCGCGTTTAATGCCGTTATTTTTTTATTTAAGATTTTATGAAAAAAATATGGTGGCTTCAATAACACTTCATCACAAAAAAACAAAAAAGTTTCTGACCCAGAAACTAGAACCACTTATCCTTATGTATTTTGACCTTCTGAAATCGATTCTGCTATCAGAATTGAATTCTATAGTTGGGGTTTCATGTGACTTACAAGGAAAGTCCGCAAAGTGAACCCCCCTAATTTCCTTGTGAATTTGACAAAGTTACAAAATTTTTTAATTTTATTTCTGTATGTAAGGTTCAAGTCTGATTTATTACGTAGAAAATAAGAGTATTTTAAATAAAATCCATAAAAAATTGCAGAAGTAACATGCATTTGGACAAAAACGCGTTATTTCAGTTTTATACAAAAACAGTTGTATTTATATTGTGAATTAATGCGTTTTCGTTCAAATGCAAGTAACCTCTGCAATTTTTGATGGATTTTATGACAAAACCTCTTATTTTCTTCGTAATAAATCAGACTTGAACATTACACACCGAAATAAAATTTTAAAAAATGTTAACTTATTGTTTGTCAAATTTACAAGGAAATCAGGTCGGTTCACTTTTGCGGACTTTCCTTGTAAATTGCAGAAAACCCCAACTGTAGAATTTAATTCTGATCTCGGAATTGAATTTAGAAGGTAAAAATACATAAGTATTAGTGGGTCTAGACCTCTTTTTGTGGGTCTTTGTAATCTATATATAAACAAGTAAGAGTTTAAAATTCGGCTGTGCCAAATCTTTGATACCCTCCAACAAGCAAAAACATAAAAATTACAGTTTTTGTGGGGAATGGGAAGGGGGGGGGGGGTAAGCAGATGTCTCTAGGTGGTGTAATATAATATCTGACAAAAAACATGCATGATGTTAACTTTATTTATTATGAATAACGCAGCTGATATAATTTTTTTTTTTCGATTAGGCCTTGGATTAAGTTAAAAAAGGTAAATTTAAACATTCAAGAATTTTTATGAAAAAATTAGGTTTCTTAATAAATTTAGTATTTATATGAGAGCATATAATTTTTGTTTTAACGTTTATAATAGCACTTTACGTATACTTTAATTTGCTATTTGTTTCAAAATATTGTGTTTTTTAATTTCACAGATACAGTAAAAATTGTGAATTTAGTTTTTTCCGAAATAGAGCATAACCACGCGCCTAATATGTTAATTTTTTTTCCAAAATGGTGGTAATTTACTTATTAATGATTAGATGCCAATAAAAAAAATTAATAGTTCAAAATTACAACTTTCCTGACTTTTTTATGGAAAATTTTAAAAAATTTAAAATTTGGTGAAACACAAAAATCCGACTTTAAACTAATTTTATGCAAGTATTAACACATATTTATTTTTTATTGTTTTAAATTTTTTTCATCGCATTAAAAATACTTTAATTTCCAACTGTATTCATTAAATTATCGCTTTTGTTTTAAAAGTTACAGCTTAAATTGTGAATCAAGTTCAATTTTCAAGAAACACTAAAAAAATTCTGACAGGTTAAAAATAAATAAAAAACACATGTTTTCTCTTTCAAAGGGTACTTTCTAATGCATTATTCATCATTCATCAATCAAAAAATATTATATGTTAAAATTACTGCTTCCCTGAATAAAGCGCCACTTTGCCTCTCATTCAACCCAATGTGCAACGTCTGAAAAATACCATGTTTTTACATGATTTTTTGTGTTTTAACAAATGCAACATTTTTATGCTACAAGAAGTTCAAAGTCCTGCATCTGCACCTGGAGGATTAGAAAATGTAGTTTTTTCCAAATTTTCGAAAATTGACAGTCTAATTTTTGGAAAAGTCGAATTTTTGTTGCGACTGTATAATTATATACTGTATTTTATATACTGTATTTTCTAATTTAAAACACCCCAAAATAACGCCAAAAATATGTCGAAATAACGTTATTCAGTGTTGTCTTTGAACACCATCCTTAGGTCATAAACTTATTATTACAATGTAATTTTAATACAGTAAATATGATTTTTTGGTGTTGTGACGACGTCGGAAACAAAAGTCAGGCGATTGTTTTTTGGCGTTATCATTTCAATGTTATAGTAACACCATAAATTTTGTTAATAGGATCTCACTTTGGTGTTGGAATGCCCTCCGCCAACTCTATTCTGACGTTATTCCGATTGCATTTTTCTGTCTGGGCAACTTTTCAGGAGAGCCAAAAAACTGTTTATTTCGCGTAAAAACATTAGTAAGCCACAAAATTACATTACAAAGTATTTTTGTCACTCGAAAATATTTTTACACTAAAAAAAAATTTACACTCGAAAAAATTGTACACTCAAAAAAAGAATTAGTAATTTTTCATTTTTTTTTTACAAAAATTACAAAAAAAGCTTTTTAACTTAAAATAAAATATTTCTAATCAAAATTGTTCTTCTTTTTCACGTTAAAAATTTTACTATCCTTTAAGCTAAAAAAAGTAAAAAAAAATGTAAAAATTACTTTGAAAAACCCTTTGGTGATTTTCTTATTTGATGGTCTACCGTTTATTTATTTTTTTATTTGATGGTCTACCATTCAAGCTAATTTTTCTTGTTACCCAGTGTTATGGGGCGTATAATTGATATTATAATAATTGAAATATTCATCATACGCCCCAACTATTTGTTTTTGATATAAATATCTGGAATTTAAGGCCATCGCGTATGATTAATATTTTAACTAATAATGCTAAATTTAAACATTTAAGCAAAAAATTTAAAAATATTATTTCAATAACTTGAAAATAAAATTTTTATAAAAGAAAAATAAAATTCAAAAACTCTTAATAGGTTTCTGGGGTTTAATATATGATAATTTTGGTACTATTAATAATTTTTTCATCGCCCATATCTCACTACCACTAACATCGCATACATACAAAAAACCAAAAACATTAAAAAACTTTATAATTTTCTTAACTTTTGCTATTTATTTTTGTGTGTTTTTTTGTTTTTTTTAGCACATATTCTTCTAGCATAGTAAAACTCAAACATACACATATTTATTATATTCTCTTAAAAAACAAATATATTTTACTTCCAACAACAACTTTAGTAAAAAAGTTTGTTTTTTTACAATTCTTACAAACAAACACACAATACATATTTCAAAGAACAATAAGCATATAAACACTTATAAAATATTATCAAGAGACAATTTTTTATTTCATTGTTTAGCATTTTGTGTTTTTCATTTGAAGAAGGGCAGCCGAAAGAAAAGTAAATGTTTGAGGTTATTTATATTGTCAAATATATTTGTTAATGTTTTTAATGTATTTCTAGAGACATAAACTCATATTCAACATAATGGCATTAGAAACAAACAAAAAAAAAACTTTGTCTAAGAAATTTCATATTTTTTTTTTAGTAACTTTTTGTTTCTTTTGTTTGAATATATGTATGGAGAGAAAAAAAGAAAGTAAAAGTAATGTATTTTTATTTGTGCCAAAAGGGGATTACTTATCACAGTAAATTTGAAGTTATTATATAAAGATAATATTTAAATTTATTTAGTATTTTTTTTGTAATTTATAAACTTCTCTATTTCTTTGAAGTTTTAAGAGAGAAAGAAATATTGAAAATAAATTTAATATTAAATGGGCTAAATAAATTTAAAGAAATTAGTTTTCATATGACTTCAAGTTAAAAGAAAGGTCTTATAATGGATATATTAAATAACAATCAGTGCTGCCAACTTTGATGATTAATCATTAGGGTTACGCAAAGTTTCCTTTTTCGAATTTTAAAATCGTCGGGGTGAAAAGTTTACTTTTAGGGCCAATATTAACACAAACAAATATTGGACCCGTAGGGCAATGTCTTAGTGTTCATTTTTTTATATTAATAATCGGAAACAATAAAAAAATTCAGCTTATATAAGGGGTGGTCCACTAACAAGTATCTTTGTAAAAATGCAATAAAATTAACAATAGTCAACTTTTTTGGAAAGTTTTGACTTTATTTGAAAGAACAAACATTGTCATTTTTTATGGCAGACGACTTCATTGATGCGTCCTCAGGTTGCTTCGCTGTATCGCGTTGTAGTGCAGTACTGCGTTGTCAAACTGTAAGTTTTTCGAAAAAAAGTTTTTAACAGAAATAAAGCACCCAACTGAGGTAATGTTAACAAACAAATGGCTGAACCTTGGGATCGAAAAACCCGCACGGTATTGAATCCAATTCATCCATATTTTCAAAAATAGAGCTGAAAACCCCATTTTCGTCAAAGATGAGCGCTACAGAGCCATGATTACCGACCTTTTGTTGGCCGTAATAGAGATATCAACTTGGACGACATTTGTTTTCAGTGGGATGTCGCCACATGTCACACAGTCCATCAAACAATCGATATATTGCGCACTTAGTTCGGTTATCGTGTTTGTAGCCATACTCTCATTGCCAATTGATCATTTGAGAGCTGCGGTTAAAGCCTTTTAACCATTTTTTTGAGGGGTGTTGTTAAAGATCCATAAAATGTGGAAAATCCAGACGAATATCGTTCAAGCCATTCGTGAGATAGAACCAAAAACATTCAAAATTATCTTAGAAAAATGGGTGACGAGGAAGAGCTGTTGCGGAACAAACCTAGGCAGCCGCATAAATGGAGTCATTTGCATTAAAAATGTGAATGTTTTATTTTTCAAATAAAGCCATAAGGTTCCAAAAGTATTGAGTATTGTTCATTTTATTGCATTTTTGAAAGGATACTTGTTATTGGACAACCCTTTATTAGTTTTTATTCGGACATTACTGGAAAAGTGTTTTTATGGTAAAAAAAAACAGATTTTCACTTTGTTCGGAACTTTCCGATTTTAAAGTTAAAATAAGGAACCTAAAGACATTACACACAGAAAACGAATTTTACGATTTCCAACTGAAAGTCAGTTATTGCAACAAAAAATCGGTTGGAACTTTTGGCTATAGGTCGTCACAGTTGAATATCGGTAGTCACAACTCATTTTCGGCGGTCATAACTGTCTTTTAGTTGGGGCAACTAAAAAATTTGGTTGTCAAGGTCAAATATAGCAGCAGCAACCGACTTTTGAGTTGATACAACTGATAAATTCGATTGGAAACTTTTTTTTCTGTGTGTACCCTACAGGTCCAATATCTTTTAGTGTTGATAAATAATTTTTTTAACAACAAATTAAAAGGTCTAATAAAATACCGAAACAAGTAGAAAAGTTAAATTCGACTTGGCCGAATTTATGAATACACTCTACAATGCCCTTTTAAACTGATAGTAAATATTCTACCTTGAAAAAGTAACAATTGTTATAAGAAATATTTTATTTTGTTTAAAATTCTTTTTTAGTAATTTTTGAAAAAAAAAAAAATTACTAATTTTTTTTGAGAGTAAAATTTTTTTTTTGAGTGTAAAAATATTTGTAAACATATTTTTAAGTAAAAAATACAATGTAAAATATTTTTGTGACTAACCAATTTTTTTAAAACATGTTTAACTGTTTTTCAACACGTGCATTTAAGGACAAACTAATCTGAAATTTACGGTTTTGATTATAACTTTTGAATCACTGGACCGATTTTGCTGAAATTCAGTGCCAGTCAGACCTGCAGAACGAATAAGATGTATGCCAAGCGTCAGCAAGGATTGTCTGTCAAAAGTTAGCGTGTTTTTTATCTCGTAAATTCGCAAAAAACCCTTGCCGAAATTTACTCTTTCGCTCATATTATAGCCTCCAACATGTTAAAAAAATTACTACAGGGTCGTGTTTTTCGGGAGTGGGGCTGTGGGGGGCACCTCTCTCTCGCTCGAAAAATGATTACTAATCTATTTATTATGCTTTTTGAACTAAATTTACACAATTTTATAATTTTTTCAAATATTTTTTTTATATCCACGCCCTGAAAAGAGGTCGGGCAAAAAAAAAAAAGTAAATTTTTTGTCCCCCCGGCCCTAGTGCGGGACTTTGAACTTCTTCTTGCGTACACATGTTTCATTTGCTTAACAAAAATATTTAAAAACACGTAAAAAGTCTTTTTTTTCAGAGGTTGGTTTAGTCCATCAAGGAAGAACTTTTTCCCCCTGGTCCGATTTTGCCCACTTACGAACTTAACCTGCCTAGAATCATAAGACATATTCGTGCGGAATTTCAGGAGGCTCGCTATTTTATTTTTGACGGACGGACAGACGGACATTCAAAGAATGTCTTAGAATCGATCATGGCTCAATCATATATATTATGGGGTCCCCGACCGATATTTCGATGCGTTACAAACGGAATGACAATGTAAGTATACCCTAATACTGCGGTTGGAGGGTATAACAAAAAAAAAAACGGGCAAATCAAAAAAATAAATCACGCAAACTTACGCCAAAAATAAATGACTCACTCACTTATCACTCACTCAGATTTTTTTTCAACTCACGCTCACTCACAATCACGTGATTGAAATGAAAATCACTCACACTCACGCGCGTTTCACTTGAATCACTTAAATCACGTGATCAGCGCCCATATCTACTCCCCACAATAAAAAATATTTTGAGTGTTATTAAGGAAATACTTTTTATAATGAAAAATTATTTTCTTTATCCCGTTATATTTTTTGGCAGGTTTTGGATATATTATTTTTATTAAGGGGCCGATTCATAGAAAATAGACATAATTCAATCATAACTCAATTTTAACATGATAATGTTTTTAGGCTGGTGTCTAATTTTAAAAAAGTTGCAGGACGCCACCTCAGTTTGACTATATAAACTAGAGTTGGGCGCGTGAGTGATTTTTGACTCACACTCACGGCCAGAATATTTGAATAACGCACACTCACTCACTAGCATATTTTTTCTAGTCACACTCACTCACGCTCATGTTGACTCACACTCACGAAACTCTTGTTTATAAAAAAAAAAAATTTTAAAAACTAAAATTTCAAAAATCTTTAAAATTTTTCAGCTAAATTTAAAGTTTAGCTAAATTTTACATTTTGATTTGCTTTTTTCGTGACAAAATCTTAAGTTAAGCCAAATTTTACAATTTTTTTGTTGCTTTTTTTGGTATGAAAGGAAATATGAAGAGAAAATAAATCACGCAAACAAATCGACTTACGCACACTCACTCAAGCAAAAATCTTACTCACGCACACTCACTCACGCAATTTTTTTCTCCACCCACACTTACTCACAATTACGTGAGTAAAATTGAATTTAGTCACACTCACACGTGAATCACGCTGTAATCTGCTCATGTGCCCATCTCTAATATAAACTAACGACTATCAAAAAAGAAAATAAGAATTACTCTTTTCATTTTCTTAAAACCAAAAATTTTAGTAGCTTGGGCTTGGAACTTGGATTAAATTTACCTCGTGGTGTAAAGAAAATATTCACCAGCTGGTGAATTAATAATTATTTTTCTTCAATAGTTTTTTTCATCAATATTTTTTTTTCATCAATATTTTTTTTCATCAATATTTTTTTTCATCAATATTTTTTTCATCAATATTTTTTTTTTTTCTTCAATATTTTTTTATCAATGCTTTTTTTTCATCAATATTTTTTTTCGTGAATATTTTTTTTCATAAATTTTTTTTATCAATATTTTTTTTTCAACAGTATTTTTTTTTCAACAATATTTTTTATTCATCTATATTTTTTTATCAATGTTTTTTTTTTTTCATCAATATTTTTTTTCATCAATATTTTTTTTTCATCAGTATTTTTTTTCATCAATATTTTTTTTCATCAATATTTTTTTTTCATCAATATTTTTTTCATAAATTTTTTTATCAATATTTTTTTTTTCATCAATATTTTTTTTTTCAACAATTTTTTTTTCGTCAATATTTTTTTATGAATAATTTTTTTTATCAATATTTTTTTTTCATCAAATATTTTTTTTATCAATAATCGTTTTTTATTAAAAACTTTTTTTCATCAAAACTTTTTTATCGACAAAAACTGCCAAACAGATTCTAGTAATAGAATGTCTTAAAAACCTTTACAGATAAATATTATATAAACATAATGGGGTCCTCGACCGATATTTCAATGCGTTTTGCATGGAATGACTAATTAATATAGCGTTATTTTTTCTAGAAAAATTTAGCTTTGTAAAGATCACCTATTTCTACAGCAAAACATTATCATTATTTAATGGTTTGGGCAAGGGTACAAACTACCCAGACATTTTTTTTTTTCTAAATATGAACCCATCTTTGGAGTCCTATCCTGGATTTAATTGTAATCTACTGCAGACGAAACAAAGTTCCTCGTTTGGGTAAATACCATATTACCATAGTTTCAACCCATATTGGTCTCGTTTGTATCCACTATGTTCCCCTTAAGATGCGGTGTAATTTGAAAAGTCCTTTTTACACATATTTTAAAAAATTACATCATTTGGCAGTAAAATAAAGAATAACGCGATTGAAAAATTTACATTATAAAGGCAGCTATAACTAGTGAGATATATTATCAAAGCTGTGTAAAAATTTCAGGATGTTAGCTTACATAGAAATATTTTTAATAAATCATTTAAAAAAGGTTTCCAAAAACTTTTTTTTTTGTAAGAAATCCTAAAAATGTTTCGACTTTGGAGAGACGCCCTGGTCAAAGTAAAATATTTAATGGATCGTATAAACATTTTATAGATCGTTTTCTATCCATTCGCGTCCATCTTCCACTGTGTAAGGGTTATATTTACACTCTATGTCAAATTTTGATTATATTTACCAGGAGCCGACTTAATGGAAGGTGCAGTATTGGAAGGTTCCCCCTTCTTCAAATACTAACCACATATAACAGGAAATTCAAAAATTAATATTCTGTATTCAATTTTGTTAGCATGTATTAGCAAGCAGTCAAGTTAAAATATTTTGTGTATTCATATTATATTATTCTAATGTTTTAAAACTTTTACTTACTTTTCCAGTTATAATTTTTGATCCATTCAACTTTTAACGCCCATTTTAACATAGAGATAACTTAGGTTCATGATAATTATTTAAAAGTAACGTTATCAAAAGTTAACGATGTCCTTGTTTATCTTAAAAGTACATAACAACAGACAGCCAGATATCCATAAAGACGCAAGAACAGGAAAAAATCTACCAAGTTTGACTATAAAGTATCCCAGACCAATATTATCTTAAGTCACAAACGGCGTTTTTTACCCCTTTTACACTAATTGCAAGAGAAGGGTGTACATAAAAACACCACTTAAGTTACAATTTAAGCATCATCTACTATAGCATATTCAAAGTCATCATTCATTTATATAGAAAAGCTTTTATATACAATTTTTACATTACTTAATGTCAACAACTTCTGTTGTAGCTGGTTGATGCAACTTCAACATGAAAAACGATACGACGAAACAAAATTTAACGCATTTTTTTATTCTATTTTTTGTTTATACATTATGCAGAAATAAGAAGAAACTTTTTTTTTTTTTCGAGGGTTACACTATGTAGAAATAAATTCTTCCAAAATTTTTCGCCAAAGCTATAAAGGAGAAAAAAAAATGCGTTCCCCGAAAGCATAAGGATTGATGAAAAAGAAACCATTATATGTTGACATACTAATGGCAAACACAGACAGTTTGAAATAAGTCGAAATGGTATGGCATCATTTGGCATGGTAGTAGTAGAAGTAGTTGTTATTTCTGTGTGTTGTAGTTAAATGCATGAAATAATTTATCATGAGGACACTAATTTTAAAAAGTATAGAGAATTTCAGATTAGAAAAGAAACTTGAAACAGGGAAACAAAATTATTATTTCTTTTAAAAGCAAAAGAAATAAAAATTTTTAAATAGAAAAATTTATGTCAAACATAATTTTTTATAGAAAAATTTATGTCAGACATAATTTTTTATAGAAAAATTTATGTCAGACATAATTTTTTATAGAAAAATTTATGTCAGACATAATTTTTTATAGAAAAATTTATGTCAGACATAATTTTTTATAGAAAAATTTATGTCAGACATAATTTTTTATAGAAAAATTTATGTCAGACATAATTTTTTATAGAAAAATTTATGTCAGACATAATTTTTTATAGAAAAATTTATGTCAGACATAATTTTTTATAGAAAAATTTATGTCAGACATAATTTTTTATAGAAAAATTTATGTCAGACATAATTTTTTATAGAAAAATTTATGTCAGACATAATTTTTTATAGAAAAATTTATGTCAGACATAATTTTTTATAGAAAAATTTATGTCAGACATAATTTTTTATAGAAAAATTTATGTCAGACATAATTTTTTATAGAAAAATTTATGTCAGACATAATTTTTTATAGAAAAATTTATGTCAGACATAATTTTTTATAGAAAAATTTATGTCAGACATAATTTTTTATAGAAAAATTTATGTCAGACATAATTTTTTATAGAAAAATTTATGTCAGACATAATTTTTTATAGAAAAATTTATGTCAGACATAATTTTTTATAGAAAAATTTATGTCAGACATAATTTTTTATAGAAAAATTTATGTCAGACATAATTTTTTATAGAAAAATTTATGTCAGACATAATTTTTTATAGAAAAATTTATGTCAGACATAATTTTTTATAGAAAAATTTATGTCAGACATAATTTTTTATAGAAAAATTTATGTCAGACATAATTTTTTATAGAAAAATTTATGTCAGACATAATTTTTTATAGAAAAATTTATGTCAGACATAATTTTTTATAGAAAAATTTATGTCAGACATAATTTTTTATAGAAAAATTTATGTCAGACATAATTTTTTATAGAAAAATTTATGTCAGACATAATTTTTTATAGAAAAATTTATGTCAGACATAATTTTTTTTAGAAAAATTTATGTCAGACATAATTTTTTTTAGAAAAATTTATGTCAGACATAATTTTTTTTAGAAAAATTTATGTCAGACATAATTTTTTTTAGAAAAATTTATGTCAGACATAATTTTTTTTAGAAAAATTTATGTCAGACATAATTTTTTTTAGAAAAATTTATGTCAGACATAATTTTTTTTAGAAAAATTTATGTCAGACATAATTTTTTTTAGAAAAATTTATGTCAGACATAATTTTTTTTAGAAAAATTTATGTCAGACATAATTTTTTTTAGAAAAATTTATGTCAGACATAATTTTTTTTAGAAAAATTTATGTCAGACATAATTTTTTTTAGAAAAATTTATGTTAGACATAATTTTTTTTAGAAAAATTTATGTCAGACATAATTTTTTTTAGAAAAATTTATGTCAGACATAATTTTTTTTAGAAAAATTTATGTCAGACATAATTTTTTTTAGAAAAATTTATGTCAGACATAATTTTTTTTAGAAAAATTTATGTCAGACATAATTTTTTTTAGAAAAATTTATGTCAGACATAATTTTTTTTAGAAAAATTTATGTCAGACATAATTTTTTTTAGAAAAATTTATGTCAGACATAATTTTTTTTAGAAAAATTTATGTCAGACATAATTTTTTTTAGAAAAATTTATGTCAGACATAATTTTTTTTAGAAAAATTTATGTCAGACATAATTTTTTTTAGAAAAATTTATGTCAGACATAATTTTTTTTTAGAAAAATTTATGTCAGACATAATTTTTTTTAGAAAAATTTATGTCAGACATAATTTTTTTTAGAAAAATTTATGTCAGACATAATTTTTTTTAGAAAAATTTATGTCAGACATAATTTTTTATAGACAAAATTATGTGAGACATAATTTTTTATAGAAAAATTTATGTCAGACATAATTTTTTATAGAAAAATTTATGTCAGACATAATTTTTTATAGAAAAATTTATGTCAGACATAATTTTTTATAGAAAAATTTATGTCAGACATAATTTTTTATAGAAAAATTTATGTCAGACATAATTTTTTATAGAAAAATTTATGTCAGACATAATTTTTTATAGAAAAATTTATGTCAGACATAATTTTTTATAGAAAAATTTATGTCAGACATAATTTTTTATAGAAAAATTTATGTCAGACATAATTTTTTATAGAAAAATTTATGTCAGACATAATTTTTTATAGAAAAATTTATGTCAGACATAATTTTTTATAGAAAAATTTTTTATTGACATAATTTTTATAGAAAAATTTATGTCAGACATAATTTTTTATAGAAAAATTTATGTCAGACATAATTTTTTATAGAAAAATTTATGTCAGACATAATTTTTTATAGAAAAATTTATGTCAGACATAATTTTTTATAGAAAAATTTATGTCAGACATAATTTTTTATAGAAAAATTTATGTCAGACATAATTTTTTATAGAAAAATTTATGTCAGACATAATTTTTTATAGAAAAATTTATGTCAGACATAATTTTTTATAGAAAAATTTATGTCAGACATAATTTTTTATAGAAAAATTTATGTCAGACATAATTTTTTATAGAAAAATTTATGTCAGACATAATTTTTTATAGAAAAATTTATGTCAGACATAATTTTTTATAGAAAAATTTATGTCAGACATAATTTTTTATAGAAAAATTTATGTCAGACATAATTTTTTATAGAAAAATTTATGTCAGACATAATTTTTTATAGAAAAATTTATGTCAGACATAATTTTTTATAGAAAAATTTATGTCAGACATAATTTTTTATAGAAAAATTTATGTCAGACATAATTTTTTATAGAAAAATTTATGTCAGACATAATTTTTTATAGAAAAATTTATGTCAGACATAATTTTTTATAGAAAAATTTATGTCAGACATAATTTTTTATAGAAAAATTTATGTCAGACATAATTTTTTATAGAAAAATTTATGTCAGACATAATTTTTATAATTTTTTATAATATAATTTTTTATAGAAAAATTTATGTCAGACATAATTTTTTATAGAAAAATTTATGTCAGACATAATTTTTTATAAAAAAATTTATGTCAGACATAATTTTTTATAGAAAAATTTATGTCAGACATAATTTTTTATAGAAAAATTTATGTCAGACAAAATTTTTTATAGAAAAATTTATGTCAGACATAATTTTTTATAGAAAAATTTATGTCAGACATAATTTTTTATAGAAAAATAGAAAAAATTATGTCAGACTTAATTTTTTATAAAAAAATTTGTAAAATTTTTAAAACAAACTTTATGTCAGACATAATTTTTTATAGAAAAATTTATGTCGGACATAATTTTTTATTGAAAAATTTATGTCAGAAATAATTTTTTATAGAAAAATTTATGTCAGAAATAATTTTTTATAGAAAAATGTGTGTTTGTCGATTTTTAAATTTTGTCGTGAATGTGAAAATGAAGTATAAAATCATTAATAGTTTTATACTACAACATATTTGGCGCCCAATGCGGGCCTGAGTCAAAATAAAAAATCTCTCAACTTTCAGCCCCTTGTTAGGCGCCAAAATAAGAATCTTAATACAGAAAATCACGAAACACTTGTGTGTTTGTGGATTTTTGAATTTTGTCATTAATAAGAAAAGAGAGGTATAAAATCATTATTATTTTTTATTTCGATATTATTGGCGCCCAATGTGGGGCTGAGTTATAAATAAAAATCTTACAGCTTTTATCTTTCATTTTTTTCTCATTTAGAAGTAGATGTACACATTAATGTCTTAAAAAAGTACATTACGACCTAAGTATTACTATCGTTTTGGAGCATTTGGTCCAATGATCCACATTCGTTTCACTTAGCCCACATTGGGCGCTTTTTGTCCTATTTCACTTAATTTGGAAACAATTAATAACGCCAAAGTTGCTTAAAATGTCGTCATACTTTTTAAACACAGTCTACACTCTCTCATTTACATATAAGAGAAAAAAATATTTGGTGAAAGTCACATAGAAAAAACTATATTTTCTTTCAAGGAAAACATAACAAACTATTAAAGTCATAAGATTTTTTTTTTTTGAAATACAAAATAAAAATCTAAGAAAACAAATTTTGAAAAAATGATATAAAATTCATGAAAATACTTTGCTTTGCATTCATGATCCTGGTAGCATTGAATTTTTAAACAGCAACAGCTGAAATAAAATTATTGATGTTGTTGAAAGTGTATGTAGCATGAGTGAGTAGTATGTATATTTGCATCCAGATTTAATTCTAAACATTAAATGCAACTTAGTTGTTTGCTTTGATGTAGCATTAAATATGATGATGATGATGGTACAAATTCAAAGAAAATTTAATTTTCCTTTTTTTTTTTGGAGGATGCATGTTAAGTTTTTAAATAAATATTAGCGTTTTTAAGAAAATAAAGTCTTGTTAATTTAATATTTTATATTTTTAAATGATAAAGAAGTTTTTAAAAAATTTATAAATCACTTAATAGAAGAAACTGTGTTTTGCAACTACTTGGATTAGGATTTGTGAGGTCTTATTGAAAATAAAAATTGGGAAATACTAGTAAGACCGTCCGCTACTTTGTTACCAGTAATATGTAATATTAGATAATAGAAGAATCAGGATAGGAGTCTCCACTTTTGAAATTCTCCCCTAAAGAATATTTATTTTATTAAAGCTTAGAATGTCCTTTTAACGCTGCTAAAATTTCAGGGAGGTGGTTTTTCGCCTTGTCGAGCAATAAAATTTTAAAGTTGGTGATATAGCTAAATTTTTGATTTTTTGCCAAAATATTGGAACTTTTTTTTAGAGACAGCTTTAGTTTCCCAGCTTTGGCCTGTTCTTGCAACATACCGGTATATAAAACTACACTAAAAAAATTATGTCATTAACTGTTTGTAGTTAATTTAAAAAATTTTACGTTTTGTTGTTTTTAAAAGAAAAAACATTTGTTTAATGTTCAGTTTTTTCAAATGACTATTTCTGTTCATTGTTTCAAAAATAACAACATAAAAGATAAAGACTTTCATTAGCATTCGATTTTTAAAGTCATTTATTTTTGTTCTGTAAGTAAAAATAAGTGATTCTTCTTCAATTTTTAATGATTTGTGTACGTTATTTTTTTTTAATTGTTGGCATTTGTGAAAGAAAAATCATTAGTTTTTACCTACTTGTGTGGGTTATTTTTTTTGTAGAAAAAAAAAAAAAATTGACACGATGGGTAATTGATTGTGGGATCGATTCCCCAAAATTTTAATAAAAAAATTTTTAAAATAAAATTCAATAGAAAAATTTTAAAAATAACCTACGAAATATTTTGTTTGTTTTAAAGACGATCTATCAATTTCCGTCTGTCCGTCTGCGTTCGAAGGACTGCACTGAACTTTCTAAAGCTTAAAATATATTTTTGTCGTTTTGTAGTTGATATTGAATTTCAGCGAAATTGGTCCAGTGGTTAAGGAGTTATAAAGAAACCATGAATTTTTGATTGGTTTTACTTATAGTTCACGTGTTTAAAAAAAGTTTTAACTCGTTTTAAAAGACATTGGTAAACAACAAAAATATTTATAAATGTATTTTTGTCACTCAAATAAATTTTTACTCTCAAAATTAAAATTTTTACACTCAAAAAAATTTTACACTATTTTTTTTTAAAGACTTAAAAAAGTTTTTTTTAACCAAAAAGAAAGTATTTATGGTCAAAAATTTTAATCAATGTTGTATACGTTCTTAATTAACTCTTACAAGTTTTGCCTGTTTTTTTTTACCCTCTAACTTTAAAAACAAAAGTGTTTTTCTTACAAATTGTTGACATATTGCTCCCTAATGCAGACATTCATATCATAAAAAAAGATTTTCCTTTTGTAAATGAAATTTTTATGTTTTTTTGTTTTTCACCTTCCTTAGAATTTTATAACATTGATTTTTATCTTTTCATAAAGTCTACCATAAAACTACTTTAAATGAACTAATCCCTCTTCATATAAGTAGAATACATACATTCACACATAAATACAGTCATGCCCAGCAAAAAAAAAAAATAATGAATGAAATGATGTCGGTTTTGAGCTGTTTTTTTAAATTTGAAAAAAAAAAACTTCCGGAGTAAAAAAGTTTTTGATATAATTATATATAATTTGATAAAATAATATCAAATTATATATAATTATATAAAATTATATATAGAGGTAAAATTTTCCAAAAAATTGTATAAAATTATGTAAAATTATATATAATTTGATAAATTTTTATATAATTATATCCAGGATTTGGTGGATATAATTATATAAAATTATATTAAATTATATCAAATTTGCTAAAATTTTATAAAATTATATAATTATATCCACCAAATCCTGGATATAATAATATATAATTTTATCATATTATATATAATTATATAAAAACTTTTTTATTCGGGCTTAATCAACTTTTAATTTTGGGAAAGAAAAAGTTTTAAAAAAATACATCATTATACTAAGTAGTATTCAAAAATTAAGACAAAAAATTTTTAAAATTATTTCTTGAATACCAAGGTCTTTGGGATTTGAAAAATCAAAGGCTTGTCTTACAAAGGAAGTATCTCAACCCTTATGAACCGATTTGCATGAAACTTTAAACGTATATAAAAGATGCAATTCTAAGGTTGGGGCATCTCGGCTTATCGGCTATATCGGGGATTTAGGGGTTCAAAACATGGGCCAAAAAATGACGAAAAAATAGTTTTTTGAATTTTTCAGCTATTTCATTCTAAGAAAGTCTATGATGTTTACTTATGAGAAGATAGGTTTTTTTAATGCCTATCCTATTGAAAAAATTAAGCTTCGTAAATACTTTTTCCATAAAAATTAGTAAATTTTGGGGGGTATTTATATGAAGACATGAACCTACGATATCCACACTCAAAAGAAAAACTCTGTCAAAAAATCTGTAAAACGACTTTCAATTTCAATTAGCAATCTTTTAGCAGATTGTTCTGCTGAGAAGGATATTTTTACTAAAATCTCTGTCTTTCAGTTTAAGAAAATAACAGACATTTTACTATGTTTATACTGATTTTGTTTGCTGAATTTCATTATTTTTTCAAGAAATTTTTTTATATAAAAAAAAAGCAGAACAGATTGTTCTCCTGAAATCAGCAGATTGCTCTGCTGAAATCAGCAGATTGTTCTACTGAAATCAGCAGATTATTCTGCTCAAATCAGCAGATTGTTCTGCTAAAATCAGCAGATATTTCTGCTAAAATCAGATTTCTCTGCTGTCGAACAACACACATGTTTAATAACTCAAACGCCAGATAAAAGTATAAGCTTCCGTAGCGTAGTGGTTAAGAAGTGTACTTTCAATTCGGAAGGTGGCGAGTTCGATGCTGGCTGGCGGCGTATGTTTTTTTTTTCTTGTTATATTTATTCACCTCTTATGACAGATATTTAGCAAACCGTGCCTGCTAAAATCAGCAGATTTCTCATATGGCTCAAAATGGGTGTATTTTCAGCAGATTTTTCTGCTGATTGGACAGAGAATTTATTTTGAGTGCATATGCATACGAAATAATCTTTATTAAATTTAAGTCGACACGTATTTTCGCTCCAGGCGATATTCCTGTTAGTTCGGGAGCTATCGAAAATTTCCCGAAGGTCCACATTGTCTCATAAGGGGACAACGAAATTTTTAAACAATGATATCATCTCTTTTATATATAAGTTTCTGGCAAATCGGTTCATAAGGGTTGAGATACTTCCCTTGTTTGAAAGGATTTGATTTTGTAGGGTTTAAATTCAGTAGAGCTGAAGCAGCTCCTCTTTTCTTTTCCTAAAGCAGTGAAATGTTAAGCTCACTTCTATTTTTGCTGGGTATGCTCAGTCAGAGTGTTTTTTTTATCTTCACTTCAGTTTTTGTTGTAGGTTTTCATTGTTTGTCTACACTATATAAAAAGACAAATAAAAAAAAAATAATTCGGATTGGCCGAATATAAGTACACTACACAATGAAGAAAACATTTTTTTTCAGTGATTTTAATTATTTTAACGTAAATTAAATTTTTCAAAAATAAAACCTTTACAAAATTTTGACTAGAAAATTTTTTTTTGTAACAAAAAAAATATTTTTTGAGTAGGTTTATTCTAGCTCGAGGTAATTATTTACTTTAGTAATTAAAACAATATATTCTCATAGAACAATTTTCAAGAGAATTATTTTTGTACCCTCCACTCTAGTTTGTCATTCTGTTTGTAACACCTCAAAATATTGGTCATCCCATAAGGATGATCATGATCCTCGATCCTTCTGCCCGTCTGTCTGTTGAAAACACGCTAAATTTTGAAAGACTTTATGGAGGCTCCTGGCATATATGTTGGACATTTACCTGATCAGGTTGGTATTGCAATCCAGTGAAATCGGTTTAGTGGTTCAAAAGTTATGAGCAAAAGATTGAATTTCGGCAAGGGTTTTTCGTGAATTTACGGGATAAAAAACACGCTAACTTTCGAAAGGCAATTCTGAGGATGCTGAAGCTTAGCGTATATATTTTTCGTTCCCCTGGCCTAGTTCGTATTGAATTTCAGCCAAATCAGTCTAGTATTTCAAAAGTTATTAGCAAAACCATGAATTTCAGATTAGTTTCACCTTAAATTCACGTGTTGAAAATCCGTTAAACATGTATAAAAAACATTAGTAAGTCAAAAAAAAATATTTTGCAACGCATTTTTACCACTCAAAAATATTTTTACACTAAAAAAAAATACACTCGATAAAAATTTTACACTCAAAAAAAGTTTTACGCTCAAAAAAAATTGTAAATTAGGCTTTTTTTTCAAAAATTACTTAAAAAAGGGTTTTTAACCCAAAATAAAGTATTTCTAAACAAAAATGTTATTTTTTTCACGTTAGAAAATTTACTATCATTTAAAAAGGGCATTGTGGAGGGTATTCATATATTCGGCCAAGTCGAATTTAACTTTTCTACTTGTTATTACTTCCTTCACTAATTAAAACTATAAATTTAAAAAAAAAAATTTTCAAGAGAATTATTTTTCTCTTTTAAATTTATTTTTGTTGGTAATTTTTACAAGACTTAGCCGACACGTGTATCGGAATTTGTCAAATTTCATTGCCAAGACTATTTAGCAAATTTAAAAACCCTATACAACAAGCAGCAAAGGCAATTTAAATGACAAATCGTTTATGTTAAAACAAAAAATATAAATACATATTTTAACTCTACCCCCAGAATTAGAATTTAACATTTGATATTCTTGACAATGGAGTCTGAAACATCGCGAAACACGTGTCGTCTAAGTCACGCAAAAATTACCAACATAAATAAATTTAAAACAGGAAACAAATTTTATTGAAAATTATTCTAGGAGAATATCATAGTTTTAATTATAATAGGAAATAATGACCTCGACCTAGAGTAGTAATTGTTATTCAGAGACATAAATTCAGAAAATTTAATGGTTTTGCTCATAGCATTTGAAACCCTAGACAGATTTCTCTGAAATGTTAAAGTAACCTGACCAGGAGACCGAAAAATATAGGTGCTAACCTTTGGGAACTTGAGAGTAAGTAGTCTTGTAAAAGTTAGCGTATTTTCTACAGACAGATGGACGGACGAACATAGCTTGATAGACTTGAAAACGATCAAGAATCATCAATATATACTTTATGGCATCCTAGACATAGATTTCGAGGTGTTACAAATGTAATGACAAACTTATAAACCAGATAGAGGGTAGACAAAAAAACCGTAAGTTTACACGTAGTTTTATAAGTGTGCTAACTCGTATGTACGAGTATAAATGCGCTTGTATATGTGTGAATGATTATGATATGATGCTACTCATCATAAAAAAAACAACAAAGCTGTGAAAAATATACTTAAAATGTGAAAGTAAAATGAAAAACTAATACTAACACACTATTAAAAAAAAAAGTAGAGAAAAATAAAAACAACGACACAGACACTTTGAAAGAATAGTAATACACACACAGACATACTAACACAGAGATAGATTCATACAGAGTTATGTTTTATTTGTTTGTATTCACTCGTATGATAAAGTAGTTAGAAATAAAAACTTACTTTATAACTGAGTTTAAGTGTAATAACACAAATTTGCTCTTAATAAAAATCAGACAAATTAGAAATTACAGTTAAGTTTGGAAATATAGCAAGGCAATACTAAAAAAAATTAAAAGGAAACTAAGATACTCTTTTTTTAAGAACATTTTTTTAATCCAAACACTTTTTTCTACAAAAAAAAAATATATTACGGAAAAAACATGTTAACTCAATTTTTTTTCAACTTAAGGACTCTTTCTTAAGTTCTCGTGAAAAAATCCAAATTCATTTAAAACAAGTGAGAGTGTTAAATTCGGCTGTGCCGAATCTTTTATACCCTCCAACACGTAAAAAAAAAACAGGGGCGTCTTTTTTTTTTTGGGGGGGGGGGGGGGGTAAAGTTGGTTGGACACAACCTCCCTGGATCCAACTGCAAGACTATGAACTTCTTTTGACATAACAATGTTTCGTTTGCTAAGAAAAAGTACAAAAAACCTTAAAAAAATGTTTTTTTTTAAAGTTTTTTTTAGTTCTTAAGAGGGGAACTTTTTTCCCCCTGAACCGATTTTGCCCATGTTCGAACTTAACCAGCCCAATACCATGAGACATCTTCGTGCCAAATTTCAGGAGTCTAGCGCTTTTACTTTGGACTGTATCGTGTCTTCCACAGACGGACGGACGGACGGACGGACAGACGGACATCGCTAGGATGTCTTAGAATGGATCACTGATCAATAATATATATACTTTATGGGGTCCTAGACCGATATTTCGATGCGTTACACACGGAATGACAAAGTGAGTATACCCCCATACTGTGGTTGGAGGGTATAATAAATTGGGTTTTAAAATTGTAAAATTTATAGGAGAATATTTGGAAATCAATTTTCATGTTAATTCAAGATATTGCTATTTATATTCTGGTGAAAAACTGTTAATGTGAATTTGTGTTTATTGTGAATTTTTCGTATTGGTATATTAATATTGTTTTTAAAATTTGCAAGAAAAATTACATTGAAATAAAAATTGTAAAAATTTATAGGTAACTTTAGGAAAATTACGAAAATTTAAAAAAAAAAAAAACACGAAGAAGTTAGACAATTCAGAAAAAAATAACAAAATTCAAAAAATCTCAAACAAATTTTAAAAACTTTAGAAAGTATTGATCAAAAAGTTTTTAAATTCCGAAAAAAATGTTAAATATAAAAGGCAAAAGTTCGTACATATAAAATTTTTGAAATATCAAAAAAAAATTTAGAAATTTGGAAAATTATTGAAAGATTTAATTAAAAACTAAACACGATATAGAAAACTTAGGAATATTCCGAAAATTAAAAACAAATCATTAATATCACTGTACTACTCGCAAAAATTAACAAGCTGGGCACCCTGTTGGTAAAGCTAATTCGGGTACGCTGAATTCAATGGAGCTAGCCGTTTTTCGAAGTTAGCGCTCATATTATCGACATTCAGGATTTAAAATTGTAAAGACTAGTTACTACAAAAATCAAATTGTTTTTTTCGTATTTTTTTTTCGTAATTTTTTTTATCATATTTTTTTTTTCATCAATTTTTTTTTCATCAAACTTTTTTATCCAATTTTTTATTATCAATTTTTTTCTCACCAAAATTTTTTTTTTTCATCAATTTTTTTTTACATCAAAAAATTTTTCTTTTCATCAAAAACTTTTTTTCATCAAAATTTTTGATCCCCAAAAATTTTGGGTTCATTAAAATTTTTTTTACATAATTTTGTTTTTCGTGAAGAAAAAAATCATTTTTTTACAAAAGTTACTTTTTTTACCAAGTTTAAGCTTTTCGCATAAAAATTTTCCATTTGTTTATCAAATGTACATAAAACAAGTGAGAGTAGTATATTCTTTGGTGCCGAATCTTTTATACTCTCCACTTTTTTGCACTCACTTACGAAATGTACAGCTCTTTTGGTTTTTTAATGGGGTCCTCGACAGATATTTCACTTCGTTTTGCATGGAATAGCAAAGTAATACAAAATTATTATTCCTAAGAAAAATTTGATTTGGCAAGTACACCCAAATCTTCCGCAAAACATTATCATGATTTAATGTTTTGGGCAAGAGTACAAAATTCGCAGGCATTTTTTTTGTTAATTTTGTCATTATGCGATAGATTTCTTTTTTCTTTTGGCACAATTTCTCAGCATTTATGTTTTTTTTTTTACAAAAATTGTATATGATTTTTTAATTTATGTTTTTATTCAAAATTTTTGTATTTTTTGAACGAAAGCCAAAACAACAGATATAATTAAAACGATTCGTTTACGAACTGTTGAACGAAAACACAAACTGAACGATTTGAACTGGATGAACGACCAACAGACATGATCAAAATGATTCGTTCACAAACTGTTGAACGAAGTCCACAAAAGAGCAATTGAACTAGATGAACGAACTAGGTATTTTATCTGAAATGAACGAAAATGAGCGCTCACTCAATTGAACGATTAAGAACAAGTACACAAGGAAGGTCTTTCACAGGGCACCCACCGATTGTCCTGAAACTTTAATATGGGAATGAGTGGGGAAAAATAAGAGCTACCTGTTTTTTTTAGCTGCCCAATCTCAAATTTAAAAAAGGGTTGCCACCTTATGAAAAAATTAGGGCTTTCGGGGTTATCCGTATAAAAGCCGAACTAGCAGGAATTTCGCCAAACCAAAAAATACGGATCACCTTAATTTTGATAGAGATTATTTTATATGATTTTGGCGGTCGTACGTATATACATCTCCATATGAACTGCCCCAACGATTATACATTTTTGACAATAACGAACTTAACGAAGCCGAATTTGGGCACGACCGATACACCATTGAATAGGCCTTCAAAAAAAAGCCTTTCGGACTGTATAAAAATTTCATATAGTTTCTTTTGAAGAAATGGGAAAAATCCTTAAAAAAACGAAAAAAATCCCGTTTTTCCCCCTCTCCTTTGACCTGCTAAATGTGAGATTGGGCAGCTATAAAAAAACAGGTAACTCTTAATTTGATCCCCTCTTTCCTATATGGAAGTTTCAGGACAATCGGTGTTAGTCATATTTGTTTAATACTTTGGCTGTGATCAGCATTTCAACAGACAGACAGACGGACATGAAGACGGACATCGCTGGAATGTCTTAAAATCGATTACCGATCAATAGGATTTCCATGCAAATGCATGTTTTTTGTCGATAGTCTAAAAACGATATCGAACAATTATCTTTTCGAATCAAGAAATTTGCGTAAAAATGGCATCGATTTGTTTTTGCATATTTTGGCTAAAATGCATATTTTTGCATATTTTGTGCATATTTCCAACTTTTAAATTGAAATTTATTTGTTTAAAAAACTGTTTTAAATACATATTTAAAATTTATTTTAAAAATAAGAACAATTTTTTTTTTTTCTTTTTCTTTTTAATTTTTTTTTTATAGATTGTCTTAATTTCCTAAAAATCCTGCATACATATAGATTTAAATGTTACAATTCTTAAAAAATTATATAAATTTTAAAAAATTCAGAAAAATTTGGAAAAAATCCGAAAAATTGGAAAAATTCACAAAAAATTAAAAAAAAAAAATTGCAAAAATGGTGAAAAATTCGGAGAAGTAAGAAAAATGAAGAAGAACTAATAAAAAAATTTAGAAACTTAAGAAAAAAAAAATTAATCGAAAAGGAAACAAAACATTCCGAAATTAAAAAAACATGTGTTGTTCAAATTATTCCATACACACCACGTTTTTAGTTTCATTACACCGTCCGACAAATCTAAAATTTTGGGCGTACACATGAATCGGACCAAAAAATTCAGTGATTTTTAAGCATTTAAAGCTTTTGTGTACTACACATGTCCTAATTTAGGTTACCTCTGGTGGTGCCCGTATTGAACTTGTGAGGTGCAGCATCCAAACTAAAGCTCGAAATTACGTTAGCTATAACCGGCATGAATTTTGCTACAAACGGTCCAGTACATACTTACTGAATAACCAAATTATTAAAAATAAACCACTGTGCACCTTTGTTGTATAAAGCAATTGCAAAATCCAGCATACGCCACTTATGCAGTTTTCAAGGAATTATTGTTATAAAAGTTCACCAGCTTCAAATCCGTGTAAAAAAATCTACACTCAAAAAAAAACTGTAAAGTTAGCAAAAAAAGCTTGTAAACCTACAAGAAAATTTGCTGATTTTGAACCCATAATTTTTTTGATAAAGTTAGCAAAAACGTTTTGCTAAAAATTAGTTAACTGAAATTTTTTTTATTTCAACTTAGTTCATACACATTTGAGGACCCCATTGGGTTCGGACCCGATAGGTCCAGACCTCGATGGGCCTAGACCTACTTGGGTTCCTTAAAAATCGTCATAGTTTTTGATTTAAAATTAGTGTCTGTTTCGCTCTACCTTGCTTAGTTTTTGAGATACGTGATTTTAGGGGACCACCGAGGTTTTGAGAATTACAAAACTCGATAACTTCAAAAATATTACTCGGAGAGCTTTTGATTATTTTGTGGTCTTGTTCTACGTGTTGAGAGCTACAAAAATGCTTTTGGACTATTTGTTGTGTCGGTAATATTTACCTAGATATGAGCATTTTAAAATTTTCGGGAATGCTAACTTTTTTGGATCCAAAGTTAGGACCCATTAGGGTCCACACATGTGAAGAGGACCAACGATATTGTGGAGAGCCCGAGAACCAAAAATGGCCTCCATTTTGTTAAATCTGGCTTAGTTTCCGAGATAGCGCCATTTTAAGTTTTCTGAAAATAAAAAATTACCATTTATTTTTGCTAATATTAGCAAAAAATCTTGTAAAAATGTTGTCAACTCAATTTCAAAGGCATTTGATCGTGTGTGGCACGGTGCACTCGTTTCGAAGCTTATTGCGTTTGGTGTCGGTAGTGATTTCTCTCGATTCATATCGAGCTTTCTTAGAGACCGCTCTATACGTGTTGTTATAGATGGGTTCTCATCGGATGAGTTTCATCTGAATTCAGGGGTACCGCAAGGTTCTGTTCTATCGCCTACACTTTTTCTTATTTTTCTTAACGACCTTCTGGGTATAACTTCCAATCCTATCTATTCTTTTGCAGATGACAGCAACATTTGTCATTCATTTTCCTTTAATCATAGACCAAGCCTTACTGAGGTTGAAGCTATGAGGCAGAACATGAATGACACACTCAATCATGACCTTACGAAAATCTCCGAGTGGGGTCTTGCGAATCAGGTCGATTTTAATGCTCGTAAAACCCAATGTTGTATGCTGACCCACAGACGTCTTGTGGAATCAGCGTCATCTGTATCCATGGGCGGTATAGCTATTGAGGAATCAGACACTCTTGATGTTCTAGGCATGAGAATCCAATGTGATGTTCGATGGAACCAACATGTTTTTCAAGTGTCGAAAGAAGCATTCAAGTGTCTTGGTTTTTTAAAACGGTGCAAGAATTACTTCACCCCGTCTGATCTTCTCACTATTTATACCGCCTATATCCGACCGAAAATGGAATACAACTCCCATATCTGGGCAGGTGCTTCAAGGTCTATCTTGAAGCTTCTGGACCGGGTGCTTCTGGACCGAGTGCGTTGAAGCTCATCAATGACAGTAGGGTATCCAGCTCTATTGATTCATTGGAGCATCGTCGGAATGTGGGTTGTGCGTCATTGTTCTATCGATATTACCACGGTAAGTGCTCAGCTGAGATGGGTGAACTCATCCCTGAAACGCGGGTGCATACCAGTAGTACTCGCCTTTCCAGCAACTCACATCCGTTTGTTGTCGATTGTCCAATGTATCGCACAACGCATTACAGAGAAAATTCGTTTCTCGGTCGAACTAGTCGTATGTGGAATAAACTCCCCGCAGAAATCTTTCCAGTAGGCTATAATTTAGAAAAGTTCAAATTAAATGTCCACAAACACTACTCCCTCTTTCCTTCTCCTCATAACCTTTTTTCCTAATACCAACACAATGCATTGCATTAGTAGGGGGCATCCCCTGAGTGTTGGCTCAAAGTAAAAAAAAAAAAAAATTTAGCAAAAGAAATTAGTTCAAAGTTTGTTTAAAATTGCTAATGTGCTAAATGAAGTTTACAAGAATTTTTTGCTAACACGCTAATCACAACTAAAAATTTGCTAAAAGTTAGCTAACTAGCGTTAGCAAAAAAAAATTAGTAAATCTACTAACGTATCTTTTTGAGTGTAGCACTAAACTAAAAATAGCCTTGAGGGTTTTGTTATGGAATATGCCAACTTTGATTTGCTCTTGGTTTCATTCAATTGATGACTTAGATTGCCAAAACAGTGTCCCATTGACGTCTCTAGCAGAATACCTTAGGGAATCGGGGTGGTTTGAGAGGTAGAATTTTATATATCAGGGGAGTAGGGAGACAACTTTAGGGGAATCACAATGGGCCTTATGGCCTCCGAGTGAATTCGCCAAATCGGCGGACGCCCATCCAACCTAACCTAACCTTCATTCAATTCCGATTTTGGTTATTGGACTGTATAATTGTTAAATTTTCTTTAGCAATAGTTTGTTTTTAAACTTAAGTGGTTTCATTTAATAGAATTAATGGAAAAATTGACTTCAAATTTAAAAAGAGCTAATTTTAATGAATTCTAATTTTTTTTTCATTCTTTTAGTATGGTTTTTATTCTTGTTTTTGGTTAATTTATAATTTATAAACCACTTTTAAATATTTTTTTTTTCTTGTAAATTTTTGTTGTTGGATTTTTCAAGTGAATCGAAATAATTGAACACAAATTGAGTGGTGTACATGTTTCGAATTGTTAAACAAAAAATCTAAAACTTTAAAGAGGGTTTATTTTTATTTCGTTTTTATTTTAGTATTTAGGTATTTTTTTTTCTTCTTGCTTTTTATTTATGAAAAGGGTGTATTTTTTGTTAAAGTTTGTTGAATTATAATCAATTTCTATAATGAAAAATGAGGTCTGGTTATTTAGAGAGAATCAGAAAAAAATATATATTTTAGTACAATGACACGTGTTCTTTTTTTTAAGAAGAATTTAAGAAAAAAAATGGATAAAACGTGAACAAATGAACCTTAAATGCAATTATATTTTTGTTTGCTAAACAAGGAAGGGTCTTAAATTATAACAGTGATACTTTTTACAAAAATCAATACATAAAAATGAGCAGGGAACATGTTTCAGCTGTGGCAATCTGCGATTTTTTTGTTGGATTTTTGAAAAATTTAAAAAAATTTTTTTTTGGATTTTTGAAAAATTTATAAAAAAAATTTTGATTTTTTGAAAATTTTTTAAGAAAACAAATTTTGATCATCGGTTGTCTGGGTTAAATTGGCTTTAAATTTTTTCCTCCTTAGATTTAAGCCTAGAAGCATAAAAACTTTGACTGATTTTTGAGAATTAAAACACACAGAATACAAATTTTAGAATTTTCAACTAAAATTTTGTAAATGCAACAAAAATGCGGTTGATACATTTGCATATAGATTGTCGCAATTAAATATCGGTAGTTACAACTGACCTCCGTTTATATAATTGAATTTTATTTAAAACAATCATAAAATTCGGATATCACAGCCAAATGTTGTTATCGCAACTGAATTTTTAGTTGATACAATTGAAAAATTAAGTTGAAAATATATTTTTCTGTGTAAAGAAAGGATTTGTTGATATACCAAATATCTCCACATTTAAAGTTGCTGCAGATGCAGCATTCAAAATTTTTATCAGCTTTTAAAATATTTAAAATTCTCGTAGTTTTATTTTCCAATAAATATTAACTAATATTGTTAAATCGTATTTCATGGTTATTTGTTGATTTGTTTAATCCACTTACTTTGTTTAGCCATTAGTTTAACAATAGAATTGATTTTTTTTATTTAGTTTTTAATTTTATTTTTTATTTTAAGCTGCTCTTAAATACTTTTAGCAAATTTGTTGCAGTGTTAGAAAACAACGAAACAAATGAAAAATTTAACAAATATTTATTGCCAAAAAACTTTAATTGTCATTTATTTGTTTATCAGTGTTTTGTGAAACTTTTTTTTCTTTAAAACTTTGTTTGGATTTATTTTTTTTATATTTAGTTGTATGTGTTATAATTTGTCACTTTGTAAAAGAATGCAGAAGAAAAAAAAGTTTTGCTGTAACACTAAGACTGAATTTACGCGATTTTTTTTATTCTGAAACCAATTTTTAATACAAAAATGTTTCCCATTTCATTTCTATTAAATGTACATTTAAAACAAGTAGAAAAGTTACACAATGCCCTTTTTTAAGGATAGTTAATTTTTTAAAATGAAAAAAATTAACAATTTTGATTAGAAATATTTTATTTTGAGTAAAAACTTTTTTTTGTCATTTGAGTAAAAGAAAAATTAATAATTTTTTTATAATAATTCACGGTTTTGCTAATAACTTTTGAACCACTAGACCTATTTGGCTGAAATTCAATACGAACCAGACCAGGGGAAAGACAAATATATACGCTATGCTTTAGCATCCTCAGAATTGCCAAAATTCAGTCTTTTGCTCATAACTTTTGAACCACTGCACCGATTTCGCTGGATTGCAATACTAACCTGACCAGGTAAATGCCCAACATGAATGCCAAACTTCAGGAGCATCCGTAAAGTCCTTCAAAAGTTACCGAGTTTTCAACAGACAGACGGACGTACGGACAGACAGACGGACATCGCTAGATCGTCTTAGAATCAATCAAAGATTATGAACATATATACTTTGTAGGGTCGTAGACCAGTATTTCGAGGTGTTACAAACGAAATGACAAACTTATATATACCCTCTATCACTAGAGTGGAGGGTATAAAAAACAAATAAGGGAGTGTTAAATTAGAAGGGGGTTCTTTTTGGGGCGTGGTTTGGTGGGTGATCACGAGGATACCTTCCTCCTTGCGATAAATGTGTTATGATTTATTTATTATGCTTTTTAAACTTAAGCAATACTATTTTATTATTTTAATAATGATTTTTATAAATCCACGCCCACAAAAGAGGGCTGAAAAAATAACAATTTTTTTAGTCCTCTGGTTCTAAGTGCAGGATTTTGAACGTCTTCTTGTATAAAAATGTTTTATTTGATAAAAAAATGCAAAAAACCTGTAAAAAAATTACGTTTGTTTTAGAGCTCGGTTCAGTTCTTCAAGGGTGAAATTTTTTAATCTGATCCAAATTTTCCTATTTCCGAACTTAACCACCTATGACTGACAACTTTTAGTTTGTACTGCATTGTGCCATCCACAGACAGATGGACGGACATTCATAGAGTATCTAAGAAATCGATCATGGATCAACAATATATATACTTTATTGTGTCTCCGACCGATATTTTGATGCGTTACACATGGAATAACAAAGTAGTTTACCCCCACACCGATCGGCCGAAACAATTTTAACCTCAAGTTGCGAACACCGTAAATTTCTCTCTTGATTATCAATCTGGGATGCCCCACTATTATATTTCGACGAAAATCAAAATCTTCGCCAGAGCAGTTTTAAAATAAATCGCGGTGAAACATCAAAAAACTGACATTTTAAGCTTATCTCGAAAACGATGATAGATATATAAATATGACTGCAGACAAAAATTATACCTCAGAAAAAATGCAATTCAACTGCAAATTCATATTTTGGCTGTTTCTGTAAATATTCAGACTTATTTATTTGATCTGATACCCAAAAATAAAATTTTAAACTAATATCTCCTATTTTCATGAATTTTGAGAGATTTATGTGTATTTCGAAAGGGTGATTTGTATAGGGGCTAAAAGAAGAACTGGTCCGATTTGTTTAGTTTGTGAATACAAAGTAAAAAGAAGCTTTAATTTAAATGTTCAGACAATTTTCAATTAACCCGCTTTCATGGACAGACGAATGGACATCGCTAAAAGGACTCAAAAAATAATTCTTATAAGGGAAGTGTCACCCGCGGATCTTGACCTATGGAATTGCTTTTATTTTGTAGAGCAGAAAAAATAAAGGGACACGTATTTTTTTTTGCGGCCCTAATTCATATTTTCGTTTATCTCCTATATCATGCAAAGAAACATAGTCATGTTATATACCAAATGAAAGGTCTTTGGAAAACCTATCTACGTGTGCTAAGAACGTGTCCAAACATTCACAACTTTTCGTCATATTGAGTAAAATATCAAAATTTTAGGACATTTTTGTTAATAAGTCGAAAAATAATACTACTAACTTCTTTGGCCCGTTGTTAGCACCACGATATACGTATTTTTAATACCTTTAATCTGATACCACACATGCCTATATTAATTTTGTTTAAATAGGCGTAAATTGTAAAAAACTGAAAAAGGTCAATTTTTCCCCATACAAATCGACCCCCCCTAAAAATGAGTTTGGGCCGCAAAAAAAAAATACGTGTCGAATTAATTTTCGTTCTTAACAACATATCCAAATTTCATGAAGAACGGTGGGTGACACCAGGGAGACTTCCCTTGTTAGTCGATTGGTATACTTAATGGCAGTTTTAGGACCAATATTTCAGCACAAACTTATTTTATCCTGTACCATAAGGCATAAGTTTTTTATTTTGTAATCCTGTTGTCTTTTAAAAGGACTCCAAAGTTTCTGAGTATTAATTTTTGTAAAATATTTTTAAATATTTGTACTTGTCTTATAATGTCACTATTGATTGCAAATCAAAGAGGAGAATCTTCGCTAATTTTTCCATTTTTATACCCTCCACTCTAGTGATAGAGGGTATATATAAGTTTGTCATTCCGTTTGTAACACATCGAAATATTGGTCTAGGACTCCATGAAGAATATATATTCATGATCCTTGATCGATTTTAAGTCGATCTAGCGATGTCCGTCCGTCCGTCCGTCTGTCTGTCCGTTGAAAACACGCTAACTTTTGAAAGACTTTACGGAGGCTCCTGAAGTTTGACATATATGTTCTCCATTTACCGGGTCAGGTTGGTATTGCAATCCAGTGAAATCGGTCGAATGGTTCAAAAGTTATGAGCAAAGGAGTAAATTTCGGCAAGGGTATTTTGCGAATTTACAAGATTAAAACCACTCTAACTTTCGAAAGAAAGCTGAAGCTTAGCATATGTATTTGTCGTTCCCCAAGTCTGTTTGGTTTTGAATTTCAGCAAAATCGGTTCAGTGGTTCAAAAGTTATAAGCAAAGCTCTGAATTTCAGATTGGTTGCACCTTAAAATGTTGAAAACTCGTTAAACAAGTTTTAAAAGCATGGTGAAATACCAGTTTTTTAAAACTTGTTGTTTGTTTTCTTGTCGTGGGGTGCAGTTTAGTTGTTAGACAAGTAAATATTTGTTATTGTTATTGTTATTGTTTTTGTAACTGTATGTAACGGTGCATAGCAGTGGTCGGCAGAAAGAGAGTGTATGAATGTATTGGTATATGAACGTAAACATGCATGTGTTTGTGTATTTCATAAACAAAGCGATATCAACCAGCTTGTTGTTGTATTTTTATGCTCTTAGTTGTGAATTTTGTTGACATTCGTGTTGAATACATGTAAATAGCCGAATGTGTTCGGGATCCATGTGCAATTGATGCCGACCACTGGTGTATAGTAAGTATTTTTGGAAAAAAATCAAATGAAGTGGGATTTATATGATACAATGTTAGTTTGTTTTTGGTTTTTAAAGAAGAGGATGAATGGTAAAATAAAAAAGAGGAAAATATATGAAATAGTTTTTTTTTGTATTACATATAGGTATAAAACAGTGGTCGGCACCCATTGCACCCACGTGCATAATGAAATTGGTTATTATTATTGGTAAACATTTTAAATGATATTTAAGGACAAAGATTTGAAAGGACATTACTTACATCCATTTTCCTGATATGTCAAAAAATAAAATGGGAAAATTAGCGGAAATCGTCTTCTTTAATTTGCCGTCAATAGTGGCATCCTAGAACAAGTACAAATATTAAAAAAATATTTTATTAATTAATCCTTTGAAATTTTAGAGTTCTTTAAAAAAAAAAACAGGATCACGAAATGAAAAACTGAAAATGCAGTTTTACTGCAGTTATTCTCTAGTTTAAAACGTAAAAAATCCAGTTCGTGTTTAACGAAATTTTTGTTGGACGGTGTTATAATAAATAAATTTTCCAACATTTATCATGAAAAATAAATTATAAATATAAAAAGTACCAAAAGTGAACTTTTTTTACCCCTTATAATCAGAATTTTCAAAAACATAGCCTTCGTCTCTGGCTTCAGTCGTTTAAGCTGTGCGAAAATGAATGATAATGTCAGTCAGTCACTTCCCAACACTTTTATAAATATAGAAAAAAGTACCAAATTAAATTTTGTTTGAACGGTTTCCAAAATATTTCATTAACAGATGAATCCTATATGACAAATCTCAAGTTTCTGTGACAATTAGTTCAGTAGTTATAAAAAGTATCAGAACCAGTACCCTTTATTACCCCCTTTTATTGCTTTTTGGTTTACGACCCATTTTTTAGTAACTATTTTAGACGTAAAGATGAGGTGTATATGATTTTTTAAGATTGGATCAATTTTATTTCATCGGTTCACTCTAGTTTTCATGATAGGACCTCTCATTCTGGAATTTTTCTACCCTGCCATCTTAGTTATAGATGTTTTGTAAGTTTATGGTTTATTTTTAAACGTAAATAAAAATAAATAAATATATCAAAGATTGTCGCATGGTTAAAGTTTTATATAAAAAACAAAACTTTTTGTATTTTTTAACACATTTGAAAAGTTTTGGATTCATTTTCTTCATACTGCCGCTATTTTTCTTTGCAGGCAAACTTGTAAAGTGATAATGTGTCATGTGTTGATGGTAAACAAAAAACCTCAAGGACAATAGTTGGGGAACGGCAAAAAAAGAAAAAGGTTTGAGTTTCTCAAAATAAATTACAAATTGATTAGAAAAATAGTAAGAAAAAAAAATAAAATAGTTTGAACAAAATTGTTAAAATAAAGTTAAAAATTAATGTGAATATAAAGAGATGGTGATAAAAGTTTTTTTTAAACAAAAAAAAGTTTAAAATATGAATTGGTAGACCGTTATGGGTTTTATTTAAGTTTATGAAAAAATTGTGTAAATAATTTACAAAAAGTGTCTACTGCATGAATACACAATAAAGCAGAAGATTGTGTTTTGAACAAGCAGACGGACAGACAGATTTTTATACACAAACCGAAAATTTTCTAAAATTTTTGAGATTATTTTCAAAATCGAATGGTATGAAACCAAAAGTAAATGAAACCCACAGGTTTTTTTTTTTAGTTTAGTGAGAGATTTTTTTTTACACGTATTTAAAGTTGGTGATTCCAAAGCATTTAAGGGTCTGGGACCCCATAAAGTATATATATTCACGATCCCTGATCGATTTTAAGACATTCTAGCGATGTCCGTCTGTCTGTGGAAATGGTGATCACGACCAAAATACTACACGGATATGACTGAAACTTAACACATTTATTGGAAGTTCTCCCGAGAAGTTTGGTATTGCATTTGAGCGATATAGGTTTAGCGGTTTAAAAGTTATGAACGAAAATGTAAGCACACCTAAAAAATTTTAGTACATTCAACATAACCTAAAAATACAAAATGCTTTAATTCGGCTGCTGGTTGACATATGTGAACATAATTGAACACCAAATGGTATTTAAACAAGTACGAACATAGTTTTTGACAAAAAAAAGAAAAAAATCGCGATTTTTTTTTAACAAAATTTTTTTTTCGCGGAAATTTTTTTTTTCAAATTTTTTTTTTTTTTTTTCAAAAGTAATTTTCTTTTAAAAAAAGTTTTTTGGAATAATCTTTTTGAAACTGTGGAGGGTATCACTACATTCGGCAAGGTCGAATTTAACTCTTTTACTTGTTTATACTAAATATGTACGACTTTAAGGGCCCCTGGTGTTGTCCTTATTAGACATGTGGACCCCAAAAAAAAACTTAGAACATTTTTGGTTAATTGGAAATATATGTATGTATATAGTTTTATATGGAACAGAATAAGCTATATATAATTTTATGTTAAATTATACAAAAAATAAAATTTTGTATTGACCCTCATATAATTTAATATAATTATATCAACCGTGCACCTTTTAATCCGAATCATGATTAAATTATATATACACTAAGAAAAAAAAATTCTCAAATTAAGCAAAAACAATCTCATATTGAAAATAAAACAGTGACAAAAGTCAACAAACTTTGTTTTTTCTCAATTTGAAAATATTCATGGACACTTTTAACATGACTTGAGTAACAAACAACATTTTAAAAATGAAATGAAAGAACTGTGATTTGAAAATGTTTTATGCTTAAATCAACGGTGCCCATAATCAAATTAAAATGATAGTCATGTTCAATTTAAGATTGGCCATTATAAATATATAATTTTCTTTATACTTATCTCCTAAAATTTTCTTTTGAAATAAAACAAATAAAATTTTTATATGTATGTATATTTTTTATTTTACTACAGAATAATTAAAATAGTACATTTTTACTTTTTGTAGGAATAAAAAATATTTCGTCGCTACTCCGAAGAAAACACTTGTGTGATTTTCAAAAAAAAAATTTAGATGCCCCCACAAATTTGCTTAATTTTGTTCTTTCGCGGTGATTTAAAGTGGTTTATATTTTATTAGTATTTTAATAATATTGCAACGTCCTATTTCCATTAAGGTGACTTATAAAAATCACCCAAAAGTTCACAATTAAGCTTATCTTAAGGCCCTTTACAAAAATTTAAATGCACAAAGGTATTTTTGTAAGAGCAGCGACGGTATAGAAAAATAAATCAAATATATTAAAGTAAATATTCCTGGAGGTCATTTAAAGCTGTTGATCCCCTCCTGGACTCTAGTATTTCATATAAATTTCCACTTTTTAATAATTTTCTATTATTTTCATTTTTTTTTACACACTGTTTTTAAACTTTTCATTTCACTATTCTTAAACTTCACTTTTAACACAGATTTCGTTAATTGTTTTATTTAAATTACTTATTTATTGTTTTTTTCCTTTTTCTTTTGTTTTTAGTTATGTAACTCAATACTTTTTTAATATAATTGACATTTTTTTGAAGCGTCATTGTTGAAATTGTTTAAAACTCATTTTTAAAATGATGATTTTCAAAATGATGATTTTCAACATGGTGGCACGATAAAATTAAAGGAAGTTCTTGAATACTTAATTTAAACAAGGAAAATTTTAAAATTGAGACCGAAACATATTAAATTTTAAAAAGTTCAATCTCATAGTTAAAATTTTTTTAAAAAATTTGAGGTTTTTAAAAATGAGTATGAAAATTTTTGATTTGACTACGATTTTTTCCCTCAGTGTAGCTACATATGACTATTTAAAAAATTTAGAAAATATCTCACGCGATGTATAATCATATATGATTAATTATGTTTGCATAAAGTTATATATTGTTATATATGATTATTTTTACTCGGGTATACATCGCGTGAGATTTTTTCTAAATTTTTTAAATGCAGTGATATGTAGTTATATATAATTTAATCATGATTCGGATCAAAAGGTGTACGGTTGATATAATTATATAAAATTATATGAGGGTCAATACAAAATTTGTTTTTCTGTATAATTTAACATAAAATTATATATAGCTTATGCTGTTCCATATAAAACTATATATGTTTCCAATTAACCAAAAATTTTCTAAGTTTTTTAGGCAAAGTATAAGAAACTTTTTAAAATGTTCCTTAACATTTCCTTGTAAGGGTTATGTATATCACCTATCTGGTTCGAAGCGTACCCAAACTTTTTTTTTGTTTTAGAAAATTAAATGTTTGGTGAATGTATCGTTGACCTGTGGTGTATCTCAACCCAAACCAAAAAACACCAGGATTTTATATGTTTTTATGCAATTAGATCTAATTAGATCCACTAATATATGGCAATGTCTGGTCAAAACTCAGATGAAATCAAATCATATTTTATACAAGTTGATCTTTTTTAATGCAAACACATCCACCATTATTCGGATAAAATTGCGTATAAATATATATTGTGTTACATATCAATATATATTGCATCATATCAAAATTTTTACTCGGGTTGTTTTGGTTTCATCCCATTCCGATTTTGGTTGTTGCAGTGTGTTATTTAAAAATGTATTCGAACCAGAAACCACTACTGTCTGCAGTAATTTGATTTGCAATCATAAATCAGTTCTTTTTGCATTATATATTTTCTAAATATCATCATCACTTTACTTTGGCCACTTAATTTCATATTTATCCATTTGAAAATAAGGTTTTTATTTATGGCAAAGTAATTCCTAAGTAGAATGTTTTATTTATTTAAATACAACTTTGTTATAAAAATAAACCTTATGATAATTTTATGACTGGTTGCCATGGATTTTATGTTATTTTGACCTGTATATCAAGTCATCATCAACGAAATCTTGTTGCCAAAAGGATGCTTAAGTAAAAATATTTGTTTTTTCTTTTTATAATAAAAATAATAAAATTTCAGTAACTAAAGAGAGCGTTAAAATGGTAGAAAATATTATTTAATTAATTGTGTCTAAAGAAACGTGATGAAGGAGACTTATTTGTAATTAAAACAAATTTATGGTACGAATAATTGAAGGATGACAATTTAAGATTTTTTTATAATGTTTATAAATTTTGAAAAATTGTTCCATTTACGATATTTAACAATTATTTTCCATCTGAAAATGCAGTCAAGAAGTTCAAAATAAGAAACATTTTAAGATGTTGCCAAATTTCATATTTAAAAAAGTGGTTTGACATATGTAAATAAAAATATCTCCAGACAAAATTGGAGGAAGGTATGGCGGGGCCCCTGGGCGCACAAGATTTTGGGGCCCCGCTGGAAAGTTGCCTGACAAAAAAAAAATATTCTTTTGGTAAAAATTAAATTCATGTTATTGCCTGTTTTAAAAAAAAGAAACTAAACAATAAAAAAAATTTGAGTAGATATATTCTAGATCGAGGTTTTAATGAGATCTTTTCTATGTCAGAATCTAAGACTTTTCCTATACGGAAAAAACTTTTTCTATACGAAAAATGGTGTAGAATCTGAAACATTTTATTTTATATGAAAAATGTCTCAGAGTCTGAGACTTTTTCTATACGAAAAATGTCTCAGAGTCTGAGATTTTTTCTACTACAAAAATGTCTCAGAATCTAAGATACTTTCCGTATAGAAAAAGTCTCAGAATCTGAGACTTTTTATTTTGGAAACATTTCTATGAACTTCAGACTTTTAAAATCTCAGAATCTGAAACTTTTTCTGTACGAAAACTATTTCATAATCTGAAACTTTTTTTGTAGGAAAAATTTATATGAATATGAGACTTAAAGGTAGATTCTGAAAAAAATGTTTTTTTTTTCATCAAATTTCTTTTTTTTTTTCATAAGATTTGTTTTTTTCATAAATTTTTTTTCCGTCAAATTTTTGTTTCAACTTATTTTTTTCATCAAATTTTTCTTCCATCAATTTTTTTTTTCATAAAACTTTTTTGACATAAAATTTGTTTTTTTTCATAAATTTTTTTTTTTTCATAATTTTTTTTTTCATCAATTTTTTTTTTCATCAAATTTTTGTTATTTATCAAATTTTTTTTATCATTTTTTTTTTATTCATAAATTTTTATTTTTTTTTTTTCATCAAATTTTTGTTTACATCAAACTGCTTTTTTCATGACTTTTTATACCCTCGAACTACAATATATATATGGGGCATTCCATGTCAAATCGGACACTTTGAAAATTTTTTGTTTTTAGATTTTCCTAATTTGTTAACAGTTTTTAGTACCCTTCGAAAACTTCTTCGTGGTAAATTTTCAGATTTTTTTGATGACCCGTTCAAAAGATATCGAATTTTTAAAAATTGGTAGTTTGCTCCTTTACTCAAAATTCTTTTAATCATAACTTCTTCAATAATGGTCCAAATTTCAAATTGTTTTTTTTCAAAATTTTTGTTTTTTTACGTACTTAAAAAAAAAATCCTAAAAAATTCTTAAAAGCGCTCTAGTATGCGATTTTTAAGTTTTAAAATTTAAACCTCATTTTTGAAAATGTTTGTACACTTCGATTTTTTTAAAATTTTTTTGTGTAAAACTTCTATCAATTCTACAAATTTTTTGCCTAGGGAGCCTACTTAGGGAGTGGAGATAGGGCATAGGTATGTTTTGAAAAAATGTTGTAGGGTAAAAATACGCACCATTGGACCGGTAGAAGCTGATTAAATAAAACAAATATACCAAAAATAAAAAAAAATTGTATGGGGACCGCCTTAACAGTTAAAGATAGAGGGTAGTTGTGTTCAGAGAAAATGTTTGGACTAAAAAAATATTGTGGGCCGGTCATACATTTTGTTGCTCTAAGGGCACTATTAGGGCAGTTAGAGCGGTTGGAACAAACTAAAAAAAATGTCGTTTTGTGTGGGAGCCCCCTTAGAAATTGAAGATAGGGTATTAGGTTGTTCCAAAGAAATGTTAAGACAAAAAATTAATGGGGGTCGGTCTTATAAAGCACCCCTCTATGACGCACCATTGGAGCAGTAGAAATGATTTTAAGATTGGAAAATTACAATAAAATTTTTTCAAAAAATTTTAAAAAATAGTAATAATCGTTATCCCACGATCCTCCTGGGCAAAAAATTTGTAGAATTGATAGAAGTTTTACACAAAAAGATTTCAAAAAAATCGAAGAGTACAAACATTTTCAAAAATGAGATTTAAATTTTAAAACTTAAAAATCGCATACTAGAGCGCTTTTAAGAATTTTTTGGGATTTTTTTTTAAAAGTACGTATAAAAACAAAAATTTTGAAAAAAACAATTTGAAATTTGGACCATTATTGAAGAAGTTATGATTAAAAGAAGTTTAAGTAAAGGAACAAACTACCAATTTTTCAAAATTCGATATCTTTTGAACGGGTCATCAAAAAAATCTGAAAAATTACCACGAAGAAGTTTTCGAAGGGTACTGAAAACTGTAAACAAATTGGGAAAATCTAAAAAAAAAGTTTTTCAAAGTGTCCGATTTCACATGGAATGCCCCATATATACTCACTTTGTCATTCCGTGTGTAACGCATCAAAATATCGGTCTAGGACCCCATAAAGTATATATATTTATGATCAGTGATCGATTCTAAGACATTCTAGCGATGTCCGTCCGTCCGTCTGTCCGTCTGTAGTTAACACGATGCAGTCCAAAATAAAATATGTCTTATGTTCCTAGACAGGTTAAGTTCGTAAATGAGCAATATCCGACATGTTGGAAAAAAGTTCCCCTTTGAAGAACTAAACCAACCTCTGAAAAATACAATTTTTTTACATGATTTTTTGTGTTTTTGTTTAACAAATGCAACATTTTTATGCTTCAAGAAGTTAAAAGTCCCAGAGAATTAGAAAATGTCGTTTTTTCGGTTCGCCCCCTTTTGTGGGCGTGGTTTAAATTTTTTTTTTTTAAATAATGATAAACTTTTTAAACATATATTTCAAGAGGAAATTTGCCCCCCCCCCCCCAATACCACTACCAAACCGCCGACCCCCTCCAAAAAAAAAGGAAAACGCCTCTGGATTTTTTTGCATGTTGGAGGGTATAAAAGATTCGGCACAGCCGAATTTAACACTCTTACTTGTTTCAATATTTTTTTTTTCATCAACATTGTTTTCCATCATTTTTTTTTTCATCCTTTTTTTTTATTTTTATCAAAAAAAATTTTTTTTTTCATCAAAAATAGTTTTTACATCAAACATTTTTTTTCTACAAATTTTTTTTTTCATTATTTGTTATACCCTCCACTCTAGTGATAGAGAATATATCGAGGGACTATATTCAAAACCCTCTATTTTCAGGAGAGCCAAAAAACTGTTTATTTCGCGTATTGTTAGAGTAATTAAAATTCGATATTCTACAATATTTTTAAAAATCAACTACAGAATCTCACATATAATTCGTTTTTAAAATTTTGCACTATTGGGGATATTATGAAAGATAGAGGGTTTTGTTTCTCAAAAATATTAAATACATGAATGAAAATGATCAGATAGAGGGTTTTGCATTTTAATAAAAATGAATTATTATGATTTCATTTAAGACATCGGTAAATTTTTAACGTGATTTATTAATGATAACGGCTTATAAAGAGTTCCGAAATCGCGGTTTTGGTCCACAGGTGCTGATTTTGAATAAAAAAATATTTTTTTTACCGAATTCATCTTAAAAGATGACAAACTGCTGAGTATGTTATGTAAAAAATAGTAAAAAATTAATAACGTGATTTTGGTCCACAGATGCTGATCAGCATCGCGATTTTTAAGATTAAACTTTTTGTTTCATATTGTACACAAAACATCTAAATTTTGAGTCATATTTTTCAAAAAAGTCAAACAAGAATTTTGAGAAAAAATTAGCATCAGTGGACCAAAATCGTGATTCTGGAATTTTGTTGACAAATTCATGTTCAGCATGCAAAAATTAGTATGAAAACATGTAATGCATGATGAAATTATTCAAAAAAAATATTTATAAATTACTTATTTGAAAAGATAGAGGGTTTTGCATTCAGAAAAATTAATTGTGTAAGAGATAGAGAAAACCAAAAATGCAAATAAAATAGCAAAAAAAAATATTTTTGTTCTGAATTTTACACCATAGATGAGGGCGGTTTTACTGAATATTTTGCCATCAAAAAGTCATTTTCGTGAAAATGGAAGATAGAGGGTTTTGAATATAGGCCCTCGATATATAAGTTTGATAACACCTCGAAATATTGGTCTAGGACCCCATAAGGTATATACATTCATGATCCTCGATCGATTTTAAGACGATCTAGCGATGTCCGTCCGTCCGTCCGTCTGTCTATCTGTTGAAAACACGCTAACTTTTGAAAGACTTTACGGAGGCTCCTCAGGTTTGGCATATATGTTGGGCATTTACCTGGTCAGGTTGGTGTTGCAAATCCAGCGAAATCAGTCCAGTGGTTCAAAAGTTATGAGCAAAATACTGAACTTTGTTTGGCAAGGGTTTTTCGTGAATTTACTAGATATAAACACGATAACTTTATAAAGGCAATTCTAAGCATGCTGTAGCTTGGCAAATATATTTGTCGTTCCTCTGGCCTAGTTCATGTTGAATTTCATCCAAATCGCGCCAGTGGCTCAAAAGTTATTAGCAAAACTGTGAATTTTAGATTTGTTTCACCTTAAATTCACGTGTTGAAAACCCTTTAAATATATTTTAAAAACATTGGTAAGTCACAAAAATATTTTACAACGTATTTTTCTCACTCAAAAATATTTTTACACAAAACAAAAACAAACTCGAAAAAAATTTTACACTCAAAAAAATTTTACACTCAAAAAAAAAAAATTAGTAAATTATTTTTTATTTCAAAAATTACTTAAAAAAAAGTTTTGTTACACAAAATGAAATATTTCTAATCAAAAATGTATTTTTTTCACGTTAGAAAACTTACTACGACTTAAAAAGGGCATTGTAGAGGGTATTCTAAGATTCGGCCAAGTCGAATTTAACTTTTCTACGTGTTTTTATCATAATTTTGTTTTTCGTAATAAAAAAAAAATCCATTTTTTTACCAAAACTGCTTTACCACCAAGTCTTAACTTTTGATATAAAAATGTTCCATTTTTCTAACAATTGTACAAAAAACAAGCGAGAGTGTTAATTCTTCGGTGCCGAATCTTTTATACTCTCCAAAATGTTAAAACACTTTTTGGGCTCAAGTAATACACTCATTAAGTTTACAGCTCTTTTGGTGTGGACTGCATCTTGCTTGCCACAGACAGATGGACGGATATTTATATATAGCTTCAGCAAAACCTTATCAAGATTTAAAGTTTTGGGCAAGAGTACAAAATTCTCAGGCATTTTAAAATTGTCTGCTTATTTTTCAATTTTTTTCAATTTGTACCTTATCTAATATATTTAAAAAAAAATCTCTAAAAATCTGAGATTTTTTTTTTAACAAATTCAGCAAATTCAGATTTTGCCAAAATTGTAAGAACCATTACCTTAATGTAAGTAAGTCTGAACAATTTTATTTGTAAAAACTAAACGCCTTAGAAAAATTTATTTAAATTATGTATAAACAATTTTATTAATTTTCTAGCTTTATCATTTAACATAATTATTTTAAATAATTACATTAAATCTGTTAACGTCATCTTCTTTCAAACAAAACAGACAATCACAATTTCATCATTGTAAAGATAATATTTTATATAAAAAAACTCCTCCATTTTGTATTGTGCTTCCCATTTCAGAAATCTTTATAAAAAAATCGTATTACTTTAGTAGACAATGATATGCTAGTTGTCAGCAAGTAACACAGCTAATTTCAACAGGAAAAATATGTTTTTACTCCTACAATTTCTACGATGAAAATGTTAGTGTTTTATAGTAGGACAATAGTAAAACTGAACAGGTCAGTCATTTCAGTAGTGAAAGGAATAAGTTGCAACCAGTCAAGACAATGTAAAAATATTTATTTTTCCAGTTAAGTTAGTTTTTCTGTGTACTTTTATTTTGCTCTTGTTTTTCCTTTGTCTTTCCGTTTTGAGAAAACCAACAAAAAATATAGAAAAATAAAAAATGAAGGAAAAGGAAACATTTTTAAGCATTAAACTGACATAAGCTCAGAAATAGTGTCACTTTTTTAGACATGCAAATGCATAAATACAAGCAGACAAGTGAGCAACAGTAGGAATATATAAATGAATGAACTGCAGTTTATTAACTAAAGACGACTAGAGTAAAGAGAGAGTGTAATTGTGTGTTTTTCTTTCTATGTTTTTCTTTTTTGGTTTGTTTTGAAAACATTACAGCAACACTGTTAATTGACGTATTTGTTAGAGGTTTTAAAGACTATTTTTTTTGTTAATGAATTTTAGAAAAAGAAACTTTTTAACGCGGTTTTAAATAGGTTCTTTTATTGCCATGAGACCGATCCCAATTGATTTTCCGCTTTCAACATTTGTCCAGAACATACTTAAACCTGTCATTACTTCAAAAGGGTGCTCCAATATAAAATGTTAAAAATTTTCTCCTACCGCTCTAACTATCCATAGGGTTCTCCTATGGGAGTGAAATCTTTGACCAACCCCCCAATTTTTTTTCAACCCCAACATTTTGTTAGAATACACCTACCCAATATTTTCCACTCTAAAAAGGGTCCCCATAATTTTTTTTATAAGTTTCTTAAAAGTGCATGTTCTTATGATGTATGGGATCCCCCTTAGGAAGTGGTGATAGGGTGTAATTATGGGTTGAAAATACAGGGTTTATATGATCTGAAAAAAAGTTGGACCTGATAAAGTAATGAAGGTCGGTCATGTATTTAAACATCTCAACTAGGGGCACTTTAGGGAGAGTTAAAGCGAAGGAGCCCCTTTAAGGGCGGCTTTAAGAAAAAAATAGTCTTCATGTGAAGAATTTTTTAACAGCTATAATAAAATAAACACGCAATATTTTTTAATTCTGTTTTTTTTATACCCTCCACTCAAGTGATAGAGGGTAAATATAAGTTTGTCATTCCGTTTGTAACACCTCGAAATATTGGTCGAGTACCCCATAAAGTATATGGGGCATTCCATGTTAAATCGAATTTGAAATATTTTTTTTTTTAGATTTTCCCAATTTGTTTACAGTTTTTAGTACCCTTTGAAAACTCCTTAGTCGTAAATTTTGAGATTTTTTTGATGACCCGTTCAAAAGATATCGAATTTTTAGAAATTGGTAGTTTGTTTCTTTACTCAAACTTCTTTTACTCATAACTTCTTCAATAATGGTCCAAATTTCAAATTTTTTTTCTTCAAAATTTTAGGTTTTTTTACGTACTTTAAAAAAAAATCCCAAAAAATTCTCAAAAGCGCTCTAGTATGCGATTTTAAAGTTTTAAAATTTAAATCTCATTTTTGAAAATGTTTGTACTCTTCGATTTTTTTTTAAATTTTTTTGTGTAAAACTTCTATCGATTCTACGATCCCAGGAGGATCGTGGGATAATGATTATTACTATTTTTTTTTAAATATTTTGAAAAAATTTTATTGTAATTTTCTAATCTTAAAATCACTTTTACTGCTCCAATGGTGCGTCATAGAGGGGTCATTTATAAGACCGACCTCCATTAATTTTTACATCTTAACATTTCTTTGGAACAAACTAATACCCTATCTCCAATTTCTAAGGGGGCTCCCACACAAAACTATATTTTTTAAAATTTTCTCCAACCGCTCTAACTGCCCTAATAGTGCCCTTAGAGCAACAAAATGTATGACTGACCCACAATATTTTTTTTGTCCAAACATTTTCTCTAAACAGACCTACCCTCTATCTCCAATTGTTAAGGCGGTCCCCATACAATTTTTTTTATTTTTTGTAAATTTGTTTTAATCAGCTTCTACCGGTCCAATGGTGCGTCTGAGAGGGGTCATTAGTGAGACCGACCCCAATTTATTTTTACCCTGCAACATTTTTTTAAATCATACCTACGCCCTATCTCCACTTCGACCCCGATTAGGGACCATATTTTTTTGTCGAACCTAACAAACTTAGGGGGTGAAGCGAATAGAAATCGAAAACAAAGTTACAAAACATCATAGACATCCCCCAAATCAACCACAAAGCTCTTAAAGTAAAAGATCTAAACAAAAATCAAAAATATTTTTTTTTAAATACTATTGACGAAATAGGTATCTAAAACTCTTGGGGCAAATTTTTCTAAGAACAATTGGTAAAAAGTTGCATGGATGGGGAAAACACCTGCTCGGCTAAAGTGTAAAATTTCGACCTCCTCGAACTCATGGTTCTGTCTAAGCTACTGGAACCTGGAGTCTCTTCTTATTAAGAAGAACTTTTTCTTTCTTAAGTTAAAAAATTGTGTCAGAGTCTTAGAAATTGTCTTCATTAAGAAAAATATCTCTGAAACTGAGAACTTTTTTGACAGAAAAAATTTCTTACAAATTTGAGATTTTTTCTATACAAAAAATGTCTCAGAAGCTGAGAATATAAGACTTTTTCTATACTTACTCGGATTCCAGAAAATTACCTTAAACATTTTTGAAAAGTAATAAAATTTTTTTTTCAATCTCATTAATTTCACCGTCAAACAAAAATGAAAAAAGTCGTTGAACACTAACTGGATAATATACGTTTGGAACTAGAAACTAAATGTAGTAAAACTGCATTAACAGTTTTTCTTTTCGTGATCCTTTTTCATTTTAAAAGGAATTCAAAGTTATAAAGGATTAAATTTTATAAAATATTTTTATTTGCATGCCAGTGAGTGCAAATAAAAGAGGAGGATCTCCCCTGATTTTCCTATTTTATTATTTTTTCATATCGGGAAAAAGGAGGTTAGTTATGTCCTTTCAAAAATGTATCCTTTAATATCATTAAAAATTTTCAACAAAGGATTTTAATAACGTTTTCAATTGACTTTAAAAATCGAGGTGAACTCCTTTTATCCTCATATGGCAAAATAAAATTATGGAAAAATTATAAGAAATGATCGTCTTTCATTAGCCATCACCAGTGTCATCCTAGGACAAGTACAACTATTTCAAACATATTTTACAAAATGTATCCTTTAAAACTTTAAAGTCATTTTAAAAGAAAACAGGATCACGAAATGAAAAACTGTAAATGCAGTTTTACTCCATTTGATCTCTACTTGCAGACGTATATCATCCGGTTCATGTTTACTATTGGCTTTCGGACGGTGTTTTCTATAGAAAAGTGTTTAATAATCGAATAATTTTGGTGTAGGAAAAACATTTTGAATTTCAGAACTTTTCAGTAGAAAAATAGCTCGGAGTCCGTGCATTTTTCTTTGAAAAAAAATTGTAAGATTCTGAAATTGTTCAATAGAAAAAACTTAGAACTTTATGAGTTTTCTATGCGAAAAATATCTATAAAACAGAAAATTTTTTGTAAAACGAATTTTTCAAAATAAAAAATTTTTAGGTGAAAAGATTTCCTCAGTATCTGAAAGCTTTTCTTGGAAAAAAAAACTCTCAATATCTTTATTTGGAAAATATTGACGAATCTTAAAATTTTTTATAAGGGTTCAAGTTGAAAAAGTGCAGAAGAAAAATTGAATTTCTAAAAATTATGGACATTTCTGGTATTACCTATACCGGTTTCAAACACCCCAGTTAGTGCCATCATCAGTAGTATTTTAAATGTCGGTTTGTCTTGTTAATGAAAACTGTTTTTTATATATGTGAATATTTATAGTTTCTACAGAATAAATTTTGACAGTTTCCAACACTACAATTCTATTTCTAGCAATCTCAACCTCACTTCATACTTTCTTTCAACTTTTTTGTCTCTTACATTATTTCGCAAGGGTTACCAACATGATCTGGAATTGCAGACACAAATGAAGGAATTTGCATTTTCTGTTTCGGAGACGTGCCTAATGGCGACATATTTTGTCAGTAATTTTATTTGATTTTTTCTGTAAGTACAGATCGAGCACGGGCTCTAATTATATTTGTTATAAGGGTTCAAGTTAAAAAAGTGCAGAAGAAAAATTGAATTTATGCAAATGTCTCCGAAATATTTGTAAATCATAAAACTGGAACTTTGACTATCCAAAATATTTTTTAGAACCTGAGATATTTTTCTTAAAGGAAAAATTTTTCACTATTTTTATAAAGATTTTTTTCATATTGTTTTTGATCATTGAGAGAAAATTTAACAAAAATGTATTTCATTTTTATTTCTTTCCAACCTAAAACCTCGATGTTAAATAAAAACACATTTTTCTCTGATATTTACAAAAACTTCATCAACCATCAATTGTATTTCTGTTGCATGCTACAAAAACACAAATACAAAAAATACCATTAGTAACTTTGCCCAGCGGCACCAGCAGGGTATTGTGGTTATTACTGGCAGGATTTTAAAAGTACACTTTGTGCAGCGTATGCTGTTGAAACAACGTTTTATAATATGAGTAGCAGAATACATTTACTATGAATTTCCTTTTTTTTTTATTTTGCGTAAATAAAAATGAAACGAAATGATAATAACCGCCATTTTGTGGTTAACTATTGAATGAAGTGAACTACTCTGGACTCTGTGATTGTGTGTCTGTGTGTGCATTTCAACGAAAATGTGTAAGTGGTAGTGTGGTGGCTGTATGCTATAAAAGTAATAAGCCAATGAATAAAAACAAAAGTCATAGTTAGAGTGAAATAATAATGTAAAAATGTTAAAGAGTTGTTAAAACGAAAATATTATGAATTTAAAAAAATTAAATGTTTTTCAGGGTATCACAGTTGAATATTTTTTTTTATCGAAAAAGTATCAGATTCTGAAAAAATTTTTATAGAAGAAGTCTCAGGCTGAGAGACAGACTCTGAGACTTTTTCGTATAGAAAAATTTTCAGATTCTGAAACATTTGTCGTATAGAAAAATTCTCAGATTCTGAGAATTTTTCATATAAAATAGTCTCAGATTCTAGACTTATTTGAATAAAAAAGTCTCAGATTCTAAAACATTCTGATTCCGAGTATCAGATTCGGACACATTTTTCGTGCAGAAAAAGTTTCAGATACTCGGATTCTGAAACTTTTTTTATAGAAAAAGTCTCAGATTCTGAGACATTTTTCTTATAGAAAAAGTCTCAGATTCTGAGACATTTTTCTTATAGAAAAAGTCTCAGATTCTGAGACATTTTTCTTATAGAAAAAGTCTCAGATTCTGAGACATTTTTCTTATAGAAAAAGTCTCAGATTCTGAGACATTTTTCTTATAGAAAAAGTCTCAGATTCTGAGACATTTTTCTTATAGAAAAAGTCTCAGATTCTGAGACATTTTTCTTATAGAAAAAGTCTCAGATTCTGAGACATTTTTCTTATAGAAAAAGTCTCAGATTCTGAGACATTTTTCTTATAGAAAAAGTCTCAGATTCTGAGACATTTCTCTTAAAGAAAAAGTCTCAGATTCTGAGACATTTCTCTTAAAGAAAAAGTCTCAGATTCTGAGACATTTCTCTTAAAGAAAAAGTCTCAGATTCTGAGACATTTTTCTTATAGAAAAAGTCTCAGATTCTGAGACATTTTTCTTATAGAAAAAGTCTCAGATTCTGAGACATTTTCCTTATAGAAAAAGTCTCAGATTCTGAGACATTTTTCTTATAGAAAAAGTCTCAGATTCTGAGACATTTTTCTTATAGAAAAAGTCTCAGATTCTGAGACATTTTTCTTATAGAAAAAGTCTCAGATTCTGAGACATTTTTCTTATAGAAAAAGTCTCAGATTCTGAGACATTTTTCTTATAGAAAAAGTCTCAGATTCTGAGACATTTTTCTTATAGAAAAAGTCTCAGATTCTGAGACATTTTTCTTATAGAAAAAGTCTCAGATTCTGAGACATTTTTCTTATAGAAAAAGTCTCAGATTCTGAGATATTTTTCTTATAGAAAAAGTCTCAGATTCTGAGACATTTTTCTTATAGAAAAAGTCTCAGATTCTGAGACATTTTTCTTATAGAAAAAGTCTCAGATTCTGAGACATTTTTCTTATAGAAAAAGTCTCAGATTCTGAGACATTTTTCTTATAGAAAAAGTCTCAGATTCTGAGACATTTTTCTTATAGAAAAAGTCTCAGATTCTGAGACATTTTTCTTATAGAAAAAGTCTCAGATTCTGAGACATTTTTCTTATAGAAAAAGTCTCAGATTCTGAGACATTTTTCTTATAGAAAAAGTCTCAGATTCTGAGACATTTTTCTTATAGAAAAAGTCTCAGATTCTGAGACATTTTTCTTATAGAAAAAGTCTCAGATTCTGAGACATTTTTCTTATAGAAAAAGTCTCAGATTCTGAGACATTTTTCTTATAGAAAAAGTCTCAGATTCTGAGACATTTTTCTTATAGAAAAAGTCTCAGATTCTGAGACATTTTTCTTATAGAAAAAGTCTCAGATTCTGAGACATTTTTCTTATAGAAAAAGTCTCAGATTCTGAGACATTTTTCTTATAGAAAAAGTCTCAGATTCTGAGACATTTTTCTTATAGAAAAAGTCTTAGATTCTGAGACATTTTTCTTATAGAAACAGTCTCAGATTCTGAGACATTTTTCTTATAGAAAAAGTCTCAGATTCTGAGACATTTTTCTTATAGAAAAGTCTCAGATTCTGAGACATTTTTCTTATAGAAAAAGTCTCAGATTCTGAGACATTTTTCTTATAGAAAAAGTCTCAGATTCTGAGACATTTTTCTTATAGAAAAAGTCTCAGATTCTGAGACATTTTTCTTATAGAAAAAGTCTCAGATTCTGAGACATTTTTCTTATAGAAAAAGTCTCAGATTCTGAGACATTTTTCTTATAGAAAAAGTCTCAGATTCTGAGACATTTTTCTTATAGAAAAAGTCTCAGATTCTGAGACATTTTTCTTATAGAAAAAGTCTCAGATTCTGAGACATTTTTCTTATAGAAAAAGTCTCAGATTCTGAGACATTTTTCTTATAGAAAAAGTCTCAGATTCTGAGACATTTTTCTTATAGAAAAAGTCTCAGATTCTGAGACATTTTTCTTATAGAAAAAGCCTCAGATTCTGAGACATTTTTCTTATAGAAAAAGTCTCAGATTCTGAGACATTTTTCTTATAGAAAAAGTCTCAGATTCTGAGACATTTTTCTTATAGATAAAGTCTCAGATTTTTCTTATAGAAAATGTCTCAGATTCTGAGACATTTTTATTATAGAAATAGTCTCAGATTCTGAGACATTTTTCTGTGACAGATTCTGAAATGTTGTTTGTATAGAAAAATTCTTAGATTCTCAAAAATTTTTCGTATAGAATAAGTATCGTATTCTGCGACATTTTTCGTTTAGATAAATCTCAGACTCTGAAACATTTTTCGTATAGAAAAAGTCTCAGATTCTGAGAAAGTCTCATATTCCGAGATATTTATCTTATAGAAACTTTTTTTTTATATAACATTTTTCTTTCCAGTTGTACCCCAAATTTCTTGTGTGCCCATTGGGACTCCGCATTCCTAAAGACGTCCCTGATTACATCTGTAATTGGTGTAGAAATAGTTTTCCCCACAAATAACACAAAGAAAAATTAATTATTATTTAAAATTTATAAAAAGAAACCTACAAAAGTAAATTACAAAATTTTTTTCTTATTTTTAAAAAGTATTTTAAAATAATTTTCTTAAAAAGATAGTTTTATTTTTTTGGAAATATTTTAATATAAATTTATAAAAGCTCCTTTGTATTCAAAGAAATTGCGCTGAAAAAAAAAAATAAAATTATTTACAAAACAATTTAAAATGCTCGTATTTCAGTCAGTTTCACATTTATTCATTTAACAAAAAAAAAAAAAAAAAAAAAGTATCCACGAAAACATTTAACAAACATTTCCACTCAACGCAAAACAAATAATCAAGTTTCATCATATGTTGTTTGTATCTTCACTTTTGATGACATGCAATTTCAGATGAATGTGTTTGGTTTCTCTACATACATATATTTTTCAGAATATAACAAAAAAAAAATTAAATAATAAAAAAAAAAAAATTTTTGTTGAAAGAAAATGAAAAAAATAATATATGGAAAGAAAGCAAATAGGTTTATATTGTTAATATTTAACCCCTTGGGTATAAAGATATATTTGGGAAGAATTTTATATTCGGACCTGGAAGTAACTTATATATATTTACTCAAAATAATATATAACAAAGGGTCCCCAAATTTGTCTAATTTTGTGTACACATTTTCTCTATAAAGCACATAAATTTTCCGATTTTTTTTAAAAGTATGTAGCTGTGAAGAGTCGTGTCTTCAATTCTATTTATCTACACACAAAAAAAAAAACCTTGTCAAATTACTAGGAAAAGTCTCGTAATCCTATTTTACCAATATTTGACAGTTTTCCTTGTTTTTTAACAAATCGAAATTTACATTTTTTTTTGTAATTTCACAAATTTCCAATATAATTTTGCAAAAAAAAAATCTATTAAATTCTCGAGAATTCCTTGTAATTTTAATTGCGCCAAAAAAACTGTACATTTACAATTTTATTGGTAAAAAGCTTGTAAAATTACAAAATTATTGGTAAAAAGCTTGTAAAATTACTAGGAATTCTCGTAAAATAGGAGGTAGCAAAAAATCTAGTGAAATTACGAAACCTCTTTGTAAATTTTATCGTGTCAAAAAATTTGTAAATTTACAATTTTATTGGTAAAAATCTTGTAAAATTACTAGGAATTTTTGTCAAATAGGAGGTAGCAAATAAAAAAAATGCCTGCAAATTTTGTACTCTTGCCCAAAACATTAAATCATGATAATGTTTTGCGGAAGATTTGGGTGTACTTGCCAAAGCAAAGATTTTTTAGACAAAAAAATGTTATATTACTTTGCTATTCCATGCAAAACAAATTGAAATATCATTCGAGGACCCCATTAAAAAAATAAAAGAGCTGTACATTTCGTAAGTAAGTGCAAAAAAGTGTTTTTACGTTTTGGAGAGTATAAAAGATTCGGCACCAAAGAATATACCACTCTCACTTTTTTAATGTACATTTGATAAACAAATGAAAAATTTTTATGCGAAAAGCATAAGTAAAAAAGTAGTTTTGGTAAAAAAATAATTTTTTTTCACGAAAAACAAAATTATGTTAAACAAGAAGAAAAGTTAAATTCGACTTTGCCGAATCTATGAATACCCTCCACAATGCCTTTTTTAGAGGATAGTACATTTTAACGTGAAAAAATTAACAATTTTGATTTGAAATATTTTATTTTGAGTAAACAACTCTTTTTTTGTCATTTAAAAGAAAAATTACTAATATTTTTTTTGAGTGCAAAACATTTTTTTAGAGTGTAAAGTTTTTTTTCACTGTAAAAATATTTCTGAGTGAATGCACGTACGTATGAACACAAAATATTGACATTTTTGTAAAAAAAAACAATTTTTTTTTTAGTGTAAAAATTTTTTTGAGTGTAAAATTTTTTTCGAGTGTACAATTTTTTTCGAGTGTAACTTTTAAGCTACCAATGCTTTTAAAACTAAACAAGTTTAAAAAGCATTGCTTAAAAACTAAACAAGTTTGAAAAGCATTGCTTAGTTACCAACAATGCTTTTAAAACTTGTTTACCACGTGGCATTTAAGATGAACAAAATCGGAAATTCATGGTTTTGCTTATAACTTTTGAACCACTTGACCGATTGAGCTGAAATTCAATACCAAACAGACCTTAGGAACGGTAAAGACACATGCCATGTGCAGTCTTATTATTGTTTTTCGAAAGTTATCGTCTTTTTTATCTCGTAAATTTGCGAAAACCCCTTGCCGAAATTTACTCTTTTGCTCAAAACTTTTGGACCGCTGGACCGATTTGGCTGGATTACAATACCAACCTGACCAGGTAAATGAGCAACACATATGCCAAGCTTCAGTAGTCTCTGTGAAGTATTTCAAAAGTTAGCGTGTTTTCTACGGACAGACGGACGGACGGACATCGCTAGATCGACTTAAACTCGATCGAGGATCATGAATATATATACTTTATGGGGTCCTTAACCAATATTTCGATGTGTTACAAACGGAATGACAAACTTATATATACCCTCTATCACTAGAGTGGAGGAGGGTATAAAAAAATTTAATGAACCCAAAATTTTTGGTGAAAAAAAAATTTGATGAAAAAAAGTTTTTGATGAATTTTTTTGATGAAAAAAAAAAATTGATGAGAAAAAAATAAGAAAAAAAATAATTTTTTGATGTAAAAAAATTGATGAAAAAACAAGCAAGAGTGTTAAATTCGGCTGTGCCGAATCTTTTATACCCTCCAACATGCAAATAAATAAAAAAAAATGCAGGGGCGTCTTCTTTTTTTTTTTTTGGGGGGGGGGGGGGGGTCGGTAGTGGTAATTAGGGGACACAATTCCTCTCGAATAAGTGTTAAAAAAAATAATTCTTATGCTTTTTGCACTAAAGAAATACAGATTTATCATTATATAAAAAAAAAATATATATTCCACGCCCATAAAAGAGGGCGGGGTGGACCGTAAAAGGATATTTTCTAATTCTGTGGGTCCAAATGCAGGACCTTGAACTTCTTGTAGCATAAAAATGTTGGATTTGTTAAACAAAAACACAAAAAATCATGTAAAAATATGATATTTTTCAGAGGTTGGTTTAGTTCTTCAAGGGGGAACTTTTTTCCCTCTGAGCCGATTTTGCCCATCTCCGAACTTAACCAGCCTATGAACATAAGACATATATGTGCCAAATTTCAGGAGTCTATCACTTTTATTTTGGACTGTATCGTGTCTTCCACAGACGGACGGACGGACAGACGGGCGGACGGACGGACGGACGGACAGACGGACATCGCTAGAATGTCTTAGAATCGATCACTGATCAATAATATATATACTTTATGGGGTCCTAGACCGATATTTCGATGCGTTACACACGGAATGACAAAGTGAGTATACTCCCATACTGTAGTTGGAGGGTATAAAATGATTTTTTGGTGAGAAAAAAATTGATAATAAAAAATTTGATAAAAAAATTTGATAAAAAAAAATTGATGAAAAAATTTGATAAAAAAAATTATAAAAAAATGTATGAAAAAAAATTTTGATGAAAAAAAAAATTTGATGAAAAAAAAAATTTATGAAAAAAAAAAAATTTGATGAAAACAAAAATTTGAGGAAAAAAAAAAAAAATTATGATAAACAAATTTGATGAAAAAAAAAATAATTTGAAAAGAAAAATTTGATAAAAAAAAAATTGATAATAAAAAAATAATGAAAAAAAGTTAAATTTATGAAAAAAAATTTATGAAAAAAAAATTGATGAAAAAAAATTTTTTTTGATGAAAAAAAAAAATTGATGAACAAAAAAAAAATTGATGAAAAAAACAAAATTTGATGATTTTTTTTTTTTTTGTTGAAAAATAATTAGGTTACATTTAATTCACCAGCTGTTGAAAAACGAGTTTATTCACCACGAGGTGAATTATTAACCAAGTTACAAGCCCAAGGTATTAAAATTTTTGGTTTTAAGAAAATTAATATAGTAAATCTTGTTTTCTTTTTCGTTAATTGTTAGCTTATATAGTCAAACTGAGCTTATATATAATCCTGCTACTTTTTTAAAATTAGCCTAAAAACATTATCATGTTAAAAAGTTATAAGTTTATCTTGTTATTTTACAAGGTTTTTTTGAGTGTAGTTTTTACGGAATACATTTGACCTTAAAATTTGTACATTTTTATACCGATGTTTTTAAAAAATAAATTTTTTAAACTGCGTTTTTAATGTAAATGCAATTTTTGGATGCATTTTTCAAAACTTTGTTGCCTTTAAATTTTTTTAATTGAACTGAAGAATATTCCATTTTACTGATGGCTTTTATACCTCTGGACCGATTTCGCTGAAATTCTTTATTAATTTATAATATTTTGTTACACTTTGAGTAGCATAATTAGACCTTGAGCTGAAACATTTATATTAGATAAGTAATGTTATAATCTGGTCCCATCTGGTTTAGTACCAGACCCCTTTTCGTTAGGGGGCCACGGCCCAGTAAATACTAAACGGGCAAATTATTAAAATAAAAATTGTTGTAAATTTCCCACTGCGTGCAATGTTGCGATGGCTAGAGGGTTAAATATCATACAAACAACCGGGTCTTTGTGTATGAGAGTATATGAATGACGTTCAAATTGAGATGTTTGTCTTTTAATTGGTTGCAATCTTAACTCATATTCATGTACACACAAAAAAAGGCAAAGACACACACATATACACGTATAACTACATTTACATATGCTGGTGATGATGACGATGATGAAAAGAGTCAGATGATGAATATGATAAATAAGTTTAAAAAAAAAAAGAAAGAATTATTCTTGTACATATTTTATCATATTATGAAATGTTAAGAAGCAAACAAATAAACAGCAACAACAGCAACAATTCAGAGTCTGTTCAAGTGTACATATTAAAGTGTGTGTGTGTGTGTATGTGTGTGTGTGTATGTGTCGGTGTTTACCTATGTGTATTCCTTTGAAATGAATACTTGTCAGAAAATGTTATATAAGTTGACATTACACGCCAGCCGTTTTTGGCTGTAAGGTAAAATGGAATAAAATATGCAAAATGTGTACATACAGTACAACAGAGAGACAGTGCAAAAGAGTAAATACAGGTGATGAAGAAGGTTAAACTGTTCGTTCAGCTCTGTTCTGATAATTGTAAAAAAAAAAAAAAAACGAAAAAATATGATAAGTGATAAATATCTTGTAGGCAGATGGATGAATGAATGGATCTTTTATATGATGACAGTTTTATTGTTTGTATTTAAAATGAAAATTTCAAGATATATGAGTGATGTTCTTTTGACATACAAGAAAGTATGTTTATTTTTGGGTAATAACACTAGTTTACAAAATAAAACTAGTAGAAAAGTTAAATTCGACTTGGCCGAACCCTCCACAATGCCCTTTTTAAAGAATGGTAAATTTTCTAACTTGAAAAAAATTAACAATTTTGATTAGAAATATTTTTTTTGAGTAAAAAAACTTTTGTTTTGTCATTTTTGTAAAAAAAAAATTACGAATTTTTTTTTGAGTGTAATTTTTTTTTTTTAGTGTAAAAATATTTTTGAGTGACAAAAATACTTTTAAAGTAGTTTTGTGGCTTTCCAATGGTTTTAAAGCTTGTTTTTTTAAGGCTCTGTTTTTTCAGCACGTGAATTTAAGGTGAATCGAATCTGAAATTCACGGTTTTGCTAATAACTTTTGAACACCTCGACTGAAATTCTGATATGAACAAGACCAGGGGAATGGAAAATATATATGCCAAGCTTCAGCATCATCAGAATTGCCTTTCAAAAGCTAGCGTGTTTTTTATCTCGTAAATTCACGAAAAACCCTTGCCGAAATTCAGCCTTTTGCTCATAACTTTTGAACCCTGGACCGATTTCGCTTAATTGCAATACACTCAAAATAATTACTCTGTTAAATACTCTGTAAAATGACTGTAATCTCAATTCGACAGATTTTCGACAGAGTTATCTGTCGAAATACAGATTTTAAGAAAATACTTTGTTTTTTCTTGTGACTGAAAAACAAAATTTTATCTGTAATTTTACTTTTTACTTTATAATCTCTATTTTCCAGATAATAAACAATTTTTTTTTTTGTTAAAAAACGGATTTTAGAAAAATACTTTGTTTTTTTCTCGTAACCAAAATACTAAATTTCATTTGTAATTTTACTGATTGCTCTGTAATACCGTTTTCAAATAAAAAACACTTCAACACTTTTACGAGGATGACTTGTAAAATTGGAGTTACTCATTAAAAACTCGTAATATTCACAAAAATAAAAAAGGAAATTTACAATTTGGAAGCATTAAATCGGGCAAATTTAACAAAATTAAAATTTTAATTAATTAATTTTTTTTTGATTTTAATTAATGTTTTTGATGCAGAGAAGTTTTACTCATAAAATGGATTTAACTAAAACTTTGTAAATTTACAGAGTTTTTTTGTAAAATTTTTTGAACTCATAAAATGCATTTAACTAAAACTTTATAAATTTTCAGAGTTTTTTTGGTAAAATTTTTTTCGGGTATATCAATATTGTATAGATAATTCTGTAAATTTGCAGTTTTTTATCGAAATCATTTTACAGAGTTTTCTTCGTAAAATAACAAAAAATCTTGCTGGTTGGAAATCTATGGTATTTTCTGCTGGCTCAGCAGAGTATCTCTGTAATTTAACAGAGTGATTATTTTGAGTGTACCAACCTGACCAGGTAAATGCTCAACATATATGCCACAATCCAGGAGCCTCCGTGAAGTCGTTTAAAAGTTAACGTGTTTTCAACAGACAGACGGACAGACAGACGGACGGACATCGCTAAATCGTTTTAAAATCGATCGAGGATCATAAATATGTATACTTAATGGGGCCCTAGACCAATATTTCGAGGTGTTATAAACGGAATGACAAACTTATATAAACCCTCTATCACTAGAGTGGATGGTATAAAAAAGGATTCTTGAACTCCTTGTGCTTTGAGCCCCTCACATACATATTAGTTTGTCATTTCGTTTGTAACTCATCGAAATATCGGTCTGGAACCCAATAAAGTATATCAGTAATTACTGATCGATTCTAAGACATTCTAGCTAAGTCCGTCTGTCTGTCATTCTGTATGTTTAATTGGCGTTCTCGTCAAAAATATTGCGCAGATATGAATGTAACTTAACATTTTTACTTATTGTGGCTTCAAGAAGTTTGCTATTGCATATGAGCGATATTGGTTTAGCGGTTCAAAAGTTAGGAACGAAAATGTAAGAGCATATAGAAAATTTTGGTATTTTCTACTGGTAAAGGTCTTATGATACTTGCTAGTTTTTGTATTTTTTATATTTTGGAGAACAGTGCAAATATATTTTCATAGGAAAAACGACCAAGTGTAATAGTGCATTTACACTGGTCCTCTAAGCTAGCTTAAAGTAGATTGTGGCTCCAATCTAGTTTCAATCTATTAGATTGCCCATACCAATTTATATTTTTCAATCTAGTAGTTTAGGCTCTAATCGGCAAACGCAATCTTGTAAAGTTAAATACAACTCTGTATTTCTATTATTTTCATTTTCCAACACTGAAAAACACCGACACAAAGCCTGCCGTTTTGATGGCGCCGCCAAGTATGTTTATGCCGCTGACATTGTTATTTACAAACGCCGTCACTGTCCTTGATAATCATACGACGACTAATTACCGTTGCTGTCTTTTGACGCAGTCACACACATTTATTACCAACTTGTTATTATAAATGCCAATCTTAATCTTCTCAAATGCAAAAAATGCCAATGTAAACGGTACAGATTACAAAGTAGATTAAAATCGCAATTTACTAGATTAGAATTCCAATGTAAACGCACTATAAAGAGTATGACAATATCATGAAAAAAGCTTAAAACGTCAAAAAATATACGTGTGTTATCGATAATTTTGCAGTGACTGTCAAAAAAAATATAAAAACTTTCAACTTAAAATTGACATTTCCAGAATAAAATGTTAACAGTGTTGCCAATTTTATTGAGTTTTGCTCTAATGAAGCGGTTTTACATTTGTTTTGAGCGTTTTTTTAGCTATTTTGGGCGAGTTATTTTGAAAATAAAAGTTGGCAATATTGTTTTTTTTTTGTTTTGTTTTTATTTTATTGTATTTCTTGTTCTTTCTCGCATTTGTTGTTTCATTCGATCAATCCTAAAAAAAATCCAATACAGAAACTAGCAAGTATCATACCACCTTAAATAAAAAAATTGTTAATGTGCAGTGTTGCCACCAACAAAATCGTAAATTACACATGGGTCATGCCAAAATTACACATGAAATCACGAATTACACATGGATCATGCCAAAATTACACATGAAATTACACATGCTTTTTTTAATAACGTTTTTTTTTTGTAAATTTTCAAAATATAACGGTTAACCAAAGTCTGTTTTTTTTTGCGAAATTTCTGTCTGGATAATCTAAGTCAAATAAGAAGAAAATCTGAAAAACAACAAAAAAAAATATATTGATTTCAGCTGAAATTCTGCTCAAAAAATTTTAAGCATAAACATAAACGAAAATATTGCTAAATTTTAAAGACATAAAACGGAAGAAAAGGTTGCTTATTTCACAGAAACAGTTTTTTGTATTTTTTTTTTTTCAAATCGTCAATTTTTTTTAATAAAATTTTGAAAATACTAATGATAACTAAGTATTTTTGTAAAATTTGCAAAACAGTCTGCTATTTTTTAATTTTGACAATTTTTAATCAGCAAAATAATTAAAAAACTTCTGTTATTTTTTAAAACTGAATGACTGAGATTTTCGTTTAAATATCTATTTCTGCAGAAAAATCTGCTAAAAGTTTTGTTGAAACAAATTATAAAAAAAAAATGCTCCAAAAAGTAAAAATTTCAAATTACACATGAATTACACATGCAGACAATTACACATGGGCTACACATGAAAAAAAAAAATTACACATGATATGTGTAATTACACATGAGGTGGCAACACTGTTAATGTGTTACAATCTCAATTAAAATTTTGAAAATTAATTTTTCATTAAAAAAAATTATGTATGTTTATAATGTGCTTTTCTATCGCCCGTAAACTTATGAACTGATTTGTGCGCATTTTTGTTGTAAATTAGTGTAATTATTTCAAAAAAATATTTTTAAAATTTTAAAGGGTGGAAAAGCATACTTAATATTCGAAATTAACAAAAAAAAAAAAAAAACTGTTTTTTTTTTATTGAAAATACCTGCCCATCTCTGGCAACCACATTTCGAAATCTTTCAATTTGTCATTAAAATAAATTAATTTATTTTTTTATCAATTACACTTCAATAAATTTGTGATTTGTTAAAAAACATACATATGTACATACAGACGTGCATAAACTATTATAAAATTTTTGTAATAAATGTCTATACAGTGAACTCATTATGTATATCGGCTTTTCAATTACACATGACACATGCACAGACATATCTATAATAAACAATTGAATTAAAGCAATGAAATATTTAATGAGATGTATAAAACTTAAATATATTTATATTTATGAAAAATAACAAATAACAATAAAAAACAATAAACAAACATAAAATATTAAATGATATTAATTAATTAGCAATGAATTATTTAAAAAGTGTTAACTGAATGGATTATAGACTAAGAAGGGCGCTATATGGAATCCATTTGATAATATTTTAGCAAAATATAGAAAATTTCGGCATAATTTTACTAAACAATTTAGTAAACAGGCAAATAAAATAAACATGAGTTAAGTAATTTTACCAAACATTTTAAAATTATTTGTAAAAAAAAAAATTAAAGCATATATTAAGGCAGATCAAATATCAAATATTTTACTTTAAAAACCTTTTTAGCTTTTTCCATTGATTGACAATGCAAAGAAATTTGTTTGTTATTATACTGAGTCCAATGATATTCGATATTTTTAGAAACATTTCTAAAAATATCAAAAACCAAGCTTAATAAAAACTTTTTCTTTGATCCCAAAAGTATGCACTCTTTTTTACACATTTCGAAAATCGTTTGATATGTTGATACCCTTTAACACATTAATACTATGACAATTGGCCTCTATTGAAAATAAGTATTAGTTCGACTTTTTTTTAAATGTTACAAATCCACTGCCTTTGTCATTACAACTTGTTATAGTTCCCCTAAAAATATGCAGGTTATTTTTTGTGTTTAAAAAAAAACACAAAATATACACATACATTTTTAAGCATGTTAATTTAAACAATATAAACAATTTGTCATTTGACAAATTGCAAAATAAATTAATGGTTTGGAAATATTTAATTGATTTTAATAGTGATCTGTTTTTTTTTTTCTGAAATCAAATATTCATATACAAACAAATACAGGTAATGAACATAATGCAATTTAAAAACAAATCGACAAAAAACAATAAACAAAAAGAAAATATAAATATTTTTTTGGTTTTTATTTAAATTATACGACAGGAAATTAAATACAAAAAATAAATTGATATAAAAAATTTTTTATAATGAACACAAAAAGAGAACCAAGCAGAGCAACAATTTAATTACTTTTGTACTATTCTTATTTTTTTCTGTTGAACATACAATGTCAACTAATGTAAATACAAAGTTTCCTAGAGAAAATATATTCTAACAATAAGTTGAAACAGGTAAAGGAGACATAAGGCACTAGAGGAGTAAGCGAGAAGGCGGTTATAGGGAAATATGAAGTGAAACTGAATTCGCTAAAAAAATTTGAATTTGCTAAAATGTTTAAACTTCTCTATCACAATATCAGACTCATTCTATAGGAAAAAGGCCTAAGAATCTTAGACTATCTAAGATAGACTATAGACTATCATAGGATCTAAGAGTTTTTCATTTGGAAAAATATCTCAGAATCTGAAGGTTTTATTACAGGAAAACTATCTCAGAATCTGAGACTTTTTCTAAAGGAAAAATGTTTCAGAATCTGAAACTTTTTGCATAAAACATATGTCTCTAATTTTGTCTGTGATTTTGAGTATCAAAATCTGAGATTTTATCTATAGGAAAAATTTCCCGGAATCTGAGACTGTTCTGTAGGAAAAAATCTCAGAATCTGAGATTTTTTCTATATGAAAAATGTCTCAGAATCTGTAACTTATTCTATAAGAAAAATATCTCAAAATCTGTGACTTTTTCTATAGGAAAACTGTCTCAGAATATGATTTTTTTTCTATAGGAAAGAATTGCCAGAAATGTTTCAGAGTCTGAGACTTTTTCTACTGGAAAATTGTCTGATTGTTTTTTTAAGGAAAAAATGTCTCAGAATCTGAGACTTTTTCTATAGTAAAAAATATCTCAGAATTTTATACGAAAAATTTAACAGAATCAAAAAATTTCTCTTTGTGAAAATGCCTCAAAATTTGAGAATTTTCTTGTATATTGAGGGCGAATTTTCGAAATTTGCTATCTGCATAATGAGAATTTTTAAGGAGATCAATAAGAACTAATACGCTTACGTAATCTTAGAGGTGTTACTAATCTTTTTTTACAACATATGTAATTAAAAACAATTGTTTTTGAAATAATATTTCAGTTAAAAATTAATTTGACAAATGACAACGAAATCTGTGAACACATTTCTTTCGAAAACTCTCTTTCAAAAATATTGCAGAAGAAAATTTTAATGTTCCCCTTGATATGAAAAAATATCTCACACAGAAAGAAAAAAAAAATTGAGTAAATTTTTAATACTATTGAGTAAATATTACTCAATTTTGCACTAGTAAACGATTAAATAATATTGAGTAAACTTTTAATAAAAAATTATTAAATGCTTAATAAAAACTTTAAGTAAATTTTTAATTGACACAATTAAAACTTAACTTAAAATTTTTCTTTTTTTAAGTAACTTTTTAATTGTGTCAAGTAAATAGTTACTCAAAATTTATCAATTTTTTTTTAAGGTTAAAAAAGTTTCACATTTTTTTAAAAAAATGTTTTTTCAAACTTTACCAAATATATTTATGTCTTAAAGATATAGGAAAATTTCATAAAGATGATTTCAAATTTACATACATATATATACATTAGAGTGTCCCTTATTTTGGAAATGTTGGAAATCTTGAGACGGTACTCGCTCATTTTTTTCCTTTTGACTTAAAAATAACTCAGGAAAAATTTTACGCCCCTAGGACCACGCCTTCCCTACGCGACGGGGCCTTAAAGAGCGGGGCCTAAAAAATCATTTTTCCATACAAACCAAAAAAATTTTTTTTTTATTTTTAATTTTTTTGTTATTAATTATTATATTACTTGGTTTGCTTATTCACGACAAAAAATTTGATTTTGGAGGGATAAGTCTTTCAGCGCTAAAAAATTTTTCGCAAAAAAAAAATTTGGGCGGCCGGGGTCCTACAGTAAAAAATTTTTAAAAAATATTTTTTTTTAGTTTTGACCAGCAACGGTTTTAGTTGCTATGTTGCTTTAAATGATATATATTCCAAAAAAAAAATTATTCATATCTGTGACATCTTTATCTTTTTCGAAAAAAAAAATTTTGAGCCGTAGGAATCCTACGGTAAAAAATTTTTAAAAAATATTTTTTTTTAGTTTTGAAAAGCAATGGTTTTAGTTTTTATGTTGTTTTTAATGATATATATTCCAAAAAAATATTATTCATATTTGTGACATTTTTATCGTGTATCGAAAAAAATCATCAATGCATTTTTTACCCTTTTTTAGAACACGATTAAGATGTCACAGATACAAAAAATATTTTTTTATGAATATATATCATTTAAAGCAACATAGCAGCTAAAACCGTTGCTGGTCAAAACTAAAAAAAAATATTTTTTAAAAATTTTTTACTGTAGGACCCCGGCGGCTCAAAATTTTTTTTTGCGAAAAATTTTTTAGCGCTGAAAGACTTATCCCACCAAAATCAAATTTTTTGTTGTGAATAAGCAAACCAAGTAATATAATAAATAATAACAAAAAAATTAAAAATCAAAAAAAAAATTTTTTGGTTTGTATGGAAAAATGATTTTTTAGGCCCCGCTCTTTAAGGGCCCGTCGCGTAGGGAAGGCGTGGTCCTAGGGGCGTAAAATTTTTCCTGAGTTATTTTTAAGTCAAAAGGAAAAAAATGAGCGGGTACCGTCTCAAGATTTCCAACATTTCCAAAATAAGGGACACTCTAATATACATACACAAAAAACTATAAACTAAGGGGCCTATTCACAAAAAAGTCATAACTCAATCATAACTCAATTTTTTTCATGTGGTTGTTGTAAACAATCATAAAACAATTCAAATTTTGTTTGAAAATTTCAAAAAAATAAAGACCTGCTACCCACATCGTCTCAAAATTGACAAATAATTTTAAATGTTGAGACTTTTTATGATTTTTTTTACAACAAACACAGGGAATATGAAGTTTGAAAATAATAAAATTAGTCATAACCAGTCATAACTGTGAATAGGCCTGTAAATGTGAATTCAAAACACCAAGAGAATAAAAAAAAAATAAAAAAAATTATTACATTTGTATTAAATTATTTACTCAATTTTTTTTTAGTTTTTGAGTAAATTTTTTAATTGAATCAATTAAAAAATTACTTAATTTTATTTAAAAAATTTTAACAAATGATTACTCAAATTTTTTTTCTCCATATTATTTTCTGTCCAGAATGTGAGACTTTTTAGTTCAAGAAAAAGACGGCGGGTAAAAATTTCCGAAATATATGCGGATATATACAGTGGGCGACAATACATTGGAAACTTTTTTATAGTAGATGAAATTTGTTAAAGACAAAGTTAACAATACTAAACGTTATAATTATCAAACAAGTACTTATTATAAAAAAAATGTTATGTAGGTAATTTATCAAGCTTTAATTTAAGCTTAATAGCGTCCAGTTTGGAAAAATAATGAATGTGTTACGAAGGTCGATGTGGAAAATGAAAAAATTTATAGACATTTTTCAGAACATTTTTAAAAAATATTTCCGAGTCGATTTTTTCCAAGTTAAAACATTAGAAATTTAAAAAAAGGTCCAATAGTTTTTATTCAGTGATCAAATAATTTTTCCAACAACCTAAACAAACAGTGGAATTTTTTAAGTACAGTAGCAAAAATCCACATTTTTTGACCTCCAATTCTTTTGACCACCAATTTTTTGTTAACAAAGAAAAATTAAAATTATCTTAATATGTCCTTAGCATATACTTAATTGTACTAAAATTAATAAACAATAACATCTTTTCTTTGTTTATAAAAAATTGGTGGTCAAAAGAATTGGAGGTCAAAAAATGTGGATTTTTGCTACTGTACTTAAAAAATTCCACTGTTTGTTTGGGTTGTTGGAAAAATTATTTGATCACTGAATAAAAACTATTGGACCTTTTTTTAAATTTCTAATGTTTTAACTTGGAAAAAATCGACTCGGAAATATTTTTTAAAAATGTTCTGAAAAATGTCTATAAATTTTTTCATTTTCCACATCGACCCTCGTAACACATTCATTATTTTCCCAAACTGGACGCTATTAAGCTTAAATTAAAGCTTGATAAATTACCTACATAACATTTTTTTTATAATACTTGTTTGATAATTATAACGTTTAGTATTGTTAACTTTGTCTTTAACAAATTTCATCTACTATAAAAAAGTTTCCAATGTATTGTCGCCCACTGTAAATTAAAAAAAAAAAGAATTTTGGGCCACATGTGATATAAAATCCTTTATACGCCACCGGATGGCTGTGTAGGCTAAAGCGCCTGCCAGGAATATGTCTGTATTGTTAGTGGTTTAAATATGACAGAAATATCCAAGGTTCTATCCCTGCTGGGGTATAGAAGTTAATAAAAATTTCACGTATGAGGCATTCCAGACCAAAAGTCCACCGAAATATTAACAAAATTGTCAAATTTGTGTCGAGTTGCCTTGATTAAATGTTTATCAAATTAAAATGAAACACACCACAATCCCAAAAACTTATATTATTGTATTTTTTTATAAGCTATTGATTTTTTTTGGAACATTTTCAGAACCCGTTCTAAAATTTTTAATTATGTAAAAAAGTCAATTTATCAAAAATTTGGCCACTTCTTTATTTTTGTTTTTTAAGTTTAGGTGTTTGTCTATCCACACAAAAAAAATCAGAAGCGTGTTTCTTTTTCGAGAAAATCGCATTTTAATATTGAATTTTAAATAATGTTGTAATTTGCTTGTATTTCGTTGTTTCAACATAGCACATGAGTAACAAATGTTTGCCAAACTGTTACTCATACGCTATGTTGAAACATAAAAATACAAAATTGTTATGAGATTCAAAATTCAAATGCGACTTTCTCGAAAAACCGAAAAACTCGCGTGTGGATTTTTTATGGGGGTAGACAAACATCTAAACTTAAAAAAGAAAAAAAAAAAATCGGGATTTTTGATAAATTGTCTTTTTAAAAAAATGGAAATTTCAGAACGGGTTCTGAAAATTTTTTAATCGACTGCCCATAAAAAAATATACAAGGGTGCAAATTTTAAAGATTAATCAAGGCAACTGCACTCAAATTTGAAAATTTTTTTAATATTTAGCCACGCCTCCTAAGACCAGATTTTCTTAGTTCCATATAGGGCTATTAATACAACCTATTCAGAACAATACATGGAACATATGTTTTTCTATAGCGGGGTATTTGGTATATTTTATTAAATTCGTAAACATGTAAAATCGGACCAAGAGAAAAAAGTTTTCCTTTGAATAACTAAATAAAACTCTTCAAAACGGTATTTTTTGGGTTTTTAAAAAAAAATGAAACATTCGATTACAAAAGTTGAACTTTTTCAATTTGCCTGACCTTTGGCAACTGATTTATATGGATTTTAGTATGATGATTCCGAATCTGTTATCCAATTTTTTCCATCAGCTCGCGTTCGCGAGCAAATCGCTGTTAAAGAGTCGAAAAAGTGCGTTTTTACTAACTTTGCTTGGCTACAATTTCCAAAACTAATTTTAGAGCCTCAGTTTTAAACACGAACTTAACTATATTGGATGCGAGGATTCCAAAACTGGTATTAGCTTAGAATTAGAAAGACGAAGAAATTGTACCATACTAATAAGGCAACAATTGTCAATAACCAACAAAAATATTTAAAACAATTTTACATACGATAGTCCATTGGACTACAACAATATGTTTTTTGTGTTGTTGTTGTGAGAAATACTCCATTTTAGGGTTATTCATCACATGGCGTACCAACCATTATGTTCAAATTCTGATTAATTTTTATTAAAAATAAAAATTGTTTTATTCGACCTTTAAAATGTTATATTTTGAGGATGTTTATTCTGGCTCGAGGTTATTGTTGTAGTCCAATGGACTATCGTATGTAAAATTGTTTTAAATATTTTTGTTGGTTATTGACAATCGTTGCCTTATTAGTATGGTACAATTTCTTCGTCTTTCTAATTCTCATTGTGAATAGAGGCGAATATGTATTAATATTCTAGTTTGTGCACAAACGATTTGTCATTAGACTCGTTTGCTACTTTGTAGTAAATCGTTTCAATTTTTGCTAAATAATCTTGACAATGGAATCTTGACAAACTCCGAAACACGTGTCGATTAAGTTTTGCAAAAATGACCAACATAAATAAATTTAAAACAAAAAAATAATTTTCTTGAAAATTATGCTATGAGAATATCATGGTTTTAATTAGTAAAGAAAATAATGACCTCGAGTCAGAATAAACATCCTCAAAATATAATATTTTAAAGGTCGAATAAAACAATTTTTATTTTTAATAAAAATTAATCAGACCCGGGTAAAAATGAAATATATATGATCATATATGAAGATATATGGATCATATATGGATTTATATAACCATATATTATCATATATGCCTCCATATATGTTCATATATTTTCTGATCCGAAAATTGGCCCGATATGACCTCATATCGGGCCAATTTTCGGATCAGATCATATATGAACATATATGGAGGCATATATGATAATATATGGTTATATAAATCCATATATGATCCATATATCTTCATATATGATCATATATATTTCATTTTTACCCGGGGAATTTAAAAATTTTATTTTAGCGATATCTCCAAAACTAAAGATGACTCAACAAAAGTAAGAGCATTTTTGGAAACAGCATATCCAATACTCGAAATCGTCATTCGCTTTTTGGATGTAAGATAAGTGTTGGTAAATATGGGCTCACAAAGATGCCAAAAATAGCCTTTTTTCAATGATTCCTTAGGCTATATCTCAAAAAAACTATAGCTGACCCAAAAAACGATAGCAGATTTGAAATCAGCGTACCCAATTACCCAAAATTAGCTATCTGAAGCCGGGCAACAAAAACTGTTGCCCTGTGTTATCGGTATTTAAATCATTTTATATCTCCACGCCAAGTTTAGGTTGTGTTAAAATGGTGATCAAATCGGGTAATGGCATTTCACTCCTCTTTATTTTGAACTTTAAAAATCGTTAACATGAAATCCCTAGCTGATCCAGTTTTCGAGTTATTGCTAAAAAATTACACTGTTAGACAACAAAACCTCCCGGTAAATTGTCCAACTGATTCTTATAGATTTTTCTCTCCTGAATCCAAATTTTACATCCATTTTTTTCTAGCACGTACCGATTTTGAGATATTCGCTGTTAAAAAGTCAAAAAAAAGGAATAATTTTGCTCTTTAAAGGGTTCTGTTGTTAGAGCCGAAATTCTACTGAGTTAACCGAGTTTCTGTTGCCACGATCAAATTTTTCGCTGGATCCAACTAAAATATTCAGTTGTGTGCTTTCTGTTGTTTCTGTGTGATTTTTTATCTCTGTTTCGTTTTTTAGATTTGGCAGACGGATTACTTCCGATTTTGTAAAACAATTCAACAATGCTCAACAAAAAATTTAAAGGTTGTTCCTTTTTATTTGTAAATTTTTTTCTTCACTCTATGAAATCATTAAAAAAATGCAAGTTGTATTTATTTTATTTTCCTTAGTTTTTTTCAACTCCCCAAAAATTTTTTTTAACAAAATAAATATATTCATAATTTTTATATTTTTAAATATTCAGTGTAATATTGTACTCTTAGTAGCACTACAAGTAACATTATAGTGCAATCTTCATACAGACAATGACAAAAAGACAGGAAATAATAATACAACCGAAAAATAATAATCAAAAAATGTTTATAATAGTCTGAGTAGTAGTAGAACAAGTATTTACGAAGAAAGTTTGATAAAAACTGGTGAAGGGAGAAAGTAGTTTCTTAAAAAAAAAAAAAAACAATTAAAAAAAATTTTTAAGACGACAAAACAGAAGCTGTTTTTAAAATGTGGCTGTTTATTTTTGTTATTTCAACAAAGATCAAAATTCGGGAATAAATAATTATAGTAAAAGCTTTTACCAAAGCTTTTAATAAAAGCTTTTAGCAAAGCTTTTAATAAAAGCTTTTAGCAAAGCTTTTAAAAAAGCTTTTGATAAAATTTCTGAAAAACTCTTAGATTATCTTAAATTCATAGCTAAAATAATTTATTATTTGTTTATTTTATTATTTTATCATACTGTTAGTTTCGTATGATTTTTTTTTTGTTAAAGAATTTTTGTTTTTCTCGTTCCAATAATATTTGTCATTTTTTCCTCTGCCACACAGAAAAAAATAAAAATGAATTTCAATTACGAAATTCGTTGATTCAATTAAAAAATTAATTGATTTCGGACGTATCACGAAAATGCGCATATTAATTACTCATTTTGTTTGAAAATAGTTTTAAAACTTAATTAAATTGTTAATTGAATCAATTAAAGTTTTAATTGAAAATAAAATGGAAAACCATTAAAATTGTAATTAAATAAACTAAAAAAAAAAATTAATATAAAATTGAAAATCAATAATATAGATTTATTGATTCACATAAAACGTTTAATTGAAAAAAGACCAAAACTCAATTTAATTTTAAAAGTTAAACTTCAAAAAATGCCCTAAAATAAATAGACATACAATTTTTTTGTTTTATATTATTAAGAATTTTTTTTTTCTTTATAAATATAACAGTTGGTATAGTTTTGCATAAAAACATTATAGTAGTATTTTAAAATATCATTACATTTTTATTTTTAAATCTTGTTATTGCATGCATTTTTGTCGCTTTAGTAAAGTTGAAACAAAAAAATGTATTATATTTAAATGTGCAAAACACAAGGCAAATGCCTCATATTATTTTTTTTTGTTTCAACTGTACACATTTCATTAGCAAAACACTTTATCCGCAACGACCACTCGCCTTAAAGAAAACAATGAAACTAAATTTTTTTGGTGGCTGCTACCACCAAAATATACAAAACAATAGTTCAAAAGTTTTTTTTGTTGTTTTTTGCATTTTTATTTTTCATTGGCTACTAATGCATACAAAACCGGTTTCGTTTGTTTATTTTATTTTTGTTTTCAGTAAAGTTAAGAATTTAATTAAAACAATAATTGCATCAATTAAAATGTTTAATTGAAGTTAAATTTAATATCAAATCCATTTTTAATTAAAAAAAAAATTACGATATTATTTTCTGTGCATGACTTTGTAAAGTCTTACTTTTCATTGTTTTAGATTTGTGTTTTTCTTATTTTTTTTATTCGCTATTTTTATTTTTATATATTTTTTTTTTGTTCTTCAAAAGGTCTTTAGTGTCCTCCGTTCTCAGTTGTCTTAATTTCTTTTTTTATACATTTCTTTTTTATATATATTTTTTCCCACTTTTGTGTTGAATGTATTTTATCACCGAAATTTTCACATCATAAAGTTTTTTACACATCAGCGGTAATGTTATTTAGTGACTAAACTTTTTTTTATACAGTTTTTCTTACATTTTTTTGTTGTACGACTTCAAGTTTTTATTTTATTTTTTTTTCTTCTTGAGTAACTGTAAAAGAAAAGAAATAATTTCTTTTTATTTGTAAAATAAATGAAAATTAAAAAATTCTTTAGGAAATTTCAAGTGAGGAATGTAAATAATAATACAAAAAAAAATTGAAATAATGATAGCTGGAAGAAAATACATAACAAAGTGTTTGTTTTGAGAATAAATAGTTGTAATCAAGGGAAAATATTTTTAAATTATATTATTGGTGTGCTTTGGAATTAGAAACATTTTATTTTTAGATAGTTGTGGATTTTTTCAGTTCTAAAAAAATTTGTTTTAAAAACGGGGGTTAATCAAAAAATAGTTTTAACAAAAAACAAATAAAACAAGTAAGAGTGTTAAATTCGGCTATGCCGAATATTTAATACCCTCCAACACGCTAAAAATAAAAACAGGGGCGTCTTTTTTTTGGGGAGGGGGGGAGTTCTGCGATGGAAGACAACCTTTCTGGATCCAACTGCAGGACTTTGAACATCTTGTGACATAAAAATGTTTCGTTTGCTAGGCAAATGTACAAAAAACCTATAAAAAATTGAATTTTTTAGAGGTTGGTTTAGTTCTCAAAGGGTGAACTTTTTTTCCCCTGATCAGATTTTGCCCATGTTCGAACTTAACTAGCCCAATAGCATAACACATATTCGTGCCAAACTTCAGGAGTCTACCTCTTTTATTTTGGACTGTATCGTGTCTTCAACAGAAAGACAGACTGACGGACGGACGGACAGACGGACATCGCTAGAATGTCTTAGAATCGATCACTGATCAATAATATATATACTTTATGGGGTCCTAGACCGATTTTTCAATGCGTTACACATGGAATGGCAAAGTGAGTATACCCCCATACTGTGGTTGGAGGGTACACAAAATATATTCGACTTTGCCGAATCCATGAGTGCCCTCCACAATACAAACAATTTTTGGAACACAAATGTAAAAACTTTTTTTGTGATTGTAATTTTTTTTAACGAAAAAAATTTATAAAATATGGACCAGAAAAAATTTTTGTTTGAGTAGAAAACCGTTTTTAGTAATTAACAAAAAATTTCGAATGTAAAATTTTTTTTGAGTGGATTTTTTTTTATGTAAAATTTTTTTTGAGTGACAAAAATACTTTGTTAAATATTTTTGTTGTTTTTGCTCTTTAACAGGTGAACTCGGGAAACCCCCTGCCGAAATTCGGAGTTGCTTATGATTTTTAAGCCCCTTTTAATACCAACCTGACACGATAAATTTTTAGTAAATGCGCAAAGCTAAAGCAGCCTCATAAATTATCGTTCGAAAGTTAGCGTCTTTAAACAGACAGACGGACAACAGGACATTGCTAGATAGTCTTAAAATCGATCGATGTATACTAGGGTGGGGCGATTAGTATGGAAGGAAACAAATCTTAATGGGCGCTTGACGTTTCTGATTCTTGGGATTGTACTGAGCAAAAAAGTCCACTAGACCATAAGTCTACGGTGAAAATCGAGCTTTCAATTTATCAGACTTTATTTTTTTTGGAAAATTTGCAAATTTTCTTGGGCTCATATTTCGTAAAATATTTGAAATTTTCAAGGGTAAAGTTGTAGCTCTTGGCTACAATTTCTCTGAACATATTATTATTGTTAGAAAAAACTTCGTTTTCATGATCAAAAAGTCGAAAATGTAGAAAATTTACCACTTTTTGTCACGTTTTTTTTTGGATATTTTGGCCTATAACAGCCAAACCATTGAGATTTTCGATCCAGTACTCAGACAAAAATTGTAGCCAGACAATAGTTTAGAACTCTCTAGTACATCGCAAAAGCATTGGAACGCTCCTTCAGGCAGTTTTGGCGTTGTGAAAATTTTTGAACTTTTGCACTTTCACAAGGCCAAAACTGCCTGAAGGAGCGTTCCAATGCTTTTACGATGTACTAGAGAGTTCTTAACTATTGTCCTGGCTACAATTTTTGTTGGAGTATTGGATCGAAAATCTCAATGGTTTGGCTGTTATAGGCCAAAATATCCAAAAAAAAACGTGACAAAAAGTGGTGAATTTTCTACATTTTCGACTTTTTGACATTGAAAACGAAGCTTTTTCTAAATCATATGTTCAGACAATAGCCACAACTTTACGTTTTAAAAAAGGTCAAAATTTCAAACAGTTTACGAAATTTGAGCGCAAGAAAATTTGCAAATTTTCCAAAAAAATAAAGTCGGAGAAAAAACTGCAAGTCAAAAATTGGAAGCTCGATTTTCACCGTAGACGTATGGTCTAGTGGACTGTTTTGCTCAGTACAATCCCAAGAATCAGAAATGCGAAGCGCCCATTAAGATTTTTAAAATCGCCCCACCCTAATGTATATATATATTTTATTGTGTTCTAGACCGATATGTCGTGGTTTTGAAAAAAAAAAAAAAATGACAAATCCTCTACTATTAAGTGAAGGGAGTAAAATTTTTGTTTCAGGTTTGTTCTAGCTCGAGGTCATTATTTCTGTTACTGATTAAGACTATGATATTCCTATAGAATAATGTTCAAGAAAATTATTTATCTGTTTTAAATTTATTTATGATGGGCATTTTTGTAAAACTTAATCGACACGTGTTTCGGAATTTGTCAGATTCCATTATCAAGATTATTTAGCAAATATAAAAACCCTAGCAAATGGAATTTAAGGCACAAATCGTTAGTGTCCAAACTAAAATATTGATACACATTCGACTTAATTCCCATTGTTATAGTAAACGGTTTTTATATTTATTAAATATTCTTGACAATGGAATCTGACAAATTCCGAAACACGTGTGGATTAAGTCTTGCAAAAAATAACCAACATAAATCAATTTAAAAGAGAAAAATAATTTTCTATGAGAACATCATAGTGTTAATAAATAAAGGAAATAATGACGTCGATCTAGAATAAGCCAGCTTTTTGTATTATCAGACAAAGAACCTTAGACATTGCATTCGGAAAAAATCTCAAAACTTAACTTAGGAAAATGTGGTTATATCTTAATTTTTTTCTATAGGAAAAAATTCTTAGGAACAAATATTAAAAAATCTGAAAGAATATCTATGAGCCATACATTTTGCCAACATGAAAATGTATCAGAATCAAAAACAACACCGTTCGATTGAAGAAATTTCTCTGAATTTGAGATTTTGTAAATTGTACAAATACATCAAAATCTGAGACATTTTCTAACTCAAAATTGTTCGAAAGAGATTTTTCCGGCAAAAATTTTTTAGAACTAAATACATTTTCTATATTTTATTAAAAGCCTTTTCGGCAGCAAATGGTATAAAAATCTGATCATATCATAGAAAATTGAGTATCAGAAGAATTTGAGTATCATCCGAGTCTGACTTCTTCAAAAGACAACGTATGTTAGAATCTTTTCAAAACAAATTCAGAATTTGAAACATTTACAATCAGAACAAAATTTAAGAATCTGATAATTTGTCTGTATTAAAACCTTAAATTTTGTATGTACACTCAAAATAATTACTCTGTAAAATACTCTGTAAAATGACTCTAATCTCAATTCGACAGATATTTGACAAAGTTATCTGCTAAAATACAGATTTTAAGAAAATACTCGTAGTTTTCACAAAAATAAAAAAATAAATTTAAAATTTGGAAGCATTAAATAGGGAAAATTTACACGATGGCATTTCCCAATTGTTAAACAACTTGCACATTAAGGAAGAAATTGATCAGGAATCAAATAGTGACTGTTGTGTAAAAGTCATATCAAGCTCATTAAAAAGATAAATAAGAAAGTCAAGGCATTCTTGAACGATTTTCTTTTAATTTTATAGAAGTGATTATTGGAATGACCCCGCTCAAATGTGGAACTGAAAATAGAAGTTTATAAAAAAAAAAACGTGAGAGCATCTACACTCAAAAAAAAAAAAAAAAACTGTAATGTTAGCAAAAAAAGCTTGTAAACCTACAAGAAAATTTGCTGATTTTGAACCCACAATTTTTTGCTAAAGTTAGCAAAAATGTTTTGCCAATAATTATTTAACTAAATTTTTATTTTTTTAACTTAGTTAATACACATCTTAGGACCCCATTGGGTTCGGACCCGATAGGTCCAGACCCCGATGGGCCTAGACCTAGTTGGGTTCATAAAAAATCGTCATAGTTTTTGATCCAAAAATAGTGTCCGTTTCGCTCTACCTTGCTTAGTTTTTGAGATACGATATTATAGGGGACCACAGGGGTCTTGAGAATTAAAAAACTCGATAACTTCAAAATATTACTCGGAGAGCTTTTGACTATTTGCGGTCTTGTTCTACGTGTTGAGAGCTACAAAAACGCATTTAGACTTTTTGTTGTGTCGGCAATATTTACCGAGATATGAGCATTTTAAAATTTTCGGGAATGCTAACTTTTTTGGATCCAAAGTTAGGGCCCATTAGGGTCCACACATGTGAAGTGGACCGGCGATACTATGGAGATTCTAAGAACAAAAAATGGCCTCCATTTTGCTCTATCTGGCTTAGTTTCCGAGATAGCGCCATTTTAAGTTTTCTGAAAATAAAAAAAATTTACCATTTATTTTGCTAATATTAGCAAAAAATCTTGTAAAAATGTAGTCAACTCAATTTCAAATTTAGCAAAAGAAATTAGTTCAAAGTTTGTTTAAAATTGCTAATGTGCTAAATGAAGTTTACAAGAATTTTTTGCTAACATGCTAATCTCAACTAAAAATTTACTAAAAGTTAGCTAACTAGCGATAGCAAAAAAAAAAATTAGTAAATGTACTAACGTATTTTTTTGAGTGTAGCCAGTTAATAAATAATTTCTAGCATTCGCGTGCGAAACATTTAAGCGGGCGTATTTAAATGATGGTATTTGCCTTTATTTTGTGTCAAGTTATTATTATCCATGCTTCTTGGTAAAATTCTGATCGCTTTCATCAACACTTTCATCAACTTTTTACAGATAATTCTATAAATTTACAGTTTTTTTATCGAAATCATATTACAGAGTTTTTTTTCGTAAAATAACAAAAAAATCTTGCTGGTTGGAAATCTATGGTATTTTCTGCTGGCTCGGCAGAGTATCTCTGTATTTTAACAGAGTGATTACTTTGAGTGTTGAATTTTCTTCTGAATCTGTTACATCTGTAAAAAAATTTGACTTTTTTAGTAATAAATGTGAGTGAAGTTATTTATTAAATCATAAGTTCAGAAATTTAATTTATAAAAGAACAAATTTCAGAACCCCATAATTTTTAAGGAATTTTTCTAAAGAAAGCTGCTCTTAAGGACTACAAAAATAATTTTTAAGCTATGATGCAAATTGGTTTACTCTGTATCTCGTTTTAAGAGGATATTTTTAAGGTTAGAAATATCTCCCCCAAACCTTAAGCTGGACTCCAATCTACTTTTGAACATTTGCTTTTTTTAAATATCTATTTCATGCTTGACTTTTTAAAATTTACCTTGTGTTAACCTGATATTAAATAAATAATATTTATTTAAAAATAAATAAATTGTTTATGGTGATGTTTTCTTTTTGGCATATTTATATTTTTATCTATTTACATTAGGGTGTGCCAATTTTTTTTTTGTTAAAATTTTTAGTAACGTAATTTAAATTTTCACTAATTTGGGATCGAATTCAGTTCAAAATTTGTACCTATCATTTGCCTGGTTTTCTCTCGTTATTTGAAAGCTAAACATTTCGGGACACCCTAATGTACATTAAATCAAGTCAATACATAATACCAACAATAGTAAATAAATTTATTATTTTGTACACAAATAAAATTATTTGTTCAATAAAGTGTCTCGAAAATATATTTTTTTTTAAATCAGTAAAAATTAAACAAAATTAATTTGTTTAAAAAATCCACTACAAAGACGAAGTATAAGCAATAATAGGAAGACAAACAGAAACTTTTTATCGCTTAATTGTTAAAGCATTTAAATGCATTTTTCTTGATAGTCTAATGTAGTAGTACAATAACGACTTAACTAAAATAAAGTGATTTTTAGGTTACGATGCAGAGTTTTTCGTTATATCATGATTTCTAACGTAAAGACCTTTGTTGATATTTTTTTTCCAAATTGAGAACTTAATAAAAGTTTTCTGCAAAATCTGGTTTTTTAAGTTATGTCACTTTGGTAGCAAATTATTGATATGTATTTGATAAATAAATAAAACATACATTTGCTAAACAAAAAGTCACACTCCAATAGTTTTGTTTTTACTACTATCATAAACCAACAATAAACAGTGATGTCTTTTAAAAATACTCACCAATTTAATATAAAATCTCCCAAAATCTCATTTTAAATTCCTTTAAATGAAAGTCCATTTTTAAGTTACCTCCTTGTGTGTTTTATTTTTCGGTTGTCTTTACTTTTGTATAAATGCCAAAAATGATTTTAAAGTCATTTATAAACTTTTGTATATTTTGTTTAGACACATAAATCTTAAGTTAAGAAAATGCATCAACAAAAAATAAAATCCAAAAAAAAAAAATGAAAATCGTTTTCAAAATATTTGGTATTATTGTTGTTTTAATAAATCGTTTTGTTATTTGTTTCATTGCCAATGTTTTTAATAACAACATAAATCACTTTTTCTTTAATTTTTGTTTTTCTTTCTTCTACAAAAAAAAAAATTCTTTGTTTTAGTGATTTTAAACACATATTGGGCAATGAGGGTAAAAAAGGGACGCAGGTTTTAAATGATTTAAATAATTAGTTTTTGTGAACACACCAACACCTCACTCCATTTATCGCATCCTCTCGCATCAAAATATTTTTTTTTTGATAGAAAGACAAAAATCCACAAAAAACAATTTTTTTTAGAGGTGTTTGATGTTCTACAAAGTGGAGTGTTTTTCAAACTGGACCGATTTTAACAAATTTAATCAGAGCATGATTTTAAGACATATTCCTAATAAGATTCAGTAGACCGGCAAAGATTTGTTTTTTTTTTGATTTTGAAAGTCCGGACAATTTCTTATTCTCCTAGGCTTAAAGTTTATCTGAAACAAGTTTATGCCAATTGGATTAAATCAACCAGTGCCGCCCGGCAATCAAAGTTTTGGATTTTCGAAATTTAAAAAAAAATAAAATAAATATATCTTGCGATATATCATATTAATTAATTTTTAAATCTGGTGCACTGAACCAGAATATAAATATAACAATTTTTTAGATCTGTCGAACGGTTTTAAAGATATCGCTATTCCGAATTTAAAAAAATGGCGGGTTTTCCTAAGTTCAAAAAATTTGTTTATAAAAAATCTTAAAATTTATTTTCCTTGACATAGAGCTTGACACGAACTTTTATTTAAACTTAATTTGAGCCAAATTGGATAATTTAAATCGAAGGTGACACGAGTTAAAATTTTCGGAATGAAAAAATGAAAACTATAAATTATAAATTTAAGTTTTTTTAAATTTATTTTAGGAAATCGAAATAGTACTAAAGTACAATTTTTTAACTTTTACAATCAAATACCCCTTTAAGTGTTTTTTTTCAGAATGTTTTGTTCCAATGGAGTATCCTACCTTCCAAAAATCATGTTTTGAATTTCAAAAGATTTACTTTTCTTTAATGTTTATTCTGCTAGAGAATTCTACATGTAAAATTTTGAGATTCTTGGTTTTTAAGCTTAATAAATATAGAAAAGTACCAAGTATCCCCTTTAACCCTTTTATAACAATAAGGGTTTTTGTGCTGGATCATCCTAGATTCAAAATTTCGAGTTTATGAGACAATTTTTTTAGAAAATCGAAAAAGTACCAAAGTATACATTTTACCACTGTTAGAATCGAAAAAGTACCAAAGTATACCTTTTACACTGTTAGAACAGACATTTTTTAGAGAATTTTTTTCAGAATGTTTTGATCTAATCAAAAAAGTACCAAAAATAATATTTTTGACCCCATTTTAACCTCTTGGAATCAGAAATTCCGTAAAGCCTTATTTCAGAATGCTTTGTTCCATGGAGAATCCAACATTTGAAATATCAAGTTTTTGTGACAATTATTGTATCAAGGATTGAAAAAGTAAGTAAGTTCACTTGTTTAGCTTTCTTTGCATAAAAACGTTCTAAAAAGTATTTCTGCCGGAATAAGTTTTTTAGCTGGATGATCGTTCATTCCATTATTCAAGGTTCTAGAACAATTTTTTTTATTTAGAGATACAAAAGGTACCAAAGTACATTTTTTTACCCTTCTACTCCATTAAAATTAAAATTTCCTAAACGTATTTTTTCAGATTTTTCTTCGACTGAAGAATTTCGCTTCTTAAATTTAAAATTTCTTTGATCATTATTTTAAAATATTAAAAAAGTACCAAAATTCAATACCCCTCTACATGATATATTGTTTTAAACGAAATCAAAAAAGTACCAAAGTAGAATTTGTTTAAATTATTTTACACTTTTAAAAACAGAAATTAATAAAATTGTTTTTTCAGAATGTTTTGTTTCGATGGAACATCTGAATTATATCAGGAGATCGAGAAAGTACTTAAGTACACATTTTGCCGCCCTTGCAGCATAATTATCTTAAAAGTACTTTAGTCAGAAAGTGTTTTTTGCTGGATGATTTTTATCGTTTGAAATCAGAAACTTATAAAAGTGTTTTTTCCAGAATGTTTTGTTCCAATGGAGTACCCTAAATTTTAAAAAATCAAGTTTTTGTGACCATTGTATCAGAAGAACAAAAAAGTACCAAATTACACTTGTTTAACCCACTTTGCATCGAAACACTCTAAAAAGTACTTTTGTCAGAATGTGTTTTTCGCTGGAAGATCCTGCATTCCTTATTTCTAGTTTTTAAAACCATTTTTTCTAAAGATAGCACAATTTTCAAAAATTCCAAAAAATACTCTCAGAATGATTTTTTGTCGGCTGGAGGACCCTACAATTTAAGTTTGAAGTGTTATTCAGGACATTTAAAAGTAGCAATGTTTTTTACCCCTTTATAAGACAATTTTTTTAAGTAATCGAAAAAGTACCAATGTAAATCCAAACATTTCAATGAAGTACCCTACAATTTAAGTTTGAAGTGCATTTTAGGACATTGGAATGTACTAATGCTTCTTACCCCTTTATAAGACAATTTTTTTTAAAGAAATGGAAAAAGTACCGAAGTAAATCAAAACATTTTAAAAAATTTTAATTTTTTAACATTTAACCTTATTGAAATTTCCAAAAGGTATTTTTTTTGGCTGGTTTATGTCACATTTCAAATTTGAAGTTTATATTATCATTATTTCAGGAGATTGAAAAAGTACCAAAAGTACACTACACCCTTTAAATTGGATTTTCCGAAAAACACCTTTTTCGATATATTTTTTTCGACCGAGGAAAAATATTTCACATTTCAAATTTAAAATTTCTATGAACATTATTTAATTTTTATGATCATTATTTCAGGACATTGAAAAAGTACTTAAAGTACATTTTTTGTAATTTCGAAGAAGTACTTTTTTCGAAATATTTTTTCGCCGGAGGACCCTACATTCCAAATGTTAAGTTTTTAAAACCAAAAACCATTATTTTTGGAAATATAAAAAATAGCAAAATACACTTTTTTATTCCCTTAGAATCGGAATTTCCAAAAAACCCAGTCTAAAGGGGAATCTACATTTCAATTTTGAAGTTTTTGCACTGGTTGGTCTGGGCAATGATAATTCAGTCAGTCACCAAAACAGTGCCTCAGTCAATATAAACAAAACTAAATGACCATATGAGGGTTAAATCATTGTTGTTCAAAGTATATTTGATTTTGAAATGTACACAAAACCATAACACACACATAAGTACAAATGTTTATACCAAATACATGTTTTCACCTACAGCAAAACTTGTATGTGTTTATATATTTCGAGACATTTAAGTATTGTATCCTACTAATCTACCTTGGTTTTTGTTGTTGTTGTTTCTTTCCCAATAATATATGGTAGAAATAGAGATTTATTTAACTTTTCTTTTGACTTAAGTTCATATTTTTTTTTTTAGTCACTCTCTCTCTATCTCTTATCTTCCGATTTTTATTTACTTTTCCTTTTTTACTATTTAGTTTTTTTTTTCTTCTTAAATTATTGTCTTCTTCTAAATGTCATGTAGAGATTTATAAAATGAAAAAAAAAAGATATATAAAGAAGACTTAAACTAATGTGTTTGTATGGTTTTAAGTTTTTTCTTGTTTTATATTTTGTTAACCCTTTTGTAGCCGTTTTATATTTGGGTGGGAGTTTTTAATCGAAATTTTGTTAATACCACTGTACTAGTCGACAAAACGAACTGGATAATATACGTTTCAAACAAGAGACTAAATGTAGTAAAACTGCATTTACAGTTTTTCTTTTCGTGATCCTGTTTCCTTTTAAAAGGACTTTAAAGTTTTAGAGGATTACATTTTATAAAATATTTTTTAATATTTGCACTTGTCCTAGCATGCCACTGGTGCTAGCATATGAAAGAGGAGGATCTCCCCTTAATTTCCTATTTTATAATTTTTACATACATCAGGAAATGGGAGGTAAGTTACGTCCTTTCAAAAAGTTATCCTTTAATATAATTCAAAATTTTCAACAAAATATTTTGATCAAGTTTTTAAATGACTTTATTAACATCTTTTTATCCTGATATGGCAAAATAAAAAAATGGAAAAATTAGGGGAGATCCTCGTCTTTTATTTGCCATCACCAGTGACATCCTAGTACAAGTACAAATATTTCAAAATGTATCCTTTAAAACTTTGAAGTCATTTTATAAGAAACCAGGATCACGAAATGAAAAACAGTAAATTCCGTTTTACTCTATTTGATCTCTACTTTCCGACTTATATCATCCGGTTCATGTTTAATATTGGCTGTCGGAGGGTTCAATGTTTCTTCTCCCGACGATTTTTAAAATATGTGTTTACTGTTGTCTACTATGGTAATCAACGGGTTAAGGATCATAAGTAAAAACTAAATACATTTCTACAATTAATAAAGATTTAATTGTTGTGTCTTGGGTTTCTATGATAAATTTGTAAAAGTTTTGTACAAGTATGTGTGTATATGTTTTTGAAAGAGTTTAAATTTAAAGTTTTTATTATTTGTATATTAAGTGCTTACATGTGTTAGAATTTTTATAAATAAATATGATGTGTAAATATTTTAAGTAAAAGCCAAATTTAAAAAGACTTATCTTTGAATTTTTAAAGAAATTTTTATTTTGAGGGAACCTTCAAAAATTTTGGAGCATTTGCAGTGAACAGTTTGATCGAATTTATTAAAGATGGAGCAAGTTTGTCTGTCTGTCTGTTGTAAATTTTACACCCAAAAAAAATTGTACACAAAATTCTTTTTAACATGATAATGTTTTTAGGCTGGTGTCTAATTTTAAAAAAGTTGCAGGACGCCACCTCAGTTTGACTATATAAGCTAACGATTAACAAAAAAGAAAATTGGAATTACTGTTTTCATTTTCTTAAAACCAAAAATTTTTGTAACTTGGCTTTGTAACTTGGATAATAATTCACCTCTTGGTGAATAAAACTGTTTTTCACCAGCTGGTAACAAAATTATTTTTCAACAAAAAAAAAATAAATTATTTTTCATCCAATTTTTTTTTTTCATAAAATTTTTTTCATTAAATTTTTTTTTCCATCAATTTTTTTTTTTATAAATTTTTCCATCTCGTGGGGAATAAAACAAATATTCACCAGCTGGCGTATAAAACGAATCATAATTATTTTGCATCAATATTTTGTTTTCATCAATATTTTTTTTCAATATTTTTTTTCCTCAATATTTTTTTTTTCATCAATATTTTTTTTCGTCAATATTTTTTTTCCTCAATATTTTTTTTTCATCAATATTTTTTTTTCTTTCATCAATATTTTTTTTTATCAATATTTTTTTTTTCATCAATATTTTTTTTCCTCAATATTTTTTTTTCACCAATATTTTTTTTTTTTCATCAATATTTTTTTTCACAATTTTTATTTTTCATTAATATGTATTTTTTTTTTTCATTAATATTTTTTTTTCATCAATATTTTTTTTTTCGTCAATAATTTTTTTTCATCCATTTTTTTTTATCAATTTTTTTCAATATTTTTTTTATCAAAATTTTTTTCATCAATATTTTTTATCATAAATTTTTTTTTCATCAATATTTTTTTCAAAATTTTTTCGCAAAAGTGCACTTTACGGAAGTGCACTTTTATACATTTTTTTATCAATTTTTTTTTCAATATTATTTGTTAGAAATTTTTGGTATTCATCAATATTGTTTTTTCATCAATATTTTTTTTTCATCAATATTTTTTTTTCATCAATATTTTTGTTTACATCACTATTTTTTTTTTCATCAATTTTTTTTTTTCATCAATATTTTTTTCATCAATATTTTTTTTATCAAAATTTTTTTCATCAATATTTTTTATCATAAATTTTTTTTCATCAATATTTTTTTCAAAATTTTTTCGCAAAAGTGCACTTTACGGAAGTGCACTTTTATCAATTTTTTTTTCATCAATATTATTTGTCATCAATATTATTTTTTAATCAATATTTTTTTTTATCATAATTTTTTTTTCATCTTAGAAATTTTTGGTTTTCATCAATATTTTTTGTTCATCAATATTTTTTTTTTCATGAATATTTTTGTTTACATCACTATTTTTTTTTCATCAATTTTTTTTTCATCAATATTTTTTTTCATCAATATTTTTTTTTCATCAATATTTTTTTTTTCATCAATATTTTTGTTTACATCACTATTTTTTTTTTCATCAATTTTTTTTTTTTTATCAATATTTTTTTCATCAATATTTTTTTTATCAAAATTTTTTTCTTCGAATTGTTTTGCTCATCAATATTTTTATCATAAATTTTTTTTCATCAATATTTTTTTCAAAATTTTTTGGCAAAAGTGCACTTTACGGAAGTGCACTTTCATCCATTTTTTTTATCAAATTTTTTTCATCAATATTATTTTTTAATCAATATTTTTTTTCATCATAATTTTATTTCACCTTAGAAATTTTTGGTTTTCACAATATTTTTTTTTCATCAATATTTTTGTATACATCACTATTTTTTTTTTCATCAATATTTTTTTTATCAATATTTTTTTTATCAAAATTTTTTTCATCGAATTGTTTTGTTCATCAATATTTTTTATAATAATTTTTTTTTTTCATCAATATTTTTTCATAAATTTTTTGGCTAAAGTGCACTTTACAGACAAAAATTTTTTGGGGGAAAACACGAAATTAAAATTTAAGTGGCTGGGCCCTGAACCCAATCATTAACAAATTACCTTTCATTTGAATACCCATACATACATGTAGGGGCCCAGTCCTCTTAAATTTTAATGTGGCATATTTTTGTTTTCCAAAATATTCGTGTCCCGTAAAGTGCACCTTAGTCAATTTTTTTTTCATCAAATATTTTGTATCAATAATCTTTTTTCATTAAAAACTTTTTTTCATAAAAAAGTTTTTTTATCGACAAACACAGACAAACAGATTAATCGATATCACTAAAATGTCTTAGAAACCTTTACGGATCAATAACATATAAACATAATGGGGTCCTCGAACGATATTTCGAAGTGTTTTGCATGGAATGACAAATTAATATCGCGTTATTTTTTCTAGAAAAATTTTGCTTTAGAAAGATCACCTATTTATGCAGCAAAACATTAGCATGATTCAATGGTTTGGGCAAGAGTACAAACTTCGCAGACATTTTTTTTACAAAAATGACTTAAAAATTATTTTTATTTAAAATAAAATATTTTAAGTCATAATTCTTACCGATATTTTTTTAAAAGGTTATGATGGAGCATGCTCACTGATTCAGCCAATTCTAATTTTTATACGTTTAACTTTTTTCCCAAAAAATTTTTTAATAATCTTCTTCTATGGAAAAAATTAAAAAACTAAATCTGGTCAAAAGCATACATTTTTAATCATATGAAAATTTTCTTGAAAAAAAATTATATTCATATTAAATGTAAGTCTTTCATCAACCGTGGTTGTATTCGGACGTGTATTGTGAATAATTAGTAAATTATTATTTTTCTTAACAAACAAACAGATTAGTGCTTTTAATCTGGGGATTAACATTCCACAAAAATAAAATAACAAATTATTGTTATAAAGACAATTACAATTTAACTGCATTACTAGCCTTGTTGTTAGTATAATGACAGGGGATAGTGATGGAGTTGATGCTGGTTGGCAGCAAGTACCAACAACTAGAGCTGTGAAACGAAAACAACAAAATTCGCCTAATAAACATGAACATAAAAAACAAAATATCAATAATAACAACAATGATTTAAATTCAAATTTAAATTCAAATATAAATAACAACAATGAACCATCAACATCATCGAACATGTTTGCAGAACTTGAAACGAATGAAGAGGATATGCCAGAAGTAAATCAATCAACAATAAAGCCACCGCCAATATTTATACCAGATGTTACAGATGTGAATAAAATGATTACTAATTTAACAAAAGTAATTCCTAAGAGTGAAATTAGTTATAAATCCTTAAGAAACCAGGTTATGCTTAAGATAGGTTCTGTAGATTCATATAGAATGCTAGTAAAATCATTAGATAGTTCAAACATTAGCTACAATACTTTTCAAATCAGGCAAGAACGTGCATTTAGAGTAGTAATGAAAGGTATTCACCCTTCAACTCCAGAAACGGACATAAAAGCTGAGTTACTAGTGCTAGGTCATCAAGTTAGGAGCATAATAAATGTTAAAAGTCGTGTGAATAAGGAAAGCTTATCAATGTTCTTTATTGATCTTGATCCAAAAGCAAACAACAAAGATATTTATAACTTGCGATACATATGCAATGCTTTAGTTAAAATCGAACCTCCACGTAAAACTAATGAATTAGTTCAATGCTATCGCTGCCAATTGTATGGTCACACTAAGTCTTATTGTAAGAGACCCTTTAGATGTGTGAAATGTGGTCTTGGCCATTCAACAGCCGAATGTACCAAGGATCAAAATGTCCCACCTGTCTGCGTTCATTGCTTGCAGAACCATACTGCCAACTATAGAGGATGTAGAGTTTATAAACATCTTATTGAAAGGAGAAACTATAATTATTCCGTTAGACAACAAAACCAAAATCCTAATTTTTCGTATCGTCCACAGGATTATCCGCAATTACCAAATCAAAACTTTAGCTCTCAAAGAGATACAAATTTTAATCAGCAATCTTACGCAGGAGTTGCTCAAAATAATAACATAAACAATGTTGACAATTTTAACACCAACTTAATGACAAAAATTGATAAACTCATCGGTATGATGAGCGTTTTAATAGAAAAATTATGCAAATAAACTTAAGAATTGCAATATGGAACGCCAACGGCCTTTCAAATCACACACAGGAAGCTGAAATTTTTCTACATACAAATTATATAGATATTTTTTTAATATCTGAAACGCACTTCACTTCGAGAAGCTATTTTCGAATAAGAGGTTATGACTTAATTACTGCAAATCACCCAGGTAATCGAGCGCATGCTGGTGCCGCAATACTTATAAAATCGTCTATTAAATATGAAGTTCTTGAAGAATTTAACCTACCCACTATTCAAGCTGCAGGTATAAAAATAAATTGCGATAATGATGCAATATCTATCTATTCCATATACTCTCCTCCTAGGCATAACATCGAATGTCAGGATTATTTTAACTTTTTCAAAAATTTAGGTACGCGATTTATTGTTGGTGGCGATTATAATGCCAAACATACATGGTGGGGTTCTCGGATTCTAAATCCTAAAGGAAGAGAGTTATACAAGTGTGTTCAAAAATATCATTATTCAGTTTTGTCAACAGGAAGACCAACTTATTGGCCAAGTGATATCAATAAAATTCCGGATCTACTTGATTTCGTGGTTTATAAAGGGATATCAACAAGATGTTTGGATATAAGGGATAGTGATGAATTGAGCTCAGATCATTCTCCAATAATTTTAAATTTTTGTACTGTATTACAAACAATACAAAAAACAATAAATATTTTATCTCCAAAAACAGACTTGGAAGCTTTTAAATACTGGATAGATAAAAACGTTAATTTGAATTATCCAATAAACAATGGTACAGAACTTGATTCGGCTGTTGAAAATTTTACAAATTTAATCCACGAAGCGGGAGCATTATCAACCCCTGTCGTTGAAGCTGCTGGAAATGATCGTAATAGAGTTGTGATATCTGCTGAAATTCAAGCATTAATAAGAAACAGAAGGAGATTGCGAAGAATTTGGCAGTCTTCCAGAAGTCCAATTGACAAACAAATCTTTAACCGAGCCTCAAGTCAGGTAAAAACTCGAATCCGAGAATTTAAAAACGAAGAAACTGCTAACTTTCTAAAAAGCCTTAATATTAATGTATCTAAAAATGATGAGCACTGCCTTTGGAATGCCACAAAATATATAAAGCGGCCAATTAAAAGAAACATACCTATTAAAGATATAAACGGTAGCTGGTGTAGATCAGATAAAAATAAGGCAGATGCGTACTCTAATTATTTAGAAAATATTTTTCAGCCGTTCAATTTTAATAGTGATGACGATGTTAAAGAAATAGAAGAGTTTTTATGTTGTCCTTGTCAAATGGATTTCCCTATCCCTCATATTCCTCCGCAAGAAGTGCAAAAAGAAATTGTAATGCTTAATAACAAAAAAACACCTGGATATGACCGAATAACAGCAACAGTTGCTAAAAGTCTGCCAAAAAAGGGTATACTTTTTCTAACTTTAATTTTCAACTCAATTTTAAGATTACAAAACTTCCCAAATCAATGGAAATACGCTGAAGTTATAATGGTACCCAAACCAAGCAAGCCAGAAAATATTGTTTCATCTTACCGACCTATTAGTCTTTTAACCACTTTCTCAAAACTATTTGAAAGAATATTCTTACGGAGGTTAATTCCAATACTAGAAAGAAAAAGCATAATTCCAGAACATCAGTTCGGATTTCGACAAAATCATGGTACTCCCGAGCAATGTCATCGTATAGTCAACGTGATAAGAGACTCTTTAGAACGTAAACAATACTGTTCAGCTGTATTTCTCGACATTCAGCAGGCCTTTGATCGAGTATGGCACCAGGGAATTCTATTTAAACTAAAGAAGTTGCTTCCAGCTCCATATTATTTGTTTTTTAAATCCTATTTAGAAAAAAGATTCTTTTACGTGAAAGTTAACAGCGAAATGTCAGATATATGTTCTATAAAAGCGGGTATTCCTCAAGGCAGTGTTCTAGGACCTGTTCTTTACACCATATTTACCTATGATATGCCTACAAATGAAAATGTAACCGTCGCAACATATGCTGATGACACTGCATTAATAGCAGCAAATGATTCACCAGTCATTGCTTCAGAAATGATTCAACAACAACTTTATGATATCGAAGGGTGGTTGAGAAAATGGAATATTAAAGTAAATACCGACAAATCCGCACATATTACTTTTACTTTAAGAAGACAAGATTGTCCAGCTGTTGTTTTAAATGGCACAGAAATTCCTAAACAAACAACTGTCAAATATCTTGGTCTCCACCTCGACCGACGAAACACATGGAAAAAACATATTCAGGCAAAAAGAGAACAATTAAAGATAAAAACGAGAAAAATGTACTGGCTACTTGGTTCTAAATCTGAACTTTCACTAGAAAATAAACTCTTACTCTACAAAACGATACTGAAACCTGTTTGGACTTACGGTATACAGCTTTGGGGCACCGCTAGTAATTCAAATATTGAAATTCTCCAAAGATACCAATCCAAAACACTAAGATTAATAGCAAATGCACCTTGGTTCATAACAAATAACAACATTCACAAAGACTTACAGATTTCAACAGTTAAAGATGAGATAAACAAACATACCACAAGATACCTAGACAGACTTAGTACTCATAGTAATCCTTTAGCAATATGCCTTTTAGATGAAACCGAAGAAGTCAATAGACTTAAAAGGTTTCATATTTTAGATTTACCTTACAGAAAATGATCTCTTACAAATGAATTAATTTGTAGATATTTTACTGGATAAAGATCCAGATTAGGTTAAGTTAAAATAAGATTATAAAATTTGCTTATTGTTGTAAAAACAGATTGTAAATAAATGAATTATAAAAAAAAAAAAAAAAAAAAAAAAAAAAAAAAAAAAAAAAAAATATTAAATGTACATTTTCATTTTAAAATTTTAAATACAAATGTTTATTTGTTTAAAATTCTTGCTAAATTTAATTTAAAATAAAAGTTGTAGCTGTTGGTTATTGACCTATTGTTTGCTATTTAGTATGAGATTCTATGTAATCACTTTTTTCGCATTAATCACAATCAATTTACTTTTGTTTTATACTTTCTCATTTATATGAATTAAACTGGCAATAAAAAGTATTGAGAAATTTAGAACTAAAGAACGTTCGTCGGTTATAAAAGATTCCTCTAGGTATTTAAGATTTAAGGCCAATGGCAATTTTGTTGCTGTTTACTCGTACAACTCGACCGCAGAATACCCGAAAGCTATAAGATCAAAACTTTTTGAGTTATTTAATTTTAAAACTTTTAACGAGTTTATGAGTTTCTTAAAATTTTTGTTCTACGGGCAAAAAACTTGTGGGTTGATCAAAATTTATATCCAGAGTATGCTGATCCCATATGGAGCCATTTGAAGCAGTCGAAAATAGTGCCGTCCTTTGGCGCGAAAAAGAATGTAAAATTTGTATGTAAATACATGAAAAACATGTGTTAGCAACCGAATTCTTAAATTTGTTGTTATATGACCACGACACAAACGTGTGGGTAGTACGAAAATTATGTCTAGAGTATGTTGTTCCGTATTAAGAAACTTTAAGCAACTGAAAAAAGTTCCGGCCTTGGGACCAAAATAGACAAATGGCTTTAAATGAAACAAGTCACAGTGGGAGAAATGGCAAACTTTTTAAAAATAATTCAGCCATTCAGTAAGTAGAGGACCGATAGCCATGCATTTTGAATTGGTCATAGCTATTGTATTTTCGAACTTAAGTTCGGAAGTTGCAGATCATCGGTTTAACGGAAGAAGCAGCAGACTATTTCAAAAGAAAAAAACACTAGCGATATCTTGTTTTAATCAGAATTTACACAATTTTAAATTTTAAAACTAAAACTAAAAAAATACGATTATTTTCGTAAAAAGTACCAAATTTTTTAACTCTCGACAAAGAGTTTCTTTCAAAACATGTTGACTATTTTGCACTTCCTTGAATGATAACGTCACTTAAAAAAGTTTAAAATAAAAATGGAGACCGAAGTGTAAATATTGCGCCCGCCAGTTCCATCCACAATTGACATATTTTTGGCCTCAAAATCGACTATAGCCCACTGTGAAAAAACAGGCCCCGATGGGCCTATAAAGCAGTGGTCGGCATCAATTGCACATGAATCCCGAACACATTCGGCTATTTACATGTATTCAACACGAATGTCAACAAAGTTCACAACTAAGAGCATAAAAATTCAACAACAAGCCGGTTGATATCGCTTTGTTTCAGAAATACACCAACACATGCATGTTTAATTTCATATACCAATGCATTCATATTCTCTCTTTCTGCCGATCACTGTTATAAAGGCAGGTGTGGATGCTCTATTGTGTAAATAGTTTACAACCATGGGGGAATTTTTAACACCACCTTCATTGCAAAAACGTTGACCTCACTTTAGAAGCTGGTAAGGGATCTAAAGAAAGAAGCTTCCCCTTAAAGAAATAAACTTACTCCAACATTTTGGACCTGGAAAACTTAAAAATTTTACATTATTGCTCCTTTTGTGTGATATAAAAAATTATAAAGTTGTATTACTTAAGTCCAAAAACGATTTATTACATTTTGGAGGTGTAAAAGTTTCGGTACAGTATAATCTGTTAGACAAATGGAATATTTTTTGGCAGAAAAAGTGCAGGCTTGATGAAAATTTTAATAATTTGATAAAAAAAAAGTTTTTGTTGAAAAAAAAATTATGATAAAAGCAAGTTTTTTATTAAAAAAAAAAAAACTGTTATGAAAAAAAAAATATAAAAAAAAAATTAATAAAAAAAAAAAAAAATATTTTGTTTTTTATGTCAAAAAGAAGTTCAGGCTTAATAAAAAATAAAAAAAAAAAAGAAAAAAAAAGAAAAAAAAAAAAAAAATTTTAAAAAAATTCGATTAAAAAAATATTTCATGGAAATAATTATGTATTTTTTTCACCAGATGTTGAATTTTTCTATTCACCTGCAGGTGAATTGTTATCCAAGTAACAACCCGTTTTGGTTGTAAGAAAATGAAAACTGTAATTCTTATAAATAAGAAAATTTTCTTTTTTTTTGGTCGTTAGCTTATATAGTCAAACTGAGGTGGTGTTCTGCGTCAAGTTAAAATATTAACACTTTAAGTGTCAATTTTTTTTTCCCAAAAAAAATTTTAAAATTTTAAATCTGTTACAATTCAGTAAACTTTTTAATCCAACTTTATATGTATGCTATTGTATTTCATTGTATTTTTTGTGTATGTATGTGTGAAAAACAATTAACAGTAAAAAACAATTGAAATTTATGACATTGGAGCATATGTATTGTCATATAAATTAATTAAAAGCCAATTTTCAATTATGTTTCTTTGATTTATTAGAAAAAAAAAAACTAAATTGAATGGAGACGACAATTTAAATAAATAATAAAAATTAATGAGACTAATTAATGACTAGTATTTAAAATTCTTGAAATTTTAAATAATTTAAAACTCTAATTAAAAATAACAAATTTACCTAATTTTTTTAATTATTTAACTATTAAAAATTAGATTAACATACCAAAACAAATTGATTTGGAAATAATTCCCATTTTTATTCAGTAAAAAATTAGAATGTTTTATTTCTTACTAGAGTTTGAAAAAAATGTATTTATTTTTAATCAGAAGTTTACTTTGCCTTAGTTTGTTACAGCAATAAAAAATTTGTTTGCTTGAATTATAAAAATATAAAAAAAATAAATATACAGTAGTAATGGAAATATGAAACATAAAATAACCAGAAAATTGCAATAAATTTACCAGCAATTTTTTGTTGCGTGCCGTAGTTGATATTTGTTGGATTAAATAAGATTTTCTTGCAATTACCGCCACCAACATTTTTTTACATAACAAAAATTCTCAACATTATTTGCTTGAAGCTGGTAAAGTAAAGATGAGAAATTTACTGGTTACATTTATTTAATAATTTCACAAAAACAGTGAATAAAAATGAAAGTGGACAGTTGTAAAATTTTACGTTATTGAGGAAAACGTTTAAATTTTGTTAAAAAATTTAGCTTTACTATAAATTTTATTAAAATTTAAATATTTGAATTCAAAAATATTTTTTTTTTTTTAATTTTGTTGCTTGAATGTCTTTACTGTTTCATTTTTCTATATTATTATTTAACCTCATTTTAATTTATTTTTATCTTAGTTATTTTGTGGATTATTTTTTTGATTGAGTGTATTAAAAAGTAAAATAAATATTTATTTGTATAAGTATTAACATAAAAAAGCAGATGTAAATTATGATCTTTTTTCATATTTCCATCATGGCGTATAATTAATGTAACTAAAGCTATATTTGAGGCGTATAAGTTATATTTATTTACTTAAATTTTTGAAACATTTATTGTTCATACGCATTGATGTTTTTTTTTAATTTGACAGTATTTTTTAAACGAAAGAATGCCATCAGATCTGACTAATATTTATGGAAGAGTTCAGGGAATTTTAATAGGATATAGGTACATTAGGGTGGATCGCATAATATTTTTTTTTTTCGAATTTGGTCGATCGCCTTTAAGATACACCGTCCGACAGCCAATATTAAACATGAACCGGATGATATACGTCTGAAAGTAGAGATCAAATGGAGTAAAACTGCATTTCCAGTTTTTCATTTCGTGATCCTGTTTCCTTTTAAAAGGACTTCAAAGTTTTAAAGGATACATTTTGTAAAATATTTTTGAATTATTTGTACTTGTCCTAGTATGTGATGGCAATTGAAACAGGAGGATCTCCCCTAATTTGTCCATTTTTTTTATTTTGCCAAATCAGAATGAAGGGATGTAAATAAAGTCATTTGAAAACTTTATCTAAATATTTTGTTGTAAATTTTGAATGATATTGAAAGATAAAGTTTTGAAAGGACGTAACTAACATCCTTTTTTCTGATATGTAAAAATAATAAAGATCATCTGGAGATCATCTGCTTTCATTTGCTACCACTAGTGACATCCTAGGACAAGTACAAATAATTCAGGAAAATTTTACAAAATGTATCCTTTATAACTTTGAAGTCCTTTTAAAAGGAGACAGGATCACGAAATGAAATACTGTAAATGCAGTTTTACTAAATTTGGTCTCTAGTTTCAAACCTATATTATCAAGTTCGGGTTTAACGACTTTTTTTCATTTTTGTCGGACGGTGGTATGGTTCGTAGCACAATTGGACAAAATTAACCCGTGTCGCTGCGCATAAGGCTGCATCATTTTTAAAATCAGACACCAGCCTAAAAACATTATCACGTAAAAAAAATCCTTTGAAAATTGGTAAATTTGAGTACAAATGCAGAAATTCAGTTTTTATACAATTACAGTTTTATTTGTAAGTTTTACATATTTTTTTCAAATGCAAAAAACAATTCTATTTTTTTTTTTTTGTAATAAATCTGATCTAAACTTTGGATACAGAAAGAAAATGTAAAAATGTTTACCTTATTCAAATTTACAATAAAATTTACTTTCTTTACTAACAAAGGAAGTATCTCAACCCTTATGAACCCATTTGCATGGAATTCGAAGGTTGGTGTGTCTCGGCTTATTGGCCATATCGGGGATTTAGGAATATGAAAAATTGATTTTTTGATTTTTTGACCATTTCTTTCTTAGAAACTATATGATGTTTACATATGAAAAGAAAGGTTTTGTAATGCCTATCAAACGGTGGCATTACCTTGTAAAAATTCGGCTTCGTTAAATATTTTTTTTCATGAAAATTAATAAATTCTGGGGGGTATTTATGTTAAGACATAGACCTATGATTTCCATATGAATACGAAATAATCGTTTTTAAATTTAAGTCGACACATATTTTTGCTCTAGACCAGAGCTTCTCACTAACTTTTGCTTTGCGACCCCTTTTCAATATTTATAATTTTTCGCAACCTCTACACTCAAAATAATACATTAGTAGATTTACTAATTTTTTTTTGCTAATGCTGGTTAGCTAACTTTTATCAAATTTTTGGTTGAGATTAGCATGTTAGCAAAAATATCTTGTAAACTTCATTTAGCGCATTAGCAATTTTAAACAAACTTTGAACTAATTTTTTTTGCTAAATTTGAAATTGAGTTGACTACATTTTTACAAGATTTTTTGCTAATATTAGCAAAATAAATGGTAAATTTTTTTTTATTTTCAGAAAACTTAAAATGGCGCTATCTCGGAAACTAAGCCAGATAGAGCAAAATGAAGGCCATTTTTGGTTCTTCGAATCTCCATAGTATCGCCGGTCCTCTTCACATGTATGGACCCTAATGGGCCCTAACTTTGGATCCAACAAAGTTAGCATTCCCGAAAATTTTAAAATGCTCATATCTCGGTAAATATTGCCGACAAAACAAAAAGTCCAAAAGCGTTTTTGTAGCTCTCAACACGTAGAACAAGACCGCAATATAGTCAAAAGCTCTCCGAGTAATATTTTTGAAGTTATCGAGTTTTTTAATTCTCAAGACCCCAGTGGTCCACTATAATCACGTATCTCAAAAACTAAGCAAGGTAGAGCGAAACGGACACAAATTTGGGATCAAAAACTATCACGATTTTTAAGGAACCCAACTAGGTCTAGGCCCATCGGGGTCTGGACCTTTCGGGTCCGAACCCAATGGGGTCCTCAGATGTGTATAAACTAAGTTCAAAAAAAAAAATATTTAGTTAACTAATTATTGGCAAAACATTTTTGCTAACTTTAGCAAAAAAATTGTGGGTTCAAAATCAGCAAATTTTCTTGTAGGTTTACAAGCTTTTTTTGCTAACATTACAGTTTTTTTTTTTTTTTTTTGAGTGTACACATAAAAAAATAAATTATTAACGTGAAATTTGCCCTGAGTTTTTTTTTAATTTGGAAACAAATTTCAAAAGCAGCATTGGAAGATTAATTGAAACCGTGTGGTCAGATCCCAAATTCATACCAAAAATTTCACGTAAAAAACTTCTAAAAAATAAAAAAAAACACAATTTTTGTGAACAATCGTAGTCCCGAACTACGGCATCGAAACTTACTATCGTCATCCGTTTTTTATTTCTGAAAATAAAACAAAAATACCAGTATAACCTGATCAGAAATGAAGAAATTTTTACCAAGAAAGCATTTAAAGTCCAATTTTGAGTAATGATGGTTATTTTTTCAAAATTATGTACCAATGTTTGGTATTGATCGAAATTTTATTCGATCACGAATCCTGATCCTTTATTTGGTTCCAGATTTGGAATCAGCATTAAAAAGTAAATCGAAATACTTGGTCAGATCCCAAAATATCACAAACAAAGCTCTTAAAAATGCACAAGAATACGTTTTTGTGAACTTTGCCTTTAATTTTCTCAAAAACCTAACGTACTAGAAAAATTTTAAACCCAAATTCGGAATCAGCATCAAAAAATGAATAAAATAGAAAATCTTCACAAATCGGTGTTGGGCATCCCGGAAAATTAACAACTGCACAGCGATTACGGAGGGACCTTAAGTGATGGAAATGATTTATTTATTTAATAAAAGTGTTTGTATATTTTTTTATAACACAACAATAAAAAAATGTTTTTTAAATTTACCAAAATTTAAATTTTAACAAAATTGTTCGCGACCCCCCCCTGAAATTCTTCCAAGGGGGTCGCGACCCACCATTTGAGAACCATTACTCTAGACGATATTCCTGTTAGTTTGGTAGTTATCGAAATTTTCCGGAAGGTCTGCATTGTTTCATAAGGGGACAACGAAATTTTTTAACACTGATATGGCCGATAAGCCGAGATACCCTAACCTAAAAATCGTTTTTTTTATATATATTTTAAGTTTCAGGCAAATCGGTTCATAAGGGTTGAGATACTTCCCTTGTAAGTTACATTCAAATTGAAGTAAAATAGTGGATAATTCGATTAATAGATTCTAAGGCGATAATCAGATTGTATGGAGAATTGATTTTATTTAGCTTTAATTTAAAAGTAAAAAAAAAAAATAAAACGTCAGATATTATCCCAAGATATTTTTATTTATGTAAACCAATTTCTTAAATATGCAATTTCGCACTATCTTAAAAACTTTTCTGCTTTTGATCAAGTTGACTTGATTTTTTGATTCAGCCAGCGATTTTGCATGAAAAATATATTTCAAATATCGCGAATCAAACAAATTTGTAAAATTGTTAAACTGTTGTTACACTCAATGAACTGAAAATGTATAAAAACTGAATTTCTGCATTTTTAATAAAATGCGTGTAACTTTTACAATTTTCAACGTTATTTTTTAAAAAGCCACATATTTTCTTTTTTAAAAGATCAGACTTGTACCATAAATAGAGGAACGAATTTTTATTTTGTTTTTCTTTCTTATTTTTGTTTTTTTCAAAAATTTCGGTAAAATTAACGCAAAATTTTCTATATGTCGATTAATATCTTTTAAGGCGATAATCAGATTGAAAAATGCTCTATAAAGAGTTAATAAAACATTTAATTACCATTAATTTAAAACCAATAAAATTAAATCCATTGATTTGTTCCGGAGATATTTTTATTAAAGTATATTCACTTTTGTTTAAGTTGAAAATTTAAAAAGTTAGCAATATCTCGAAAACTGTTCTACTTTTGAAACTTTGGACTTCATCTTCATATTCGGCGCTAGATTGGTAAAAATCACTGTCTGTTGGTTTTTAAAATCTCTGCCAACTCTTGTAAGCATCAACTTTTTTTAAGCAGAGAATCAATTAATATATTTGATATATTACACTGCACAACAAAATCAAATTTTTTCCAAAATTACAAGGTCAGACCAAAAAATTTTGATAGAAGAGACAAAAAAAAAATACACGTGTATCGGCGTTTTGAAAGTTTACATCTGGGTTTCATTTTAGGGGGAGGTAAAGTTTCCCCCAAATGCAGATGTTGTATTGTCAATCGTCATTGAATATCGAGTGAAGCTTACGTTTAAAGTATATGGTGTGTTCAGCAAATTTATATAAAATGTTACGGAGAACATTTTTGTGGAATATATTAACCCTCTAGCTCCTCACGATAAGGGTCTTTTTTGTCCTTCTTTTCAAAAAGAGCAAAAAACACCATTAAAACAGGGATCTAAGAGGTTTTAATGTTCCGAAAAAATATTCGCCGTAAAATTTTACTATAAGTCCTTGAATACACCAAAACGGAAAACTCAACCAGAAGGTCAGAAATAAGACACAACAAAAGAGATCTTAGGGTTAATTTCGCATTTATTAAGAAAATCGAGTAAAGCTTACGTTTAAAGTATATGGTGTGTTCAGCAAATTTATGTAAAATGTTACGGAGAACATTTTTGTAGAATATGTTAACCCTCTAACTCCTCAAGATAGGGGTCTTTTTTGTCCTTCTTTTCAAAAAGAGCAAAAAACACCATTAAAACAGGGATTTAAGAGGTTTTAATGTTCCGCAAAAATATCCGCCGTGAAATTTTACCATAAGTCCCTGAACACACCAAAACAGAAAACTCAACAAGAAAGTCAGATATAAGACACAACAAAAGAGAGCTTAGGGTTAATTTCGCATTTATTAAAAAAATCGGGTAAAGCTTACGTTTAAAGTATATGGTGTGTTCAGCAAATTTATGTAAAATATTACGGAGAACATTTTTATAGAATATGTTAACCCTCTAACTCCTCAAGATAAGGGTCTTTTTTGTCCTTCTTTTAAAAAAGAGCAAAGAACGCCACTAAAACAGGGATTTAAGGGGTTAAAATGTTCCGCAAAAATATTCGCCGTGAAATTTTACTATAAGTCCCTTTCACGGCAAATATTTTTGCGGACCATTTTAACCCTTTAAATAGCTGTTTTAATGGTGTTTTTGCTCTTTTTCAAAAGAAGGACAAAAAAGACCCTTACCTTGAGGAGCTAGAGGGTTAACATATTCTAAAAAAATGTTCTCCGTAACATTTTACATAAAATTGCTTCACACACCATATACTTTAAACGTAAGCTTTACCCGATTTTATTAATAAATGCGAAATTAACCCTAAGATGTCTTTTGTTGTGTCTTATTTCTGACTTTCTGGTTGAGTTTTCCGTTTTGGTGTATTCAGGAACTTATAGTAAAATTTCACGGCGGATATTTTTGCGGAACATTCAAACCCCTTAAATCCCTTTTTTAATAGTGTTTTTTGCTCTTTTTGAAAAGAAGGACAAAAAAGACCCTTATCTTGAGGAGTTAGAGGGTTAACATATTCCACAAAAATGTTCTCCGTAACATTTTACATAAATTTGCTTAACACACTATTTACTTTAAACGTAAGCTTCACTCGATATTCAATGACGATTTACAATACAACATTTGCATTTGGGGGAAACTTCACCTCCCCCTAAAATGAAACCCAGATGTAAACTTTCAAAACGCCGATACACGTGTATTTTTTTTTTGTCTCTTCTATCAAAATTTTTTGGTCTGACCTTGTAATTTTTTTTTGTGTTGTACAGTGTTATTTAAAATATTTATTTTATTTATTTTTTATTTTTAGTAAAATCAATATTTACTAAACAAAAAATCAAACGCATTTTTCATTTTTATAAAATTTTTAAATAATTTTTATTATAATGTTGTTTTCTTCCTAAAAAAACAATAGATATTGTATGTTGTTTTAAATTTGTAGTGCCCTACATAATTTTATGGTTTAGTTTTTTTTTTAAGTTCGTTATGATGTTTGTAACTACACAGAGACAACAGAATAAGTGATACAATCGAATTTTGTCGAAAATCAAATAATTCCGTCGGATTAGCTGAAGTTTTCGGTTATAAAAACAGTTTGGTTTGTATTTAATTCGATTGTAATGATAAATCTGTCAGTTTAGTCAAACCTACACAGAGAAAACAAATTAGGTTTGTCAGCCAAATTTAGAGCCAATAGAATGGTTCGATTGTAACAAGCGAAATTATTGGTTGAGATCATTAAAATTAATTTTAATTAACAGAAGGTACGTTTCTATAAACAAATTTCAGCAATCGCTACCGAAAATTTAGGTTGTTGCAATCGAACCATCTGTTTTCTCTGTGTAATTATTATTTCTTATGTCCTCCTGATAAATGTTCATATATTTCCTAAAATTTTACAGTTTAGGGTAATCGTAGTGTCATTATAAACCCACATTATTTCTATTATTTGTTTTTATGGTTGTTGCAGTTGAACAAAGATCATTTCCATTCATTGTATTTAAAATGCAATAAATTATTACAATATATTTTTATATATTTTTTTTTGTAACAATGCAAATCATAATTGAATTTATGTTTTACACAATTGCAAACAGACACAGTAAAATTAGAAAATAAAAAGTTAAAAAAATAAAAAAAATTCAAGTTTACAAATTGTTGTTAAAAATAATTGAAAATATTGTAGAGCATGAAATATATTAAAAACAATGTACGATAGAGTGGAGCAAATATAGTTTTTTTTTGAATATAACACTGTACGACACGATTTTGCACCCATGATCGGGACCAAAAAATTATGAAAATAGAGGTAAAAAAAAGATACCCGTGTCTCCCAGTTTTTCTAGATCAATTCGTTTTCGCGTTTTATTAGCAAATCAATATTTTGTATATATATATATGAGTTTTAATTGCTTGGGGAAGTAAGAATTACGCGAGCAACAGTTAATCATGATGGCTTAAATTAAGCTGAAATACTTGCAAATAGTATTAGATAAAATATGCAAAACATGACGAAAATCGGTCCACGAGTTTAAAAGTTATGAACAAATTTCTAAAATTTGGCTGTTTTTTTCACATGTTTTTATACTTTCTTTTAAATGATAGAGGGTTTAAAATACGCTAACTTTTAAAAGACAATTTGGATGCTCCTAAATTTGGCACATATATTTGTTATTTCCCTGGTAAGGTTGGTATTGAGTTTCGAGAAAATCGATCCAGTGTTTCAGAAGTTATGATCAAAACCGTGAATTTCGAATAGGTTTCATCTTGAATTCCCTCTTCAAAAAAAACTTTAAATGCTCTTTAAAAAATATTGGTTTGCCACAAAAAAGTATTTTACAAAGTAATTTTATCGCTCGAAAAAAAATTACACTCAAAAAAAAATTGTACACTCAAAAAAAAAGTACACTCAAAAAAATTTTACACTCAAAAATTTTTGGCCATCCAAACTGTCTATGATGGCAACGAAAATAAGATGTGTGCATTGCAAAAAGATGTTTAAAACTTTCCCAGAGTTGCCACAATTTTCTTTAGAATTGCCACTAACAAACAACCAGAAAATTTAAAAACGACTTGGCCGAATCCATGCATACCCTCCATTAGCCCCTTTTAAGTGACAGTAATTTTTCTAATGTAAAAAAAAACAAAATTGTTAAAAATTTTGATTTGACATTTTTTTATTTGGATTAAAAAACTCTTTTTTATAATTTGTGTAAAAAAAATTTTGAGTGTAATATTTTTTTTAGTGTAAATTTTTTTTGAGTGTAAAATTTTTTTAAGTGTAAATTTTTTTTTCGATTGTAAATATTTTTTTAGCGAAAAAATTATTTCTAAAGTATATTTGTGGCAAACCATTATTTAAAAGAGCATTTAGGGTTTTTTTGAACAAGGGAATTTTTCAAATTCAAAGTGAAATTAACCCGAAATTCGCTGTTTTGATCATAACTTCTGAAACCCTGCATTGATTTCCTCGAAATTCCATACCAACCTGGCCAGGTAAATAACAAATATAGATGCTAAACTTTAGGAGCATCCAAATTGTCTTTCAAAAGTTAGAGTATTTTGAACCCTATATCACTAAATATAAGATATAAAAACATGTAAAAAACATCCAAAATTGAGAAATTTCTTCATAACTTTTAAACCCGTGTACCGATCTTCCTCATGCTTTGCACATTTTATCTGACACTATTTACAAGAATTTCAGCAAAATTTATGCTATCACGATTACCTGTTGTGGGTGTAATCCTCACTTCCCCAAGTGATTGAAATTCGAATATATACAAATTAATAATTTGCTTATAAAACGCGAAAACGAATTGATCTAGAAAAACTGGGAAACACGGGTATCTTTATTTTAGCTCTACTTTCAGAATTTTTTGGTCCCGATCATGGGTGCAACCAAAAGTTGAATTTTGTCGTACAGTGTAATGTAAAAATTTGTCATTCCATGCAAAACGAATTGAAACATCGGCCGAGGTTTACATTAAGTTCACATATCAATGATGGCACTCTATCGATATATGTATCCTTCCGGCCAGCCAACTGTGTGTGGAAAGCAAGATGTCCAAACCAAAAAAAAAACGGTAAATTTAGCAAAATCGCAAAATCAGATCCATCTGTTTGTAGAAAGTAAAATGCAGTCCAAGCCAAAAGCGCTGGTAATTTAGCAAAATCGCAAAATCAGATCCATCTGTTTGTAGAAAGTAAAATGCAGTCCAAGCCAAAAGCGCTGGTAATTTTATAAATGAGCAAAATTGAATTTATGACACTCTAGGGATGTTCTTCTACCAAGTTGCCATTTGCACTAGAGATGGGCAAGGGGTAAATACCCAAATGGTAAATACCTGGTAAAATAGGTAAATTGGGTAGAAATTGGTAAATACCCGGGTATTTTTCAAAAAGGTGGTAACCCGTGTAAAAAAATAATAATATCAAAACATATCTCCTTTGATAAAAACATATATGGATCATATCTAAATGGATATAATCAGATCGACACCATATATATTCATATCTGCTTCAATTTACGGATCAAAACATATCTGAAGCAGATATGAATATATATGGTGTAGATCTGATTACATCTATTTATATATAATCCATATATGTTTTTATCAGAGGAGATATGTTTTGATATAATTATTTTTTTACACGGGAAACTATGTTGTAGAAAATTTGGTGAACAAAAACATTTTGCAGCAAAATTTATTGAGTTTTATACTAAAAAATAGTACTTTCTTAGAACAAATAGTACTTTCTTAGAAAAAATAGTGCTCTTTTAGGAAAAATATTAAAAAGTCATTTTTTAGAGAGAAAGTGTTTTTTTAGAAAAAGTAGCGCCTTTTTTTGTAAAATAGTACTATCTCACCTTTAAGACAAAAACGAATTTTTTCTGGAAAAAGTACTTCCCAGCAAAACTTTGGTAATGGGTGGTGATTATATAACACATTACCAGGTAATGCATATAACTTATTTGTAGCATTATTTTATGATGCCTAACCAAACATTTGTTCCACAACGTATTATTTTCAAGTGAAAAATAATGCATTACTAATAATTTGCTACGTAATGCATGATTATTGGAAAAAATGTATTTCATATTTATTATTGGGGGTCCTCGTAGGCTAGTTGGTAGCGTGCTAGCCTTTCAACGTGGGGGTCGTGGGTTCGATTCCCAGCAGAGCCCTTGGTTTTTTTCGCTACAACGAGACGACGGTCATTGTTACCAGTTCTCGGTTAGGTGCAATTTATTAAAAATGAGTTGTAAATAAATAGAGAGAATAAATAAAAATAATTGATCATGTGATATGATCAAAACTATTATTATTATTTATTATTTCTAAACATTAAATCATGGATGACTTATATTTGGTTACATTATGTATTATTTGAAAGTTTGAAATAATGCATTTTTTATAATTGGATGCATAATGCATTACAATAACATAAAAAATAATTATTTTATAAAAAATGCATAAGTTTAAACTAGAGATGGGCTCACGACAGGAAATTTCTAACGACACACACTCACGAGCATATTTTATCTACTTACACTCACTTACAATCACGTGAGTAAATTTAATACAACATTACTTTTTCACTACTAGTTACACCTTATATATTATCTTCTGGTATGCTATATTATTTCATTTCTCGTAACCTATAAAATATGATATATTTTACACCTTACTCGTATTCTTCGTTATAAATTTATGACTTATTTTATACCTTACTGGTATTCTTTGTGATAATGTGGATGCATTACTTTGAGTCTCATCGCCTGTTAAAATCATCAATGCTGCAATATATAAAATAAGAGATCCTATACCTTATTTTATACCTTATTTGGTAATCTAAGTTTTGCTGGGTTATTAAGAAAAATGTTACTTTTTTTTCCTAAAAAGTATTATTAAAGAAAATATAGTACTTTTTTTAAAAAAATAAATTAATTTTTAGAAAAAAAAAATACTTTTTAGACAAAAAAGCACTTTTTCAAAAAATAAATTTAGTACAACATTTTTAGAAAAAAGGACTTTGTTCTAAAAAAAGTATCTTTTTCTAAAAAATGGTACTTTTTCTAAAAAAGTACTTTTTTCTTAAAAAAGGTACTTTTTCTTAAAAAAAAATACTTTTTTTCTAAAAAAGGTACTTTTCCTACAAAATGTACTTTTTCTACTTTTTCCATTTTCTACTTTTTCCTACAAAAACACTTTTTTCTAAAAAAGTACTTTTCTAAAAACAAGTACTTTAATACTACTTTTTTAGGAAAAAAAGTACTTTTTTGTAGAAAAAAGTACTTATTTTAGAAAAAGTACTTTTTTTTTAAAAATGTGCTTTTTTTAGAAAAAATATTCTTCTATACTTTTTAGGAAAAAAGTAAATTTTTTTCTAAATAAGTACTTTTTTATGTAAAAGTACGTTTTTTACTTAAAGGTTCCGATTAAAGTGTCTGATTTCACATGGAATTCCCCATATACATATTTAGTTTTGGGAAAATAAAACAAATTACTGATTTCAAATGACGATTCCGCTTATTGACAACCAGAGCTTGCCATATGTTTGATTTCAAATGCTTTTTATAAATACCCAAAAAAGGTATTTATCGTTTATTTACCCGGTATTTCCCATGCATCGGGTAAATACCGGGTAGAATCCCATCACTAATTTGCACATTTTTCCCCTTAGAAGCAAAATTAAAAAAAAAAAATGTTTTGTTCAATTTTATTTTCTGGAGAATCGTAGATTCTAAACTTCAAGTTTATAAAAAAAATATTTCAGGAAATCAAAAAAGTACCAAAATACATGTTTTTACACCTTTTTCACTTCTTAGTATCAGTTACTCCTAAAAATATATTTTTTTAATACCCTACACCACTCTGTGGTACAGGGTATAATTAGTTTGTGGGGATGTTTGTAACTACCCGAAATATTGATCCTAGACGTGGTATAGCGATCGACCCAGAATTACTTTTTGAGTCGATTTAGCGATGCCCGTCCGTCCGTCTGTCCGTCCGTCTGTCCATCTATCGGTTTAAGCACGATACAGGTCGCAATTTTCAATCAATTGACTTAAAATTTGAAACTTAAGCATATTTTCGCCCAAGGATGAAGCCTTTTGAAATTGGAGAAAATCGGTCCATGTTAAGACCTAGCCCCCATTCAAATGCCCCCTTTGGATTCGGCTTAAATGACTCTAATAACCGTATTATAATAGATATCGCTTTGAAATTCAGCACGTAATCAAATTTTATATGCACAACGCATTATTCCAAATTTCAAAGGAATCGGGTCAGTCTTTCTGGTAGTCCCCATACAAACCACCTTCCCGATATTCACATAATTCCCTCAAAACTCATAAAAATGGAAATATTTGATAAAAATTTTGTTTTTAGGTGTTAAAGGTGTATGTATTTTAGTAACCTTATTAAATCGGTATATAATTGGACCATTTTTGGACTTAGTCCCCATATAAAAATTTCGACCGATATTCAGTTAAATTGTTCTATTGACTAAAAAATAAACCAATTCCACTAAAATTTGATCTGTGTGTGTTTTCTACACTAAATAAATATCTAGCAAAAGACAGATACAATCGGTCCATGTATGGACTTTGGGCCCATTTTCCGGAAAACACTGGTGTAGGGTATCATATGGTCGGTCTTGACCGACTATAACTTTCTTACTTGTTATGTTTTGTTTCGATGGAGGATCCTACCTGCCAAAAATCAAGATTTATTGACCATTATTTGAAAACAAATACAAATCCTTTACTAAAACACGTTTTTTGGACAGAAATTTAAATTTAACAAAAAAAAAAAACAAAATTTGCATAAATTCAGCTTGTTTGCCTAATTTATTAATAATCTCTGTGTTATCTTTATTATGTTTTCTATCATCAAATTGACTTAACACCTTTTATTTGATACGATTATGATTTAATAATATTTAACTTCGTTTAAAAGTAAAAAACGAAAAAATAAAAAACACAAAATATATTAAATTCATGTTATCTGCTACTTAAAGAAATATGATTATGTTTATATTGTCAACAAAAAACCCTTTTACATAATGTTAAAACTCCTGCTTTTTCTTAAACTGATGTAGAGGATAATGATGATGATGACGATGATGATGCCTGGAGTATGCTGATGCTGACGAGGACGATGAATATGTTTGTGCATGTAGCAGCAACACTTTCCATCTTCAATGTTTTTCTTTCTTACAGCTTTTAGCTTCTATGTAAAAGGTGCTTAAGTGTATTTAAAAAATACTTTTTGCTACTTGTTGTATAAAGGAAGAACAAAAACAACAACAACTACAAGATGAATAAGTAAAAGATGCTCTTATATTTAAACTCTTTAGTAAAAATTGCCTACAGGCTACACATTTTTTTTCACATTTCATTTTGTTTTCGTTTTTAAAACAAACAAGATAAAGACTCATGCAAAATAACAACATACTCAAGTGATATGTTGTGAAAGAAACAAAAAAGAAATATAAATTAAAAAAACAAAAAAATATATATTGCAATAAAAATTCTTACAATAAAATTAAATATTCTATTTATACAGCGAAATCGTCAAAGGAATACAAATAAAACAAAAGAATATAATAAGTTATGAAAATGTTCTTAAAATTTCGTTTTAAAAGAGGTTCTGTTAAAAAGAAGGTTCCCCCAAAGTAATAATTTCCAATTTGGAATTTTTGTAAAAAAAGCCATGTATATTTATTGTAAAGAAAAAAACAGGGTTATTAAGAAAACATTTTCCCAAAGACAGATTTTGAGATTCTGAAATTCTGTAAGAAGAATGCATGAAAAGTAGGGTTTGCAATGCGGTTTTAGCCGTAACCGTAACCGCGGTTAACCGCACTATTTAATCGCAACCGTAACCGCATAAAAATTAATGCGGTTACGGTTAATTTAATTAACATCAGATTTGTATGACAAAATAGGTCTTTTTTAGAAAAAACATTGAAAAACGGAACAGGGAATAATAAAAAAAAAGTATAAATACTAAAATTGCCTCAGAATATTAAAATTTTTTTACTGCAAAAGTATCTGAAAATTTTTCTGCAAAATAAATGTCTTAGATTCTGAGAAAGTTTCTAATAAAAATATGCCTCAAAATCGGAGATTTTTTCTTTAGAAAATATGCCTCATTCTGAATAGTTTTCTATAAAAAAAATGAATTAGTGTCGGAAACGTTAAAAGAATAATAAAAATCTGAAAAAGTTTTTATTAAAACATATCTCAGAATCTAAGACTTCTTCTTTAGAAGGAATATTTTAGAATCTGAGACTTTTTCTACAGAACAAATTTCAGTTTTTCTATAGAAAAAAATCTTAGAATCTGAGACATTTTCTATAGAAAAAAATTTTTAGCAACTGAACCTTTGTCTTAATAAAAATTCGGAACTTTAAGACTATAAAAAATCCTTTTTTATTTTTTTTTTAAATAATACTTTTTTATAACTTTCTCCCACCAAAACCCAAAAGCTATACCCTCCACTGTCTACATTTTACATAATCAGTAATAAACCTTCCATTATAAATTTTTATTAATCGAAAAAATAATTAAATTTAAATAATTTTAAAAGATTGCGGTTAACCGTTAACCGCGGTTAATCGCTTGAAATTTAACCGTAACCGCGGTTTAGGAAAACTGCGGTTAATTGCAAACCCTAATGAAAAGTAATCATAATTTTAATTTTGATTAGATTGGATTTTGATGTAAAACTATTATTAGAAGTTTAGAAAAAAAAAATAAAATTGAGAAAGATTACTCTAGCTCGAGGTCACCTTTTTTTACTTATCATTACGATGATATTGTCATAATGCACCCCCTAAATATGAATTTCGTCCTCTAACAAATAAAATAATTTCCATAAAGATCCGCGGGTGACACTAGGTAGACTTTCCTTGTATGTTAAAAGATTTCTAAATTTTATTTTTGTATTCAAACTTCAAGTCTGATTTATTACAAAAGAAAAAAGATGTTTTTTTTTTTTTTTAAATCTGTTAAAAATTTCAGAAGTTACATGCATTTGAACAAAAATGCATAAATTCCGTTTTTTACAATAACATTTGTGGTTTTTTATTTCGGGTGTGCCGAATATAAAAACACACAAATAAAGCTGTATCTGTATAATAACTGAATTTCTGCATTTTTACTCAAATGCATGTAACTTTTACAATTTTCAACAGATTTTTATACCCTCTACTTAGTGATAGAGGGTATATAAAGTTTGTCATTCCTTTTGCAACTCATCGAAATATCGGTCTAGGATCCCATAGTTATATATATTATTGATCAGTGATCGATTTAAAGACATTCTAGCGATGTCCGTCTGTCCGTCTGTGGAAATGGTGATCACGGCCAAAGTATTAAACAGATGTGACTTAACACATTTACTTGTTGTTGCCCTAAGCAGTTTGTTATTGCATTTTTGCAAAATCAAGGATGCCTCGAAAATTTTGGAACATTCAACATAACTTAAAAGTACAAAATACTTTAATTCGGCTTCTGGTTTATACATGTGAACAGACATGATCACCGAATGGTATTTAAACAACTACAAACATATTTTTTTTACAAAAAAAATTTTTTTGCCGTTTTTTTTTTTTTACCAAAATTTTTTCGGGGAATTTTTTTTATTTTGTAAATAACCTTTTTTTACATTATGGGGGTATCAATACATTCGGCAAGGTCGTATTTAACTTTTTTATTGTTTTTAAATCCATTTTTTGCTTGATAAAATTTCAAACTTGAACTGTAAAGAGAGAATTTATTTATTTTTTTCTTTCTGAAATTTACAATAGAATTAGGGTTGCCAGATTTAGCCTTTTATCCACAAAGTTAGGAATTTTATGCGAGCAAAGAGGACCAGAAATCTTGTTTAGAGATTGGGGATTTGTGTGGAGATTTCAAAAACTATTTTAGGGATTTTTTGGGGATATTCAAAACTGTATCTATTTAATACCACAAGCTAAATTTAATGTAATACACAGTTTTTAGAAAAAGTTTTAGTAAAAACACACAAGATAACGAAGGAATATGAAATGTATATGAGGCATTTCACACCAAATGTCCGGCTACAGAAAAACATGTGTCCTGTAAATCTGAACAGGTTGTTTGGATAGCCCAATGTGGAACTAAGAAAATTGCGATTTTGGGTTTTCAAAAACTAGGCTTAGCAGGCGTGGTTAAATATTGGAAAAATGGTAAAATTTGTGTCGAGTTGCCTTGATTAAATATTTATCACATAAAAACGGAATGCACCACTATCTCAAAAGTTTACATTCTTATATAGTTTTGTATGGGCTATCGATAATTTTTTTTTTTGGAAAATTTTCAGAACCCGTTCTGAAATTTTCCATTTTTTTAAAAAAGTCAATTTATCAACTTTTTTTTTTCTTTTTTATTTATTTTTTTAAAACTTTAGATGTTTGTCCATCCACACAAAAAAAATCAGAAACACGTTCATCTTTTTTTTCGAGAAAATCGCATTTGAACTTTAAATTTCATGACAATTTTGTTATTTGCTTGTATTTCTTTGTTTTAAAGTTGCGAATGAGTAATATTAATTGCATAAATATTCGTCATACGCTCTGTTGACACAAGAAAATACAAGCAAATTACTAAATTGCAAGGTTGGTTACCGAAACGAATAACGGTAAGGGTAACGGTAACGGTATCTAATTTTTATTTATTTCGGTAAAGGTAACGGTAAGTGTTTTCAAATCGTTTCGGTAACGGTATGTACCGGTACCGAACCAACCAAACCGGTACGTACCGGTATTATTAATTTAGTTAAAAATTTGAAAAAAGATAGAACTGAAAGCTAAAAATATTTTATAGACCCTAAAATCAGTATAGATTTAATATGATTATTTTAATATATTTTTGTCATTTATTTTATGATAATTTGCAAATTATAAATTTAAAATTATGTTAGCAATTTGATTTTATTTTTTTGTTCGTTAACATCCCTTAAAACAGGTAAAATTTTGAATACCGGTACAATACCGGTAACTTCTAATAATTATAACGGTAACGGTAAGGGTAACGGTATTCTAAAAATATTTTTAGCGGTATCGGTAACGGTATTCGATTTGAAAGGGTTTTGAATCGGTAACGGTATAATAAGGGTAACGGTAACCAACCATGCTAAATTGTTATGAAATTTAAAATTCAAATGCGATTTTCTCGAAAAAAAACGATGAACGTGTTTCTGATTTTTTTTGTGTGGATGGACAAACATCTAAACTTTTAAAAAAATAAAGAAAAAAGAAAAAAAAAGTGGCCGGATTTTTGATAAATTGACTTTTTTAAAAAATGGAAAATTTCGGAACGGGTTCTGAAAATTTTCCAAAAAAAAAAAATTTTAATCGATAGCCCATACAAAACTATATAAGACTGTAAATTTTTGAGATTGTGGTGCATTCCGTTTTAATGTGATAAATATTTAATCAAGGCAACTCGCCATAAATTTGACCATTTTCCAATATTTGACCACGCCTTCTAAGCCCAGTTTTTGAAAAATTGAAAAACCAAAAACGCAATTATCTAAGTTCCATATAGGGCTATCCATATCACCTATTCAGAAGTTTACGGTACACATGTTTTTTTTCGCTGGATATTTGGTGTGGAATGCCTCATAAGTATCCCCAAAATTTTTACATTTTCATGAAAAAAATATTTACTGTTTCCGAATTTTTACAAGGTTATGTCACCGTTGGATAGGCATTAAAAACCCTTTTTTCTCATGTGAAAACATCATATAGTTTTTTCGGCATTTTTAAACCCCTAAATCCCCGATATAACCGATAAGCCGAGACACCCCAACCTTAGAATTATCTCTTTAATATATATTTAAGTTTCATGCAAATCGGTTCATAAGGGTTGAGATACTTCCCTTGTTAGTTATTTTAAACTTAATTTGAATTTAGTTTAAAACAACTAAACAAATATTTATTTTAAAATTTTTGCACATAATTTGATCTCTGTTTGTTTTTTTTTTTTCTTAAAATAATATTTATTTTATATAACATTTGTTTATTTTCCTAGAAAAATAGTAAAACATTTTTTACAAAATACTTTTTTTTTTTTTTTGCAAACACATATTGTAAATATTTATTACAATATTGTTAAAGCTCATGATGCACACACAGAAACTTTGCCGCACCATTTCATTCAATATACATGAAAGTTCATTGCAATTTTTTTATTTTTCTAAACAAACATTTAAGGTTAGGCTATCCAGATACTTAACATTGCAGATATTGATTTTTCTTAAACGCCCAAAGAGATTTTTTATTCTGTGTTAATAAGTGATAAGAGATTAGTTCATAATTACGAAAAATCGAAACAGGGGAAAAAGTTTTTTTCAACCTATGCCACCGTTTGACATTATTAAAAAAACCTTTATTCTCATATGAAAACATCATCTTATAAGGAAATAGCTGAAAAATCAAAAAAAAAACCTTTTTCATAATTTTTTTTACCCGTTTTTTGAGTCACTAAATCCCCGATATGGCCGATAAGCCGAGAAACCCCTACCTTAGAATTGTCTCTTTTATATATGAAGGTTTCTTCGTCAACCGGGCCAACCCTCTCTCCAAAATTGGTATGAATTTAAAATTGTTTTAAAAAAATTCGAAATTGCTTTTTACAGATTCGCTCGGTTTTACAGATTCGCTCAAAACTCTTTATACACAGGTTTTTGTGGTCGCTTAAAAAGAATCTGAAGTTGGAAAATAAACCTTTGCTTGAAACTTTTTATACTATGAGTTTTTGGGGTCGCTAAATAAGAATCTGAAGTTAGATTTTCGAATGGCAGATTCTAATTTAGCAACCCTACAAACTTGTGCGTAAAGGTTTTAAGCGAATCTGTAATTAAAAAAAGTCATGCGAATTTTGTACTCTTGCCCAAAACATTAAATCATGATAATGTTTTGCGGAAGATTTAGGTGTACTTGCCAAAGCAAAGTTTGTTTTTAGAAAAAATAATGTTATATGGACTTTTGTCATTAACTTTTAACGCTTGTGATATTTTACTAATTTCGCAATAACATTTTTATTTGTAAACTAGGTGGTACCTGTGAATGTAGGTATATTAAGGGAACTATAATGAGTAATTCTGCAAAGGCACAGCGCAAGTAGTCTCATTATCTCGTGGTAAGGAACGTGCAAAGTTGAAAAATGTAAAAAAATCGCTTGATACTCTCATGAAATTTTTCGTTCAAAGTTCCATATTGTTGGGTGCGTTAAAGCTATTGCTCCAAATTTAATATCGCTTAATCAGTAGACTTGGGCAATTATTTGGTGTAGGTTCAGTGGATGTGCCATCAATAAGAAAAAAGTTACATGGACCTAAATCTTTGATACCAATTTTTTTCAATTTTCAATTTTTCGTGGTTTTTTGATTGTAGCTTTTGGTGCAAACTGTAATTTTTAAAATTCAAATACACATGGTAAAAGCCCTTGTAAATATGCACAATCTGAGACTGATTCGAGTGATGTGCTCGCAATGGTTACGAAGCTGCAGCTCTCCAAAGATGGGAAGAAAAAACGTGAATTTTTTAAAAAGTCTGTTTTTTGCGAGGCACACTCCCAGTTTTATTCCGAATTGTTCCGAATGCTTTGTGAACTTTATAATTTACCATTTCCCACTTGATTTACAAACGCACCCAAAAAATATTCAATTGCTAAAATTTTATGAACTTTTTAAATTTTTTGCAAAATTTCGATATTTTAGTTTTGCATTATTTGACAGCCAAATGTGCATGGCTAAAAGTTGAACATGTAGAAACAATGGTATGTGCAAATATAATAAATCATGGAAAGCAACATTGATAAAAAGTTAATATTGGCGAATTCCGCGGCGTTTTTCTGTTTTTCGTTTTTTGTAAGGCACATCCAGGCCGCTAATCGAAATTGGTCAGTGAAAAGCGCGTTTGGTAGTATTTTTAATGCTTTATCTTCAATCCATTCGCACCCAAAAACAATTGACGTTTTAGTGGTTTTTTGGTGGTTTTAAATTTTTGATACTTTTAAATTTAATGGTTATATAAAATCGTACATTACTTAAATAAAGTAGAAAAGAAATGTATTTTGATAGATTTTGACATGTCTTATTCAAATAATATTTCAAAATTAGTCCATTGATTTTTGCAGTCGCGAAAATCGCGAAAAATCGCGAAAATTTTTTATAACCTTAATAAAATTAGTAATAACGTTAAAATATTTCGTAATAACCTTAATATTAGCATTATTAATCATACTTTGAATAGTTTCAATATTCAGTGAAAGACAACACTGTAAAATGAGACATTTAATATTAAAAAAAAATAAAAAAATTCAAAATTATTAATTTTTTTTTTTCAAAAATGTTCCCTTTAAACCGCTGCTGTTTCTTACCTATTAGAGATAGAATAATGATGTTAACTAAGAATTTGTTAATATTTTGTTAATGCATTTGCTAATATTTTTCTAAAAAAAATAAAACCGCTGGAAACATTTTTATTTCCAAAATATTGGAAAATCTGCCGAAAAAAAATTGGTTAAATGCAAATATCTCGATATTTAGCAAAGATTTTATGCATGTTTGAATATGTATTTTAGCTCTGGGTAAGCATAATACAAAATGGTACGTTTGGTTAACTTCGGATAAAAAATGTAATTTTGACAATTTTTTTAAAAATGTTAAATTTAAACCGCCATAGTTTTGGGTGCGATCGCTCAAATTAATGCACGCGGACGGATTTGAATTACTTATTTATAATGTTATTTACCTACAAAGTCTTATCAATGTGCCACGAGAAAAAAATCGCAATTTTTTTTTTCTTAAATATTAAAAGTTAATGACAATTGCTCATATAACTTTGCTATTCCATGCAAAACGAATTGAAATATCAGTCGAGGACCCCATTAAAAAACCAAAAGAGCTGTACATTTCGTAAGTGAGTGCAAAAATAAGTGCAAAAAAGTGTTTTTACATTTTGGAGAGTATAAAAGATTCTGCACCTAAGAATAAACCACTCTCATTTGTTTTGTGTACATTTGATAAACAAATGGAAAATTTTTATGCGAAAAGCTTAGACTTGGTGAAAAAGTAGTTTTGGTAAAAAAAATTATTTTTTTTTTCACGAAAAACTAAATTATGTTAAAAAAAATTTTTGGTGAAAAAAAATTTTTATGAATTGTTTTGATGAAAAGAAATATTTTTTGATGTAAAAAAAAATAGAGGAAAAAAATATGAAAAAAAAAAAATTTTGGTGAGAAAAAAATTGATAATAAAAAATTTGAAAAAAAAAAATTCATGAAAAAACAATGATAAAAAAATTTATGAAAAAGAAATTTTGATGGAAAAAAAAATTGATGAAAAAAAAAATTGATGAAAAAAAAAAATTTGGTGAAAAAAAATTGATGAAAAAACAAAAAAAAAATATGAAAAAAAAGTTTTGATGAAAAAAAAATTAATGAAAAATAAAATTTGATGAAAAAAAATTTGATTAAAAAAAAATTGATGAAAAAAAAAAATGATAAAAAAAAATGATAAAAAAAAAAAAAAATGATGAAAAAAATTTTATGAAAAAAAAAAAAAAAAAATTGATGAAAAAAAAAGTTTGATGATAAAAAAAAAATTGATGAAAAAAAAAATTGATGGGGGAAAAAAAATTTTATGAAAAAAAAAATTGATGAAAAACGAAAAAAAATTTGATGAAAAAATTTTTTTTTTTTTTTTGAAAAATAATTATGTTACTTTTTATTCACCAACTGGTGAAAAACGGTTTTATTCACTACGAGGTTAATTATTATCCAAGTTACAAACCCAAGTTATTAAAATTTTTGGTTTTAAGAAAATGAAAATAGTAATTCTTGTTTTCTTTTTCGTTAATTGTTAGCTTATATAGTCAAACTGAGGTGGCGTCCTGCAACTTTTTTAAAATTAGATACCAGCCTAAAAACATTATCATGTTAAAAATTAACTACATTTGGTCGGTATTTGAATGTAATTTTAGAAAAAACAAATAGAAAAGTTAAATTCGACTTGGCCGAATCTATGAATACCCTCCACAATGCCCATTTTAAGTGATAATAAATTTTCTAACGTGAAAAAAATAACAGTTTTGATTAGAAATATTTTATTTTGTTTAAAAAAAATTTTTTTAAGTAATTTTTGAAAAAAAAAAAATAATTTACTAATTTTTTTTTGAGTGTAAAATTTTTTTTTGAGTGTAAAATTTTTTTCGAGTGTATTTTTTTTTTGTTTTGGTATAAAAATATTTTTGAGTGACAAAAATACGTTGTAAAATATTTTTGTGACTTACCAATGTTTTTAAAACAGGTTTAACGGGTTTTCAACACGTGAATTTTAGGTGAAGCTAATCTGAAATTCACGGTTTTGCTAATAACTTTTGAACCACTGGACCGATTTGGCTGAAATTCAATACGAACGAGGCTGGAGGAACGCAAAATATATATGCCAAGCTTCAGCATCCTCAGAATTGCTTTTCGAAAGTTATAGTGCTTTTTATCTCAAAAATTCACGAAAAACCCTTGTCGAAATTCAGTCTTTTGCTCATAACTTTTGAACCACTGGACCGATTTCGCTGGATTGCAATACCAACCTGACCAGGTAAATGCCCAACATATATGTCAAACTTCAGGAGCCTCCGTTAAGTCTTTCAAAAGTTAGCGTGTTTTCAACAGACAGACAGACGGACAGACGGACGGACGGACGGACGGACGGACGGACGTCGCAGGATCGTCTTAGAATCGATCGAGGATCATGAATATATATACTTTATGGGGTCCTAGACCAATATTTCGAGGTGTTACAAACGGAATGACAAACTTATAGATACCCTCTATCACTAGAGTGGAGGGTATAATAATACAAACAAAATTTTTAGGTAATTATTGCTTAATTTTTAGCTATCAAAAATTAAAAACAAATTTTTGAAAAAGTTCGAAACAAATTTTAAGCCATAAGTCGATCACAATTTCTTCTAGTTTTTCGAACTTTTAATATTGTACCTTTTTTATACCCTCCAACCACAGTATGGGGGTATACTCACTTTGTCATTCCGTTTGTAACGCATCGAAATATCGGTTGGGGACCATATAAAGTATATATATTATTGATCGATTATAAGACATTCTGTGAATGTCCGTCCGTCCGTCTGTCTGTAGATGGCTCGATACAGTCCAAAATAAAAGAGCTAGCCTCCTGAAATTTGGCATGAATATGTCTTATGGTCCTAGGCAGGTTAAGTTCGTAAATGGGCAAAATCGGCTCAGGGGGAAAAAAGTTCCCCCTTGAAGAACTGAATCAACCTCTGAAAAAATACACTTTTTTACACTTTTTTACATGTTTTTTTATTTTTGTTAAATAAATGAAACATTTGTTATATTTATCGGTATGGAAAGGTGCTCTCAACGTCCCCTACTGACCCCCATCACCCCCCCCCCCCCGACCAAACAAACGCCTTGACAATTTTTTTTTACATTTTGGAGGGTATAAAAGATTCGGCACAGCCGAATTTAACACTCTCACTTATCATTTCTGATTTTGATTAATTTGAAGATATTGACCGCAAAGTAGGAAGAAAAACTTTTTTTTTGCCATACAAAAAAATGTCGCTCTAATATCCCATACAACAAAATTGTTATTTATTTTCTTTTAAAAAAACATTATTTTTAATTAATCAAAATTCCTTAAAATATTATGGTTTTTCTTTTACCATCTATTAAAATTAATAAGCTGTCTTCATAAAATATTCCATTCACCAACAACACTGCGGTGATTTTATAATTCAAAAAACCTTAAACGTGACAAATTTTATTAATTGTATAATAAATTAATTAAAAACCCCAAAAAATTTTCAATTATAAAAAAAAAACCTTAAGATGTCATAAATTAACTAAATAAAACGTGATGTTTAAATGTTGTGGTAGCCAATAGATAAATTAAATAAAATATAACGAAACCATAACGAAACCGAAACGAAACAATATGAATAATTTATAAACTTCCTGTGGCCAAAAGAATTGCTTTTATTTATTAAATGATTTTTTAAAGAAAAAAAAAATTATAATTTTCTTATTTTCCATTTATAATTTGTATAAAATGTGTTTAACATTACTGGCTATACATACATATTTTCTTTTTCTCTACTTCTCACTATAATATGACAAATAGTGTCTTATTATGAATGTAAAGTACAAATTTGAACAATTGCCAAAGCTTTTATATTTTCTTTTATAAAAATGTTTAAGTTTTTTTCGTTTTTGTATTTTAAAGCAAAAAGTGTTTTGATTCTATTGCCAAAAACACTTAACTTAAACAAACTCCTACATTTAGCCTTTTTAACACAACACAAAAAAAATATGAATGAGACGATAATATGCGCAAAAAATTTGTTCTAAACAGCATAAAAAAAATTATTATATGGTTTTATCAAATAAACGCAAAAGGTTTAAATTCAAATCAAAACTTAATGATTTGGAAAATTTATATTTAAGATTGTATGATGGGGTGTTTTTATAAATTTTTTCTGTTGTTGCAGAATGTATGTATAACAATGAGTAAGTTAAAGTAATAAACTAAAATAAATGAAAACTAGGAATAAGAAAAATAAAAATTTTTAAAGCTCAAGGTTGATTTGTAAAAAATATGAAATATTAAATCAATTAATTTGTAGTTTGAATAAAGAGAAGATTTCTCTATGAAAATTTATTTCAGAATCAAAGAATTTTTCTAAAGGATTGATGTACCGGCTAAAAATGAATTATATATAAGCATATATGAAAACATCTGACCATACATCATTAATTCGGAAACATATATGATCATGTATTAACATATATTAAAATTGGCGCTTATTCAATATATGACCATATATGGAAGAACATATGATAATATGCGATCATATATTGGTCCATCGTTAACATAAATTGTCATATATGATAGTACATGCGTTTGAACACTTTATTTTTAGCCGGGGTCTCAGAATATCTCCTATTGTAATAGTTGGACGGGGGGGAGGTGTAGGTTGAAAATTTATTATGAGTAAAAATTACTTTTTAAAAAATTTTTTTTGTTCTAAGTATTTTTGAGTGTAATTTTTTTAAGTGACAAATTATATTCTTTAGAGTGATTTTGTGTCTTTCATAAAGGTTTTTAATATGAGAAATTGCGTTTTTTTCTTTGTAGAGAAAGAAGAGCAAAGGGACACGGGGCATCAACTTATTTATTTTCTTAAAAATTTTTTTTTTTTTCATCAACATATTTTTTCTTAAAAATTATTTTTTTCTTAAATTTTTATCAAACGTTATTTTTTCAATTTTTTGTTTAATCCAATTTTTTTTATAAATCATTTTTTTTATATAAAAAACTTTTTTCATCCACCATTTTTTTAATAAAAAAATAGTTTTTTTCATCAAAAAAAGAAATGTTTCATTAAATATTGTTTTATCAAAATTTTATTAATTAAAAAACATTTTTAATCATAAACTCCTTGTTTTTATCAAAAAAAAATTGTTTTCATATTTTTTTTATTTATCATTGTTTTTTACACCAAATGGCTCTGTTTTGTCTTTTACAACTTTTCAATTCACATGAAATTTTCCGAATCATATAAAATCGAATTTGGAATTTTGTTGTTCACGTTTTCATTCGAAGTTGAAATCAAATAACTAAAATTTAAAAAAATTAAAGAAAAAGTGCATTTGTTTTACTTTTATCAAAATTTTTTTATGTGAAGCAAAACGAAAAAAAAAAATCGAAGTAAAATCTAGAACACTAAAAAAATTCAAAAATTTTCTTTCACAAATTTTTTACGTAATTTACGTTTTTAACATGTTTTAAGGCTGGTGTCTAATTTTAAAAATGATGCAGGACGCCACCTCAGTTTGTCAAAATAAGCAACCGACTAACAAAAAAGAAAATAGGAATTACTGTTTTTATTTCCTTTAAACCAAAAAGGTTTGTAACTTCGATTTGTAACTTGGCTAATAATTCACCTGCTGGTGAATAAAACCGTTTTCACCAGCTGGTGTATATAACGTAATATAATTTTTTTTCAACAAAAAATTTTTTTTATCAATTTTTTTCTCATACAATTTTGTTTTCGTGAATTTTTTTTTCTTCAATTTTTTTTCATCAAATTTTTTTTTTTTATAAATTTTTTTTATAAATTTTTTTCAATCCAATTTTTCAATACATCAAATCGTTTATTTTTTCGTAAAATTCTTTTTCTTCAATTTTTTTTTATCAATTTTTTTTTATCAATTTTTTTCCATCAAATTTTTTTTTCATCAAAAAAAAACTTTTTTTTCAAATTTTTTTTTTTTGTTCATCAATTTTTTTCTTCAAATTTTTTATTACATCCCCTGCAAAAAAAGTCATTACCACTTCTCAGTGGAGTGCTTTAAAACTATAACAAATGTAATGAAATACAACAAAAATAACAAAAAACACAAGACAAAAACACACAAACAGTTTTTTCTACTCCAGAATACATAGATATTCAGCACTTAACTCATTACCTTGCGCGACACCTCCATACAAATGTAAGTAGATATTCAGTAGATAAGAAGTACTCCGTGGAAGTAGTTGGAAGTTGTTTGAAAGCTCGGAGTACTTCTTATCTACTGAATATCTACTTACTTTTGTATGGGAGTGTCGCGGAAGGTAATGAGTTAAGTGCTGAATAACAACTTTTTATGGAGTAGAAAAAACTGTTTGTGTGTTTTTTTCTTGTGTTTTTTGTTATTTTTGTTGTATTTCATTACATTTTTTATAGTTTTAAAGCACTCCAAATAGAAGTACTCCGCACTTTTTTTGCTGGGTCAAATCATTTTTCAACAGTTTTTATACCCTCCAACCACAGTATGGGGGTATACTCACTTTGTCATTCCGTTTGTAACGCATCGAAATATCGGTCGGGGACCCCATAAAGTATATATTCTAAGACATTCTGTGAATGTCCGTCCGTCCTTCCGTCCGTCCGTCTGTAGATGGCACGGTACAGTCCAAAATAAAAGAGCTAGCCTCCTGCAATTTGGCATGAATATGTCTTATGGTCCTAGGCAGGTTAAGTTCGTAAATGGGAAAATCAACTCAGGGGGAAAAAAGTTCCCCCTTGAAAAACTGAACCAACCTCTGAAAAAATACACTTTTTTACATGTTTTTTTTTCATTTTTGTTAAATAAATGAAACATTTGTTATATTTATCGGGATGGGAAGGTGCTCTTAACGTCCCTCCACTGACCCCCATCACCCCCCAAACAAACGCCCCTGACAATTTTTTTTTTTTACATTTTGGAGGGTATAAAAGATTTGGCACAGCCTAATTTAACACTCTCACTTGTTTTTCATTAACTTTTTTTCAATTTTTTTTTTCTTTTTTTTTTAATTTTTTTTTTTTTTTCATAAAAAAAATTTTTTTTCATAATTTTTTTTTTGTTCATCAATTTTCTTCTTCAAATTTTTTATTACATCAAATCATTTTTCAACAGTTTTTTTTATCAAATTTTTTTTAAAATTTTTTTCATTAAAAATGTTTTTCTTCATCAAAAACTTATTTTCTTCGACAAAAAAAAAAATTTGTTTGTTTAAAAAATTTGTTTGTTTAAAATTTTTTTTTATTATAATTTTGGTTTTCGTGAAAAAAAAAATATTTTTATCTATTTTTTTTATCAAAACTACTTTTTCACCAAGTCTAAGCTTTTGCCATAAAAATGTTCCATTTGTTTAACGAATGTACAAAAACAAGTGAGAGTGTTAAATTCTTTGGTGCCGAATCTTTTATACTCTCCAAAATGTAAAATCACTTTTTTGCACTTAAGTAATACACTCATTTACAAAATTTCACAGCTCTTTTGGTGTTGAATGCATCTTGTTTTCCACAGACAGATGGACGGATGTATATAGCTACAGTCTCAAAGAAATGGATCAATAATAATTAAACTTAATGGGGTCCTCGACCGATATTTTAATTCGTTTTGTCAAATCTTCAGCAAAAGATTATCATAATTTAATATTTTGAACAAGAGGCAGGCATTTTTTTTCATCAAGAACTGTTTTTTAATCAAATTTTATTTTTAATTAAATTTTTTTATTTTTTTTTTTTAAATCATAAAGTTTTTTTTTTTCATCAAAATTTTTTTTTTCATCATAAATTTTTTTCTTTTTCCATTAAAAAAATCGGAAGGGGTTATTAATGTGACACTCTTCGTAATATATGTTTACAAGTAACTTACAAGACGCTATAGTAATACAATTTTATCATTATTTAAACTATTTTTCATTTCAAAAAGGGGACGGGCCGTAAAAAAGACATTTTTTAATCCCCTGGGTCCAAGTGTCAGACTTTGTACTTTTTTTAGCATAAAATTGTTATATTTGTTTAAATAAAATACAAAAAAAAAAATGTTATGTTTTGTACAAGAGTAAAAATCCTAATTGGAACATTTTGTAAAGAAATAAATTGTCAGAAAAAAAATTTTATCCACTAAAACAATTTAAGAATTAAGACATCTCACCTTCTTTACAACTCACATTCCAAAATAGAAAAAAACCTCTTGTTCTGTGTGAAAATCAAAGAAAATCAATCTTGACCCTTTTCTAATACTTTATGCATTTGTATGTAATTTTTGTTAGGTTATATTTGTGGTTATTTCTGGCCGACCGGTCAGACACTTATATATCTCCTGAGACTCATTATTAGTGTACATTAAGTTGTTATGCTCACTCAAGCATAACCATAACCATAAGAATCTATATAAATACAATTTTGAAGCACACACACACTAATTTATAAAAACTACTGTATGTGTGTGTGCAGAATCCATACATATTTATATGTATGTACATTAGGGATATAACCATTTGCGTTTTTTTGCAAATATCAAAAAGGACCTATCATATTTAGAAAGTATATGAAAAATCAAGAAGAAATGTGTGTTCTTTTTTTCGCGAATGTTAAAAAAGGTTCGGCACCGACACACAATATTTTTTTATTATTCGGAAAACCCGTATTTCTAGTGTCGAAAACCATTTTATAAATTTGTTATTGTTTTATTTTTGTTGTAAAACGACAAAAAGCCAAAAAACGGTGGATGGGAAGGAATCCCACCATAAAACATAAAAAAATGTAAATTTATGGTGTTTTAGAAATTGCAATCGGTGCCGAAGGTTTTTGGACCAAAATGTCCCCGGATAAAAAATTTGAAAAATTGCTCGTTGCCCCCCTGGAACCTTCAAATTGCCCCCCAGTGGGGCGAGAATCAAAGGTTGGGAACCATTGGTATATAGGGATGCCCCTTGTTTTTTCAAAGAAATTGGGGAAGCATGCACCCCAATTTTGTTTTATTTGGGACCAAATAAAAAGTTTTGGAATATTTATTCGAGTAGATTTTGGTTTATAAAATGATAAACACTGATATACAAGAACATATATGAGGCATTCCACACCAAATGTCCCGCTACAGAAAAACATGTGTCCCGTAAATTTCTGAATAGGTTGTTTGGATAGCCCTATATGGAGTTAAGAAAATTGCGTTTTTGGTTTTTCTAATTTTCAAAAATTGGGCTTAGAAGGCGTGGTCAAATATTGGAAAAATGGTCAAATTTGTGGCGAGTTGCCTTGATTAAATATTTATCACACTAAAACGGAATGCACCACAATCTCAAAAATTTACATTCTTATATAGTTTTGTATGGACTATCGATTAAATTTTTTTTTTTTTAAATTTTCAGAACCCGTTCTGAAATTTTCCATTTTTTAAAAATGTCAATTTATTAAAAAACATGCCACTTTTTTTTTCTTTTTTAAATTTTTTTTAAAGTTTAGATGTTTGTCCATCCACACAAAAAAATTCAGAAACACGTTCTTCGGTTTTTTCGAGAAAATCGCATTTGAACTTTAAATTTCATAACAATTTTGTAATTTGCTTGTATTTTCTTAATTTAACGTTGCGAATGAGTATTATTAATTGCATAAATATTACTCATTCGCAACGTTAAAACAAAGAAATACAAGCAAATTACAAAATTGTTATAAAATTTAAAGTTCAAATGCGATTTTCTCGAAAAAAACGAAAAACGTGTTTCTGAATTTTTTTGTGTGCATGGACAAACATTTAAACTTTTAAAAAAAATTTAAAAAAGAAAAAAAAGTGGCATGTTTTTTAATAAATTGACATTTTTAAAAAATGGAAAATTTCAGAATGGGTTCTGAAAATTTTCCAAAAAAAATAATTTTAATCGATAGCCCATACAAACTATATAAGAATGTAAATTTTTGAGATTGTTGTGCATTCCGTTTTAATGTGATAAATATTTAATCAAGGCAACTCGCCACAAATTTGACCATTTTTCCAATATTTGACCACGCCTCCTAAGCCCAGTTTTTTGAAAAATTGGAAAACCAAAAACGCAATTTTCTAAGTTCCATATAGGGCTATCTATACAACCTATTCAGAAGTTTATGGTACACGTGTTTTTTTTCGCTAGACATTTGGTGTGGAATGCCACATATTCACAGTCGATCCTGTTTAAAGAAATTATCAAATTTACGCATAAAGCCTCCAATGGAACATAATCCGGAATTAATCGGTTTTGAATGCAAACATTGATAAGGGCCACACTAATGTAAGATAATTATGTATTTTGAAAAAAACATATGCTTGTATGTGTTTAAGTGCAAGTAGTTGTATTAGTAAAAAGTATGTTGTTGGCGTGTTAATTTATTACAAGAAACTTTATTAGTAAATATGGGAAATTGTTACTCAAATGCCCATACAAAAAAAAAAAAAAATGGAAAAATAAGGGTTAGAAATCTCTGTTAAAATATATTTTGGAAATTATTTCAATAAATGGTTTAAAATTTTTTAGTCTTACCACAGAAAAATAAAATAAATTTAAAATCGACTTTTAATTCTGTTTTCAAACAAATAAATTTTATTTTTAAAATCTACTTAAAAAAAATTTTTGGTCAATTTGAAATTTTAAATAACACCTTTGTTAAAATCGGCTTTTTGTTGTTCTTTGATTCGAAACTTTAATTTTGAATATTAAACATATTCCGTAAATTTTACCAAAAAATATTTCTCATAAATATTTATATATGATCATCTAAAAAATTTCTCTCCATATTGATAATTTTTTTTTTTCAAAGGTAAACATTCATAAAACTACATCTACTTTAATGTAGACACACAAACACTGTCATACACACTAGCGTGTCCCGAAAATGAAAAATTTTAGGGCATACCCCTAGAATGATGCTTAGTAAAGAGCTGATTACGGGAAAAAATATTAAAAAATTTTTAGAGGTCATCTTCAGGGCGCAACCAGCGCTTAAAGTTTGCATCCGTAGTGCATTTGTTGAAAAACAAATATTTTTTTTAATTTTTGGTGCCAAAAGTTTCTTTAGGTAGAGTACATTCTGGAAAAAATATTTATAAAGTTTTCATGGAGCAATTTTGGTCCAGCACAACGTTTTGAAATTTTGAAAAGGTGTAATTTATTATATATTTTTTTAAGTTTTTGTAAAAATCGGAGTTCGTAAGAGTTATTTTAAGATTTTGTACAAAACGGAGTTTATGTTCAAGCCTTTGTATAAAAAGCTGTTTTTTACAAAAACTTAAAAAAATATGTAATAAATTAAGCATCTTCGAAGTTTCAAAACGTTGCGATGGACCAAAATTGCTCCACGAAAACTTTATAAATATTTTTTCGTAAATGTACTCTACCTAACGAAAATTTTGGCACCAATTTTAAAAATAAAAAAAAATATTTTTTTTCGGACAAATGCACCACGGATGCAAACTTTAGTCGCTGGTTGCGCCCTGAAGATGACCTCCAACATTTTTTTAATTATTTTTCCCGTAATCAGCTCTTCAATAAGCATCGTTCTAGGGGTATGCCCTAAAGAAATTCCAAAATTTCCCGATTTCGGGACATGCTAATACACACACATAACGACAAAAACATGTTTTTTTTCTCTGTTTTTGTTTAAAGAAAACACATTGGTTTTCCACTTTAATGCTTAGTGGGCATTAAATGAATGACTACAACAATCATGTGTGCAAGTTTGTATGTATGCATGTTGGTGTGTGTTTTTCTTTTTTGTATAAGTAACCGGATATTAGATAAATTTTGTATAGGAAATATGTGTATTTGCAGGTGTATTGTATATTTTTCTTATGTTTTAGCAAATATACATATTTGTATGTGTGTATGCTAAAAATCAACTAACAATAAGAGGATAATATGTGGTAAATTACTAAATACCTTATTGGTTACATATGTATTAAAAGCTTTCTTTCTTTTTTTCTTTGTCGGAAGTTATAATAATCTTGTGGTGAAATGTAATTACTTGAAAATAATTAAATATTGGAAGCAAAGAAGAGGAAAATTTTCATTTATTACAATAAGAAAATTAAAGATATTCATAATAAAACTTAAAGTTCATATAGAGTTTGCATAAAATGTTAAAGAGTTGTTTTAAATTAAAAAGAAACAAGTAGAAAATTTAAATTCGACTTGGCCAAATCTATGAATACCTTCCACAGTGCTCTTTTTAAGTGATAGTAAATTTTCTAACATGAAAAACAAAATTTTTGATAAGAAATATTTAATTTTGTGTTAAAAAAAAACAAAAATTTCAGTAATTCTTAAAAAAAAAAAAATTTTTTTGAGTGTAAAATTTTTATTGAGTGGCTCTTTTATAGTATAAACATATTTTTGAGTTACAAAAATACGTAGTAAAATATTTTTCTGATTTACCAATGTTTTTAAACATATTTAACGGGTTTTCAACATGTGAATTTAAGGTGCAAGGCCATTCCTCAGAATTGCATTCGAAAGTTAGCGTGTTTTTTATTTTGTAAATTCACGAAAAACCCTTGCCGAAATTTAGTCTTTTGCTCATAACTTTTGAACCACAGGACCGATTTCGCTTGATTGCAACACCAACCTGAACAGGTAAATGCCAAACTTCAGGAGCCTCCGTAAAGTCTTTCAAAAGCTAGCGTGTTTTTAACAGACAGACTGACAGACTTACGGATATCTCTAGATCGTCTTATAATCGATCAAGGATCATGAATATACAGTGGGCGACAATACATTGGAAACTTTTTTATAGTAGATGAAATTTGTTAAAGACAAAGTTAATAATACTAACCGTTATAATTATCAAACAAGTATTATAAAAAAACGTTATGTAGGTAATTTATCAAGCTTTAATTTAAGCTTAATTGCGTCCAGATTGGAAAAATAATGAATGTGTTACGAGGGTCGATGTGAAAAAGGAAAAAAAATATAGACATTTTTCAGAACATTTTTAAAAAATATTTCCAAGTCGATTTTTTCCAAGTTGAAACATTAGAAATTTAAAAAAGGGTCCAATAGTTTTTACTCAGTGATCAAAAATAGTTTTTATTCAGTGATCAAATAATTTTTCCAGCAACCCAAACAAACAGTATTAAAAATCCACATTTTTTGACCTCCAATTCTTTTGACCACCAATTTTTTGTAAACAAAGAAAAGATGTTATTGTTTATTAATTTTAGTACACTTAAGTATATGCTAAGGATATATTAAGATAATTTTAATTTTTCTTTGTTAACAAAAAATTGGTGGTCAAAAGAATTGAAGGTCAAAAAATGTGGATTTTTGCTACTGTGCTTAAAAAATTCCACTGTTTGTTTGGGTTGTTGTAAAATTATTTGATCACTGAATAAAAACTATTGGACCTTTTTTTAAATTTCTTATGTTTTAACTTGGAAAAAATCGATTTAGAAATAGTTTTTAAAAATGTTCTGAAAAATGTCTATAAATTTTTTCATTTTCCACATCGACCCTCGTAACACATTCATTATTTTCCCAATCTGGACGCTATTAAGCTTAAATAAAAGCTTGATAAATTACCTACATAACATTTTTTTATAATACTTGTTTGATAATTATAACGTTTAGTATTGTTAACTTTGTCTTTAACAAATTTCATCTACTAAAAAAAAGTTTCCAATGTATTGTCGCCCACTGTATATGGGGCATTCCATGTGAAATCGGACACTTTGAAATTTTTTTTTTTTTTAGATTTTCCCAACTTATTTACAGTTTTTAGTACACTTCGAAAACCCCATCGTGGTAAATTTTCAGATTTTTTTGATGACCCGTTCAAAAGATATCGAATTTTTAAAAATTGGTAGTTTGTTCCTTTACTCAAACTTCTTTTACTCATAACTTCTTCAATAATGGTCCAAATTTCAATTTTTTTTTTTAAATTTTGTTTTTTTGCGTACTTTTAAATAAAAAATCCCAAAAAATTCTTAAAAGCGCTCTAGTATGATGCTATTTTTAAGTTTTTAAATTTAACTCTCATTTTTGAAAATGTTTGTACTCTTCGATTTTTTTGAAATTTTTTTGTGTTAAACTTCTATCGATTCTACAAATTTTTTGCCCAGGAGGATCGTGGGATAACGATTATTACGATTTTTTTAAATTTTTTGAAAAAAATTTATTGTAATTTTTTAATCTTAAAATTATTTCTAGTGCCCCAATGGTGCGTCATAGAGGGGTCACTTATAAGACCGACCCCCATTATTTTTACGTCCTAACATTTCTTTGGTACAAACTAATACCCTATCTCCAATTTCTATGGAGGCTCCCACACAAAACGACATTTTTCAAAATTTGCTCCAACCGCTCTAACTGCCCTAATAGTGCCCTTAGAGCAACAAAATGTATGCTTGACCCACAATATTTTTTTAGTCCAAACATTTTCTCTGAACACGTCTACCCTGTATCTCTAATTTTTAAGGCGGGCCCTTATACAATTTTTTTTATTTTTTGTAAATAGAGTTTTATTTAGTCAGTTTTTATCGGTCCAATGGTGCGTCCGAGAGGAGTCATTAGTGAAACCGACCCCCATTTATTTTTACCCTATAACATTTTTTTAAAATATACCTACGCCCTATCTCCACTCCCTAAGTAGGCTCCCATACAAAATTACATTTTTATAAAATTTGCTCCAACTGTTATTTGTATGGGAGCCTACTTAGGGAGTAAAGATAAGGCGTAGGTATGTTTTAAGAAATTGTTGTAGGGTAAAAATAAATGGGGTCGGTCTCACTAATGACCCCTCTCGGACGCACCATTGGACCGGTAGAAGCTGATTAAATAAAACAAATTTACAAAAAATCAAAAAAATTGTATGGGGACCCCCATAACAGTTAAAGATAGAGGGTAGGTGTGTTTAGAGAAAATGTTTGGACTAAAAAAATATTGTGGGTCGTACACACATTTTGTTGCTCTAAGGCCACTATTAGGGCAGTTAGAGCGGCGGTTGTAGCAAATTTTAAAAAATGTCGTTTTGTGTGGGAGCCCCCTTAGAAATTGGAGATAGGGTACCAGTTTGTTCCAAAGAAATGTTAAAACGTTAAAATTAATGGGGGTCGGTCTTATAAATGACTCCTCTATGACGTACCATTGGAGCAGTAGAAATGATTTTAAGATTGGAAAATTACAATAAATTTTTTTCAAAAAATTTTAAAAAATAGTAATAATCGTTATCCCATGATCCTCCTGGGCAAAAAATCAAAAAAAATCGAAGAGTACAAACATTTTCAAAAATGAGATTTAAATATAAAAACTTAAAATTCGCATACTAGAACGCTTTTAAGAATTTTTTGGGATTTTTTTTTTAGAAAGTACGCAAAAAAACAAAAATTTTGAGAAAAAAAAAATTGAAATTTGGACTATTATTGAAGAAGTTATGAGTAAAAGAAGTTTGAGTAAAGGAACAAACTAAGGGTACACTAAAAAAAAACGTCGGTATTCATAACTAAAAATTTAACTAAAGTACTAATTTTTTAGTCCAAAATGATCTAGTGCAGGCGTTGGTAATCAATACTAAAATTTTTTACTAATATTATTCAAAACTAGTAAAAATTACTAATTTTAGTACTTTGAAGATACTAAAAAACTACTGTACTACTGGTAATTAGTAAATTATTAGTAGATTTAAGTACAAAATCACTTACTAAATTTTTTACTGTAGAATTGTTTTGAGTGTACTTAAAACTGTAAACAAATTGAGAAAATCTAAAAAAAGAAATTTCAAAGTGTCCGATTTGACATGGAATGCTCCATATACTTTATGGGATCCTAGACCAATATTTCGAGGTGTTACAAATGGAATGACAAACTTATATATGCCCTCTACACACAACTAATTATTGGCTAAAAATTTTCAATTAAATTAAAAAAATTTAAATGAGTCAATCAATGTTTTGATTAAAATTTTTGTTATTTTCTTTAACTGTCGAATTACAAATTTTCAACATAACAGATTTTTTTTTTCGCTTTGATTTATTTGAATAGATTAAAATAACCTGGTTTTAATTTTTTTATTGTTGGCAACATATTGGAAAGCAAAAGGGGATGAATTTTTAATTTTGTCATAAGCTTACAATTCATTTGTTAAATCAATCATTAATTTGATTGACTATAAATAAAAAATTGATAAAATTTTTGATTAAAATCGAAAAAATGTTTAATTGAAAAAAGTTTTAATCAATCACCTACAATTTGATGATTGGTATAACAATTTTTTTAATTGGAGGAATTTCAATAAAAAAATTGATTGAATCCTCGTTTTTGTTGATTGAAATTCGTTAAAATTTTTTTCTGAGTATCACTAGAGTGGAGGGTATAAAAAATGGTGTCATACTTTAGGGGCCCCTGATATGGCTGAATTATTTACAATTATTACCGAGACAACGCAGAGATAATCCCGCAAGATGTTTACGTAAAACATTTGATAGCATCGCGTTTATTACCTGGTAATGTGTTATATACACTAAGAAAGTTATGTCATTAACTGTTTGTAGGTTATTTTAAAAAGTAATCAGTAAAGTTATTTTAAAAGAAAAATCATTAATTTTATTATGGATTTCTTGTTTTCTACTGTTTCAGTAGTTAAAAAAAAATAATTTACTGTCTTAAAACTGAATTTTCTGTTACATTCAATTTCGGTAGTAAAAATTTCTTCTGTAGTTTTACTGTTTTTCAATACAAAATAAGTGAATATTCACTAGTTTTTGAATGTTTTGGATAGTCATTAAATTAACATTAAAAATTGACTGTATTATGTTTTTATTTTAAAAGAAAAAAACACTGGAATGGTTTTTAAATAAAATTTCATTTGTTTTAAGTGAATATTCACTGGAATTTACCTACATAATTTTTTGAGTGTAATCACCACCCTTTGCCAATGTTTTGCTTGAACGTATATTTGGGAGAATATTTATAAAATTAAGGTGGAGTAAAGATAAGTACTATTTATTTTTAATTGAAAAAATAAATGACCTCGAACTAGAGTCAAATCTTTTTTATTACACAATTAAAAGGTCGAACAACTAGTTTTCCTTTTTAATATTAAACAAACTTAAACAAAAATATTTTAATGTAAATTTAATTTTTTTCCAAGTTCCCTTATAACGCGTAGTTACAAAGAATATTCTTTATAGTTATTAATTTTCTGTCCAAAAAAAGCCACATAGACAAAAATATAAAATCATATATGCCAAAACAGCTGCTAAATACCCACCATGTTTATCCCAAAACCCCAAAACTCCCAATCAACTAAAGGCTTAAGTCTTGGGGGAGACATTATGGAAAAAAAATTTAAACGAGTATTTGAGACTACTCTCATATACATAGTTATATTTAATGCACTCAAAATATTTTGTAGGCAAAAACAAAAGAAAAACACACTTAAAACCAGTGAATAAACAATTGAAAACCATCCCAGTAATTATTCATTTATTTTAAAAACATCAACATTTATTTTTTACTGATGGCAAAATTTTTTAAAATAAATAACACTAAACATTAAAAAATTACGGTTTTTTCATTCTTTTTTGCCAACAAATTCGAAAAAAATAACCTACGAAAACATTAAAAATTAATGATAGTTCTGTTATTTTTACCAACAAATTCCAAAAAAATAACCTACCAAAACATTAAAAATTAATGATTTCGTAGGTTATTTTATACAATTTTCTATTGAAATATTTTTTTAAAATTTTTTAATAAAATTTTGGGGAATCGATCCCGCAATCAACTACATTCTGGCCAGACACTCTACCCATCGTGCCAAAGCCACTTGATACAAATATGTTTTTATATTTCTATAAATAATTTTTTGAATTTTTTTTCGACTTGTGTAGGTAAAAACTAATGATATATCATTAAAAAATACCAACAATTTAAAAAAAATTACTTACACAAATCATTAAAAATTTAAAGAATAATCAGTAGTTTTTACTTACAGAACAAAAATAAATGACTTTATAAATTAAATGTTATTGAAAGTCTATATTTTTTAGTGTGTTATTTTTGAAACAAAGGACTGATGTAGTCATTAATAAAAACTGAACATCAAACAAATGTTTTTTCTTTTAAAAACGACTAAACGGAAAACTTTTTAAATAAACTACAAACAGTTAATGACATAATTTTTTGAGTGTGCGTATAGACGGCGAAGCTTCCACCATAACTACAACTACTCGTGCTGATTTAAATGTAACTTTTCTCCAATGTATTGTGAACTGTATTAAATCTTAAGTACTGTTTAACTCGATACACAGACATTAATGCCTTTTAAGAGGATTTTGTATTGTAGTCATAATTTATTGACATACATAAATACACAATAATATGACTATGTATTAGGGTGGCAATTAATAGTAAAATGGAGGGAAAAAAAAACTAAAGGAAAATTGGCCTAAAAGGGACTATGGATTTTTAAAGTGAAGGTGGGCTCTTTTCTTTTACATTTTTTTTATCCAGATCGGTTGATAAAAAAAGTCGATAGAAATATATTGCATGGCATTTAATTTTTACGTAGTTTTTAGGTAAAATCAGAAATTTAATTATAACATTTCCTTTAACCTCCAGATGTCTCTAACAATAAGTTGTTTCCCTCGTTAAAAATAATTACCACCTTTTTACTTTCCATAGTAGCCTAAAATTATATACAACACAAAAGCCTGCCTTTTACTGTTAGTATATAATGGTATGAAGGATAACCACCTAACACCACTATTTATATGAAAAATATGTGTATGTGTGTGTGTTAAAAATATATCGTCGAGGTAATGGAGTAGGCCTTAGTGAATCATATGTTTAACTTAAGAATTATGCTCCTTTATTTTTTTGTTGTTATATTTTTAAACAATATTTATACGTCGACATGAGAAAGAGATAAATGAATGTTAAAGTGTTGTAAAATATAATTAACTGCAGCTGTGTTGGAAATAAAGTGCTACTTATATATTTTTTTTTGTAGCTCTTACTCTTTTGCAGATCTGTTAAATTTAGATGGGCATATTAAGTCTATAAAGGAAGTCATAAAGGAATATTAAGGGAATATTTTTAAAGATTAATAAAAGTCATAATTATATGAAAAAGACAATATGGTATTTTTTTTATTATTTATTAATCAGCTAATTAATAAAGTCGTTAAGATAAGGAAATTTTATTAGTAAGAGTATTAACAAAATCTTAATTTAAAAAACGTGTTGAAATTGAACTTGGCGGCAGTTGCGTATTTGGGCCCCCCCAAATGATTTTAAAAATTTCAGGTTTTAGTGTAACATTAACACAAACTGGATAATATATGTTTGAAATTAGAGACTAAATGTAGTAAAACTACATTTACAGTTTTTCATTTCGTGATTATGTTCCCTTCTTAAAGGATTTCAAAGTTTAGAGGACTAAATTTTATAAATTTCAAATTTAAAAATATTTTCTATTAGAAAATTTTTCAGATTTTAAAATTTTTTTCTAAATTTTTTATACCTTCTTTTATACCTTTACTTGTTACACCGTCCGACAGCCAATATTAAACATGAACCGGATGATATACGTTTGAATGTAGTGATCAAATTGAGTCAAACTGCATTTACAGATGTTAATTTGTTGATATTGTTTCCTTCTAAAATGACTTTAAAGATTTAAAGGATTACATTGTGTAAAGTATTTTTACATAATTGTACTTGTCCTAGGATGCCAATAGTGATGGCATATGAAAAAGGAGGATCTCCCCTAAATTTATTTTGACATATTCGCTAAAACGGAGGTAAGTAACGTCCTTTCAAAACTTTTTGCTTTAATATCTTATTAAAGTTTTCAACAAAATATTTTGATAAAGTATTGAAAAGATATTATTCACATCCGATTTCTTGAAATGGCAAAACAAAGAAATGGAAAAACAAGTGAGAGTGTTAAATTCGGCTGTGCCGAATCTTTTATACCCTCCAAAATGTAAAAAAAAAAAAAATTGACAGAGGCGTTTTTTTTTTTTTGGGGGGGGGGGGGGGGGGGCGTTGATAGGGTCAGTGGGGCACGTTGAGAGCACCTTCCCATCGCGATAAATATACCAAATGTTTCATTTATTTAACAAAAATACAAAAAAAACCCATGTAAAAACCTGTATTTTTTAGAGGTTGGTTTAGTTCTTCAAGGGGGAACTTTTTTCCCCCTGGTCCGATTTGGCCAATTTCCGAACTTAACCTGCCTAGGAACATAAGACATATTTGTGCCAAACTTGAGATTCCTAGCTCTTTTATTTTGGACTGCATCGTGTTAACTACAGACGGACGGACAGACGGACAGACGGACAGACGGACAGACGGACAGACGGACAGACGGACGGACGGACATCGCTAGAATGTCTTAGAATCGATCACTGATCAATAATATATATACTTTATGGGGTCCCCGACCGATATTTCGATGCGTTACACACGGAATGACAAAGTGAGTATACCCCCATACTGTAGTTGGAGGGTATAATTAGGGGCGATCCTGCTATTTTATTTGCCATCGCTAGTGGTATCCCAGGACAAGCATAAATTATTAAAAAATATTTTATAAAAAGTAATCCTTTAAATAGTTTAAGTCTTTGTAAAAGGAAACAGTATCACGTAATCAAAAACTGTAAATGCAAATTTACTCCTTTTGTTCGCAACATTCAGATTAAGTATATCATCTGACTCATATTTCGTATTGACTGTCGGATGGATGGTGTAACAAGTAAAAGTAAAAAAGAAGATATAAAAAATATAGAAAAACATTTTAGAATCTGAAAACTTTTGTGATGGAATATATTTCAGCCAAGAAATGGGTCCAAAATTGAAATTTTTTTCGGAAATTAAACCATTGCTTTAAAATTTTTGTTTCTGTAAAGACTCAACTGGCTGAACTCAATTTAGGGTCTTATGAAAAATTTATTTTTTTCTGTTTAGGTAATCCGAACATCGATTTTCAGAAAATCTTAATTTTATTTTTTAGAAAAATTATCACAACTCTGTCAATTGTTTTCTATATTTTTCGGGATATTATTTTATATTATTTTATTTATTTTTCAGAATTAAATTTTCTTTAAGAATAAATTTTTAAATACGAAGGTTATTAAATGAACTAAAGCAAAAACAAATCGATTAACTTTTTAAAAAATAACAAAAAAATTAAATGTTATTGAAAAGAATTTTTTTTCTTATATGCTTAGCACAATTCACACACAATTTTTGTTCTTTCCAAAACAATTCAAAAATTGAAAATCGGTTGAAAAGTCTCTGACAAGGGAGGTCTTTCAGAGGGCACTCACTGATTTTCCTGAAACTTGGGACTGAGGGGAGAAAAAAAAGAGCTACCTGTTTTTTAAGGTGCCCAATCTCAAATTTAAAAAGGGGTTGCCACCTTATGCAAAAATGTGGTCTTTCGGGAAAATCCGAATAAAATCCAAACTAGCACGAATATAGCCAAACTCAAAAATACGGGTCAGCATAATTTTAATAGAGATTATTATATATGATTCTGGCGGTCGTACGTCTCTCATTATAAAGTACCCCAATGCATTTATATTTTTGAAAATAAGGACTCAACGATGCCAAATTTGGGCACGACCGATAAAAAATTGGATAGGTCTTCATAAAATGTTCAAAAAGTTTCTTTTGAAGAAATCAACTTGCGTTTAAATGGTATCGAATTGTTTTTGCATATTTTTGCATATTTTCTTGAAAATGCATATTTTGTGCATATTTCCAACTTTAAAGTGCATACTTTTCCATATACTTTTCACTCTATTGATAGCGATTGGTGTTCAGAGTTGGGCATACAAGGTAACGGAACTGATTGTCTTTAACTTGGTAAAGTCCAGAACCAATCCTTGTCTTTGTAACCAACTAAGAAGACTCACGACCTCCGACCCTTCGGGGCAGGTGGACACCGGTCAATGGTATTCTAACACCCGTTAAAATACTAGCTAATGTGAGCAACAAAGAAGGAAAACTTTAAACCCTTCAGAAGGCAACGGGAAACCACTGAAGTAATGTCCCTTGAAAACCATACAATTATGACTACACACAATAACAAATGGCCCTCAATCTCCGGTAACACGAGGGTGCTAAGAATCTTCGGAGGTAAAACAAAACAAAAACTTAATATCGGTACATGGAATGTACGAAGCCTTTATGAAACGGGAAAACTTGCTAATACAATAAAAGAAATGAACAATCTTAAAATCGATATTCTTGGTATAAGTGAAACGTGGTGGCCAGACAGCGGTGAATTTGTTTCTCAGAATGCAAAAATGTACTACTCGGGAAACCTTAATAAAAACCACAGAAACGGAGTGGGAATTATAGTAAAAAATGATATAGCAAAATGTGTCACTGGATTTATCCCAAAATCTGACAGAGTCTTACTCATAAAGTTAGAAGCGAAACCAATAAATATAAATATTATTCAAATATATGCACCCACTGCGGATAAAAGTGATCAAGAAATGGAAGTTTTCTATGAAGAAATTAAAGATGTGATGAAAGCTACGAAACCTCAAGAGATAACTATCATTCAAGGTGATTTTAATGCAAAAGTAGGTGTAGACAAAGTACCTGGTATAACAGGGCAATACGGATTAGGAGAAAGAAATGAAAGAGGCGATAGACTCATCCAATTTTGTCAAGAACACAAAATGAAAATAGCAAACACGCTCTTCTGCCTTCCGGCAAGACGACTGTATACCTGGAAATCCCCCCAGGACAGAATAGGGAATATCGTAAGAAATCAAATTGATTTCATTTTAATAAACAAACGTTTCTGCTCATTTATTACAAAAACTTCAACATATCCAGGAGCAGATGTACCTTCGGATCACAATCTTCTAATGGCAAATTTGTGCACAAAACTTACCATAATTACAAAGAAAAAAACATATAGGAAACTTGATACAGCAAAACTTGACGAACCATCTACTCGCACAAATGTAAAAGAATGTATTAATAGAGAGCTAAGTAATGTTAACAGAGAAGATGTTGAAAATATATGGAATTCTGTTAGAGATACTCTAAAATCAATAGCAGACAATTCTCTTGGAAACAACAAAAGACCGGAAAGAAAAGAATGGATGACAAACGAAATTTTGAAACTAATGGAAGAACGTCGCAAATATAAAAATTCAAATTATGAGATGTACTATGAATTAAATAGAGAGGTTCAAACGGCGATACGCATTGCAAAAAATTCACACCTTAATAGTCAATGTCAGGAGATAGAAAGACTACAAGAATTACATGACGATTTTAATCTTCATAAAAAACTAAAGGAAGCCGCCGGGATATACCGCAAATCAACTCCAAAATTGCTATACAACAATAACAACGAAGCTGTTTTAGATATTAAAGAAAAAAAAAATATTTGGAATGAATATATTAAACAATTATTTACTGATGGCAATCGATCAAGTTTTGAAACGCAGACACCACAATCACATACAGGAGTTGCGATTACGCAAACAGAAGTTAAGGTAGCAATAGCATCCCTGAGAGACAAAAAAGCCTGTGGCCCTGATGAGATTCCTTCTGAAATACTGAAATTGATAGACAGCAATTACATTCATCTTCTTACAAAGCTGTTTAATTTTATTTACGATACTGGCCAGTTCCCACAAGATTGGCTTAAATCAATCTTTATAACCATTCCCAAGAAAAGTCACGCAAAACATTGTAATGATTATAGACTCATTAGCCTAATGAGTCACGCTCTCAAAATATTTCTCCGAATAATTCACTCCAGAATTTATGAAAAAGCCGAGAAACATATGGGTGAGTCTCAGTTTGGTTTTAAAGAAGGCATGGGCACCCGTGAAGCACTTTTTTCTATACAGATGTTAGTTCAGAAATGCAGAAATGTACAGAAGGATGTTTTCTTATGCTTCATTGATTATGAAAAGGCTTTTGACACTGTGCAACATGATAAACTGATCGAAATTCTAATGTCCATTGGTATAGATAACAAGGAAATCCAATGTATTAGAAGCCTGTATTGGCATCAAACAGCACAAGTTAATGTCGATGGAGAGATGACTGAGAGTATTGCAATCTCTAAAGGAGTCAGACAAGGATGTATACTGTCACCACTACTATTTAATATCTACTCCGAAAGAATATTCCAAGAATCAATTAGCAAGGTTCGAAAAGGTATATATGTAAACGGTATATTTCTCAACAATATTAGATATGCTGATGACACTACCATACTGGCCGATAGTATGTCTGGACTTCAACATCTACTAGACAAACTAACGGAATATAGTGAAACATATGGCCTAAAGATTAATATACGGAAAACGAAATATATGATTGTCAGTAAAAAAAATGCCCACAACACAACTTCATTGAAGATAAAAAACTCCCACGTTGACAGAGTACATAGTTTTAAATATCTCGGGGTCACAATCAATGACCAGTGGGATAGTTCAAAGGAAATCAGATGCCGTATTGAAATGGCAAGAGATGCATTTTTTAAATATAAAAAAGTTTTGATCAGCCATGATATTAATCTTGAAACTAAAATACGATTCGTTAAGACCTATATATGGTCTGTTCTTCTATATGCAATGAAGGTATGGACCATAAAAGCAGTAGACGTAAAGAAGCTTGAAGCCTTTGAAATATGGATCTATCGAAGAATTCTTAGAATTCCATGGACCCACTTTGTATCGAACCGAGAAGTACTCAGTCAAATGCACCGAAGTAGAGAGCTAATAGTCACCATAAAGAAGCGAAAAACAGCATATCTGGGCCATATTATGAGGAACCCAAAATACAAATTGTTGCAAATTATCACGCGAACAAATGTTGAAGGACGGCCTAGTAGAGGAAGAAAAGAAATAACTTGGCTTAGTAACATACAAGCGTGGACTGGTATCCGTGATGCAGGCAACCTGTTTAGTGAGGCGAGAAATCGAGAAACTTTTTCAGAGATAGTCAAAAACTTATGATATGTATCACTTAAAATAATGTAAAATTTAATTTAAATGGTCGCTTACATTCGGAAAGCGAATTGGCAAATAAAGAAGAAGATAGCGATTATATAAACTTATATATAAGTTTGTCATTACGTATGTTACACCTCGAAAATCGGTCTAGGACCCTATAAAGAACATATGGGTAATTCCAAAAATTTTCGCCCCACTGTTCGGAAACGTACCTTTGGACGGCACTGAGAATTTGGCTCATAGATATCCACGTTTATATGAGATATGTTGCATTTTTGGATTTTCAAAATTTGCTGTAGTTTTCAAATTATCGCGGGTCAAAGTTCGACTTTTTTAGCAAAAGTCAGAAAAATACATGACGTTTAACGTGCTCTAACTGTTTAACTAGTAATCCGATTATCACAAGTAACGGCTCATATGAAAGCTTAATTCTTCTTCTTTTAGGAAATATTTTCAAAAGCATACGGTTTTTTTTCAGAAGTCTTGCAAAAATTCAAAAACATTTTTTTTTTGCGAATATTTAAAAAAACACATCTTCGATTTTTTTAAAAAAAAGTTTGGTGATAAACAATACTGTTTTGTACAACATATCCAAAATTCAGAGTGGGATCCCAATGGGATAAAAAAATATTCTGGTTTAAGTACGAAGTTCTTAAATTTTACCTTAGAAAATTAAAATTTTATGTTTCTTCAATATAAAAATTTAAATTTTCAAAGAAAATTATAATATTAAAATTTTGAAAAACATTCAAAACATTAGAAATTTAAATTTTCTAAGGGAAAAATATGAGAACCTCGTACTTAAAACAGAATAGTTTTTGATCCCATGGAGATCCCACTCTGAATTTTGAATATGTTATACAAAACATTGTTATTTTTCACCAGAATTTTTTTAAAAAAAATCGAAGATGTGTTTTTTTAAATATTCGAAAAGAAAAAATGTTTGTGCATTTTTGCATCATTTCTGTAAAAAAAAACTATGTTATTTTAAAAATATTTTCTAAAAGAAGAACCCCAGCTTTCACATGAGCCTAAAATTGTGAAAATCGGGACATTGGTTAAGAAGTTACAGCTCTTTAAACGTGATGTATTTTTCTTACTTTTGCTTAAAAAGTCAATCTTTGACCCGCCATAATTCGTTAAATACACCAAATGTAAAAAAACGATATATGGTACATATATCATATTTATGAGGGCTATCTATATGTCAAGGCTCAAATTAATCTGAGACACCATTTCCAAAAATGACTAAAATTTGAGCTAAATTTTCTGGAATGGCCCATATATATGGGGGTTTTCGTGTCAACTGACACAACTTTTGAAACCGATGTCTTCCGATCGGAATGAAATTTTTAGCAAAATATGTCCTAAATAGTTTAGATAGCTATTTCTTCAGTGTTTCGAAAAATAATTATAAAAAAAATAAAAAAAAATGTTTTGATTTTTTTTTTCTTAAAAATCCAAAATTTTGATTTTTATTCTTAAAAATCCAAATTTTTTTTTACTTTTTCCTCAAATTGGGCCCTTTTTTTTTGATTGAAAAGAAAGCTTAGGTGATTTCCTTTAAGAGCTACGGGGTCGCTTTTTTTTAACTTTGAAACACAAAAAACGGTTCTTCAATTTGCACTATTACGCGTGGGATAGCTAACCAGTTTTCGATATCGATCCGAGATACCCTCTAATTTTTATAGGTTCGAAATAGAAAGCACGAGCCGAAAAATGAGGGCGGTGAGATGGGGCCATATGGACCCTTATCGGGGTCAAAGTTGGGCGTAAAGAGGTAAAATCCCTCAAAAAGCCCCAAAACTCTCCTAGAAACGCCCCTGGAGGGGTGCAATGTTAGACCGGCCTCCAATAATTTTCTGCCCCAACATTTTTCTTGAACATACCTTAAACCTATTTCCACTTCCTAAGGGGGCTCCCATACAAAACATTTTAAAAAAATTTGATCCTACCATTCTAACTTACCCGGGCAAATTTTTATTGTCCTAGATTTTGATTTTTGAAAAATTTTTAAAAATAAAATTAAAAAAATATTTATCTTTCGACACATCACATTTGTTAATTTTGATGTGCTGAGCACGAATATTAAAAAAAAATTAAATCGCTCGATCGGTTTTCGAGATATAGCCATTTCAAATTTGTAAAAAATGGCGGTTTTTTCCTACGTTCAAGAAATTTAAAAAAAAGTCTCAAAATTTCATTCCGCCGACCCTTTTGTAGAGCTTGAGACAGTCTTTCATTTAAAACTAATTTGAGCCAAATCCGAACATTTTAAGCCGTGGCGCCCATCGATCAAAGTTTTGGATTTTAAGAAACTTTTTACCAAAAACCCTAAACTTTGATCGAAGGGTGCCACGGGTAAAAATTATCGGATTTGGCTTAAATTAAGCTTAAATGAAAGATTTTATCAAGCTCTATGAAAGGGTTAAAATAAATAAATTTTTAGAGTTTTTTTAAAAAAAAATTTTAAACATAGGAAAAACCGCCCATTTTGCAATTTTTTGACAAATTTTAAATGGCCATATCTCGAAAACCGTTCGACCGATTTTATAAATTTTTTTCATATTCGTATTCAGCATGCTAAAATTAATAAAAATAATATATCGCAAGATATATTTTTTTTATTTTTTCATTTTCAAAAATCCAAAATTGTAGTGGAAATTTTCCAAAAGTCCAAAACTTTGATCGAAGGGCGCCACGGGTTAAAATGCTCGAATTTGGCTCAAATTAGTTTTAAATGAAAGATTGTCTCAAGCTCTACGAAAGGGTCGGCGGAATGAAATTTTGAAACTTTTTTTACAAAATTTCTTGAACGTCAAAATTAACAAATGTGTTGTGTCGAAAGATATATTTATTCCTTATTTTATTTTTTTTTAATTTTTCAAAAATCCAAGACTTTGACCGCTGGGCGCCACGGGTTAATTTAGTCCGATTGGCCTTAAATTGGTACCACGTGAGGTTTAGTCCTAGTAGAATAAAAAAAGAAGAAGAAAAATTTTTTCTATACAGAAAAATGCCAGTCTACTGGTGCATATATCATATTTTTGTAGGCTATCTATGTGTCAATTTTCAATTTAATCTGAAGACACCATTTCCAAAAATGACTAAAATTTTAGCTAAATTTTTTGGAATGGGCCTGTTTATAACATTTTTCAAGTAAGCCATACCACATTTTTGATCAAACATTTTTTTTTAATTTTCTTTGTCTTTTCAAATAATATAAATAAATTTACTCTTACAATATCTCTAACTTTAGTCAGAATTCTTGGAAAGTCATTGTATCTAATACACAAGTTTTAGTTAGGACTTTGAAAAAAATAAAGTTATCACAACATATTACAGTGTCTGGCAGCTGTCACTACTGTGACTAATATAAAAATAACATTACTAATTTAAAAAAATAACAAAAGAATTAAATAAAGTTTTACAAAATAAACAAAAAACAAGATAATATAAAAGTCGGGCACTCAACTTTAAGGGTAATTGTAAAAAAGAAATAATTAATTAGAAAGAAAATACTGAAATAAGTGAGAAATAGTTTCAAGTGCAAACAACATTATAAATATTTAAATAGTTAAAGGTGTTGAAATCACAGAAACTAAGAAGTGTGTCAAAAAATATATTACAATCTATACAAAACCTGTGAACAAAACTTAATATCGAGGAATTATATTCAAAAAGTGCTATCTGCAAAATCTTTTTTTTTCAGAACAGCCAATAAATTAGTAATTAGAAATATAATTCGTACAGTAAGTGTAAGTGTAAAAGCTTATCATTTTTTACTCAGTTTAAAGTAAATTTGATAAATGTCAACTAAATCGGTGATCAAATGGCTATCGAAGACTTATTTTAAATAACATTGAAGATAGCACTTTTTGAACATACGTCCTCGACGACAATTTTTTGTGTATTTAAAGCAATTTATTATAGAATCTGTTTTCAAATATTCAATAAACCATTTTGTAAAAATCCCTTTCTTTACTCCATTACCAAAAAACAAAAAAAAAAAATCAATTTTCCCCTTCCATTGTCTTTAAATTAACTTTCAAGTTTTATATATTTTTTTTTGTGTTAAGCAAACAATTCAATTTAAACATACAAAATTAATTAATACTCTCAATGTTACTTAAGAAAATTAACATCCATTTTTACTCAACAAAATAAAGTAAAAACTAAAAGTTTTCAAACATTACAATAAACTACGAAAGCAACAAACAGAAAAGGCCACTTATAGGTCCCACAACTAAAATTTACTTAAGGCACTTTATAAAAGATTTTTCAATTTTTTGTTTTATTTTTTGGGGAGAAAATGAACAAAAAAAAAAAAATCAATCAACTAAAACCACAAGTTTTTGAAAACAGAAAAAATGGTTACAAGGCAAATAGTTGAAAAGAATTGGGGTTGCGTTAAAAAAAGCAGGTTAACTGTGTTAAAATAAGCATTCATTAAAAATAAAATAAAGAAATAAAAAATTTAATTGAAATATTCATAAGAAATTGAGGTTGAGTTTGAAAAATATAATACAAGGGCGTATAAGTGTTGAGAATTTATAAATTAAGTTTAACACTGCGTATGAGTGATATTTAATATTAACTTATGAAGGGACAGCTCCTACTTCTACATAGATGATAAAATTGTTCATTACAAAAATGCTGATGCATTCTTTTCTAAAAAAGAAAATTTCTTTAAGAAAACTTGTCATTTCTAATCTACCCATTACTCTTAAAAGGGAAAAAAGAGTAAAAGAGTGTACTTTGGTACTTTTTCTCTTATTTATGAAATTTGAAATGTGGGATCCTTCAGCAGAAAAAAACATTCTGAATAAAAGTAATTCCAATTGCAATGAAGTAAACAATTGTACTAACATTGGTATTTTGTTTAGAAAAAGTATGAAAAATACATTCTAAAAAAATACTTTTTGGAATCTTTTGATTTTAGGACAGTAAAAAACTTAACTTTGGTACTTTTTCCGATATTTTGAAATAACCCTACGGGAAACGAACCAGTCACGGAGTTAGTCACGTGACTGGAACTTTGTGGCAGTAACCTGTCCCTGATTTGGTTCTTTCCTTTGTAAAAGACTGGTCACTTTAACATGGGGTTGTCCTAGGAGGGGGCAATTTCTACTATTTGTGCTCCTCGTGCTATGTCACAAAGATTGTCAAAGATGACACACCACCGGAGAGGTTTAAGTAAACATGCATTAGAACAAGTTAAAATTATCATATACAAAAGTGGTTTCACACATGGCACGTGGTGACTAAAAGAAGACAGGTTTTATATGAATTATTTTTATTCAGTCCAGTGATATGTTCTCTTAGAGCAGTCCAATGATATGTCGCAGGACTACCATGAACAAATATATCACTTGACTGGTTAAAGGAGACATACCACGGGACTGAAGAAAAATAATTTACATTGAACACATCAAAAAGCAGTCGCCTTGTGATATGTTTCATAAATAGTTCAAAACTTTCGGTTTAGTGACACATCACTTTACTGGTCTAATTGAACATATCATGATACTAACGAAGAATATGCTATTTAAGTACATTGCTAACAAGTTCATTTTTAAAATTTTTTTTATTTTTTTTTTTTTCATAAATAACATAAATATTTAATTCAACAATTTTAATTTAGTAAGGTATGTATATGAAATATACCTTACAAATTAACAAAAAAAATAGTGGACTGTAATTCAATAAGGTATACATAAATATACTTATGAGTACAAACATAAATTAAGTTTTGGAAAATATTTAATCATAAAAGGAAACATATAAAAATAACTTCAAAATTTATTTTAGATTTATTTTATGTTAGTTGCTTTTTAGAATAATTCAATTTTTAAAATATACATAGTTTTTTATGTAAGAAATTTAGTTTTAAAAATATGTTTAATGGGATGGGTCAATGTTTTGGTTTACCAAGATTATATCAGAAACGTAATCTACGAAAAATTTTAAAAAAATGTTCCCATAAAATCATGGTTCTAAATTCAAATTCGATTTAAAGATTTTAACGAGAAAGTATGTAAAATCAAACCAAAAGTGTATGCCTTTTGTGTGGAAAACACCAAACAGCTTTACTTATTTACTGATTTTTTTAATAAGAGCCTCTGCTGAATATACACAGGTTGATTTTTTATCAATTGCTATGAGTTTTTTTATTTTACCGAAATTCAATTGGGCTTTTTTGTTTTTCAATTTGGCTTTTTTGAAATTCAATTGGTCTTTTCTCTATTTCAAAACTTTTTACACCCAACATATGGAGTACAGGAACAATGGGTTTTCGCTGATGTTTGTAACTACACGAAAAAGGGACTAAAATGACCCCTAAAACTGGGAGATAGAGGGTTAACATGTTCTTTACCATTTCCAATTTTATTTCAGAAAATAAAAATTATATTTGAAAAAATTCCAATTATATTTCAGAAATTTCCAATTATATTTCAAAAATTTCCAATTATATATCAGAAATTTCCAATTATATTTCAGAAATTTTAATTTATAATTCAGAAATTTTCAATTATATTTCAAAAATTTCAAATATAATTAAAAAATGTCCAATTATAATTAAAAAATTTCCATTTATAATTAAAAAAATTCCAATTATATTTCAGAAATTTCCATTTATATTTCAGAAATTTCTATTTATGTTTCAGAAATTTCCATTTATATTTCAGAATTTTCTATTTATATTTCAGAAATATCCATTTATGTTTCTGAAATACAATTGGAAGTTTCTGAAATACAAATGGAATTTTTTTAATTATAAATGGAAATTCCTTAAAAGCATTTAGAAAATTTGGAAATGCAAATGGAAATTTTTGATATACAAATGGAATTTCTGAAAAGCATTTAAAAAATATTGAAATACAATTGGAAATTTCTGAAACATAAATGGAAATTTCTAAAATATAAATGGAAAATTCTGAAACATAAATCTTTCTCAACATAAATTTAAAGTTCTGAAATATAAATGGAAATTTCTGAAATATAAATGGAAATTTCTGAAATATAGTTGGAATTTTTTAAATTATAAATGGAAACTTATGTTATGAATTATAATTAAAAATTTTTGAATTATATTTAGAAATTTTTTAAAATATAATTAAAAATTTTTGAATTGTAAATGGAAATTTCTGAAACAGAATTTGAAACTTCTGAAACATAATTAGAAATTTTTGACATATAATTTAAAGTTTTTGAAATATAATTTTTTAATTATTTTTTTTAAGCATTTTGCTTATGCCACAACAACTTTTGATATTTTACAACCCCTAGTGAAATATGATCCAGAAAGTTTTTGTAGAACATCTTAACCTTTTAAATGCATATTTAATGGCGTTCTATGAGCATGTTGAAAAAAAAAAATACTAAAACGACCCCTAAAAATGGGAGATAGAGGGTTAATATGCTATAAGAAAAGAACCGCCATCGAATTTTAATGAAAACATGTATCAAATTTAGATCAGAAGTAGGTTTAATGCATCTTTTGGACTTATTCCAAACGCCTTTAAAACAAAAGTTAAAAACTTTGGTGGACCATAAAAAAAGCATCTCGAGCTAAACTTTCAAAACCCTTTGAGGGTTTTGGTCTACTTATGGTACACAGAAAAAAACGAATTGTTATATTGAACCCCATATTTGTGAATACAATTAAATTTTTCACTGAAAGTGCTCCTATACGGAAATTTGTAACATCAACTAACGTTTGTAAATATTAATTGTTGAAAAAACAATTGATAAATGAGTTTGTAATAGTTCTCCTAAATTATTATTTGTATTGACAAACGTTCAAAATCTTAATTTTTTTTTCAACAAAGAAATTCAACAAACACAAAACGTAATTTGTTGATCTAACAAAAGAGAAAAAAATAAATTTTGTTTTCAACAAAGAAATTCAACAAACACAAAACGTAATTTGTTCATCTAAAAAAAGAAAAAAAATAAATCTTGTTTTCAACAAAGAAATTCAACAAACACAAACGTCATTTGTTGATATGGTAAAGGAATTCAACAAACGAATTTGTGATATCAACCAACAGTATTAATTGTATTGACAAATTAAAACTTTTTTTATAGGAAAAAAAAAATAAAAATAAATTGATTAAAAATCGAGATAAATGTAAGAGAATATTAATATTGAAATTAAACAAAAGTATTTTGTTAGTCAATATTATTTTTTATAACACTTAAGAATGTATTTTACTTTTATCGTTTTACCGTTTTTGTCTTATGTTGAAAAAAATTTTTTTTTTCGTTTGTTTTTTATTTCTTTCTTTTTTATATACACATATTTTAGTTTCGTTTTAGACAAACATAGCAATCGGTAAAAACTTGGAAAGCAAATTCTGTAAAAAAATAATTCCAAAAATATAAAGGCAAAAACAAAACAATAGTTAACAAAACAAAATGTTTATTTAAAAAGATTAATTTGTTTTCGAAATACATTTTTTAATAATATTTTCTAAGACATAATTTCAATTGCTGCCGTACCCCTTGCTAGCTCAGATAAAACTAAATTCATAATCTTTTTTTTTTGTTTAAATTGTCTTCTTTTTTCATTGTCTGCTTTTTTAAAAAGAAGTACAGGCACAAATAAAAAACAAACTACACGACGAGAGAGAGCATGTTGTCGTAATAGTATGTTTGTGTTTTTGTTTTATACTTTACAAAAGCTACCAAATTCTTTATAGACAGCAATTGTTAAAAAAAAAATTACGATTTTGTTAGATTGATAAAGTTCTTTATATTTATTGATTTAAATTGTTGAAAATATGACTTTTATTTGACAAAGATAGATAGTTTATTGACATAAATAGTTGAAAAAAATCTGTTTTATTTACAAATTATTGAACATTAATAACAAACGGGTTATTTGAAAGTTAAAAAAATATTTTTCTTTGTCTTATTGACAAACTGCCACTAATGATTTGGTGAAATTTTCCTTTCATTTTGAAATAAAATTATTTGAAGTAGTTTGTTGAAAACAAAATCGATTTTTTGTATTATTGACTAACGGGATGCCGTTTTTACTAAATGATTGGTTGATATCAGTATAAGTCATTCACAATTGCTGTTTGTTGACTTGAATTTTATGATTTTATTTTCTGTGTATGCTTTAATTTTTTTTTACCCCAATCAATTTACACCCGGCGACCCTAAGTTTGTTGCACAGTGTATTTCAATGCGATATACAAAGAATGAAAACCTAAGATTTTAAAGGTTTTAGTTAGTACAGTGATCTGACACCACTTTAACAGTAACTTTATCAGTTCTTTAAAACTAGTTCAGTGTTATGTCACCTTTTCTTCCGCCACAAAATCGGTTCTGTTTGAATCAGTTCAATATAAATACGAATTTTTATAGTCACGTGATAGGGTTTTCGGAACTCATTGTCATTTTTTCATTTATATCTTATTATTTTGTAACCTGTTCTGTATCATGTCACCACTTCAACTGTAAAGTTTCCAGTACTTTAAGATTGTCTTTGGTGGTATGTTATATTTTCTCCAGTTACTTGATATATCATTATTAAACTCTTTAATGTTCTGCCACCTTTTTAATAGTCATGGGATTGGTTTCTTTACCGAAATTACCGCTTTCACTTACATTGACATTTTGGTTTTCACCAGTTTTGTGATATGTACATTATTCACCTATCATATATTTGGCACTTTGGATCAATCGACCCCTCATTTCCCGTAGGGAATATGATATTTGGAATGAGTTTGAGTGATATTAAATATTACCTTATTAAGTGACAATCCGTGCTTCTAGATTACAAAATTGCTTATCACAAAAATGCTTTTCTAAAAAAGAAATTTCTTTAAGAAAAATTCGCATTTGTAATCTACCCTTTAATTCTTAGGGGGCAAAAAGGGTAAAAATTGTGTACTTTGGTACTTTTCTTTAATTTATGAAATTTGAAATGTGGGATCTTCCAGCAGAAAAAATATTTTGAAAAAAGTATTTTTTTTATAAATTCCAATTTTAATACAATAAAAAATTTACCTAACATTGGTACTTTTTATAAAAAAAAATGCCTGCGAATTTTGTAGTCTTGCCCAAAACATTAAATCATGATAATGATTTGCGGAAGATTTGGGTTTACTTGCCAAAGCAAAGTTTTTTTTAGAAAAAATAATATTATATTATTTTGCTATTCCATGCAAAACGAATTGAAATATCAGCCGACGAACCCATTAAAAAACCAAAAGAGCTGTACATTTCGTAAGTGAGTGCAAAAATAAGTTCAAAAAAGTGTTTTTACATTTTAGAGAGTATAAAAGATTCGGCACCAAAGAATATACCATTCTCACTTGTTTTATGTACGTTTGATAAACAAATGGAAAATTTTTATGCGAAAAGCTTAGACTTGTTGAAAAAGTAGTTTTGGTACAAAAATGATTTTTTTTTTCACGAAAAACAAAATTATGTTAAAACAAGTAAGAAAGCTATATTCGGCTGTGCCGAATCTTTAAATACCCTCCACAATGTTAACCAATGCACTATGGTTTCGCGGACGACCTTTGTTGGCCAAAATTCAATTTTCTCAAAATTGATTTTATAGAAAGTCGTAAACACTTACAAACAACAGAAAACATATTTTATTTTTGTACAAACTCATTTATTGTTCAAAAACAAATTTAGCTAAAAATAAAAAAAAAGTATTTTTTTAAATTTTTTCAATTAATTTTTTGAGTTTAAATACAAAAAATTTTTTATAATATTATACATGGAAAACAAAAACATTATAACAGTTTTTACCACAAAACCTATTTAAAGCCAAAATTTTTTCCATTTTTGTAATTTTGGCCAAGAAAAGTGATAATCGGAACTATAGTGCAATGCAAATATTTAAAAAACAAAAAAAATATTTTATAAATATTTATGTATGAAAATTATATAAAAATTGTATAAAAGCAACTACGTGGCACGTGTATGACACATACTACGTATTTTTAACTTCTTTTGATACAAATAACAACAAGCCAAACAACCATCAACAACTACAAAAACGCGCTGCCACGCCATATCATAGAGGTTTATATTGAAACTCATCTCAATTGCTCATAGCTTCTTAACCCCTGAACCGATTTTGCCATAATTGGTACCAAAATAACCAGAAGAACGTTGAGAACAATAAAATAAGAACCTATTTAAAATTTTATTTGAATATGTCAACCATGAGCCAAGATAAATCATTTTAAAATTTTGGGTTAAATTGCTGGTGCCTCGCCCCATTGTGCGATTCGGCCCAAATTTTTTGTGAGTGTTAGGAATGATAAAATTACATTAAATTCAAAGTTTCGTTTACATTCATTCAACAGGTGTCAAGTTATAGCATTTATTTTGTGTAAAATTCACTTTTTCACTCATCAAAATTTACATTTTCACTCATAACTTTTAAAATACTTAACCGATTTAAAAAAAAAACCCACCAGATTCTGCCTAGGAGAATTACGCAACTTTTGGTACCCCAGGCGTTTAAATCGGTTCTGGATTTTAGCCAAAAACGTGAATTCAACAGACAGACAGACAGACGGACGGACAGACAGACAGACAGACAGACGGACATCGCTAGATCGACTTAGAATCGATCAAGGATCAGTAATATATATACTTTATGGGGTCCTAAACCAATATTTCAATGTGTTACATACGGAATGACAAACTTATATATACCCTCTATCACTAGAGTGGAGGGTATAAAAATTTAATGGTGAGAAAAAAATTGATAATAAAAAATTTGATAAAAAAATTTTATAAAAAAAATATGATAAAAAAAAAAATATGAAAAAAAAAATTTTGATGAAAAAAAAAAAAAAAAAAAAAATTGATAAAAAAAAAAATTTATGAAAATAAAATTGATGAAAAAAAAAATTATGAAAAAACAAAAAAAATTAATGAAAAAAAATTTTGATGAAAAAAAATTTTGAGTGAAAAAAAAAATTTGATGAAAAAAAATTTCATGAAAAAAAAATGAAGAAAAAAAATTATGAAAAAAAAAATTTTACGAAAAAAAAAAAATTTTACGAAAAAAAAAAATTTGATAAAAAAAAAAAAAATTATTAAAAAAAAAAATTTGATGAAAAAAAAAATTGAAAAAAAAAAAATTGAAAAAAAAAAATTTGATGAAAAAAAAAAAAAAAAATTTGATGAAAAAAAAAAAAAAAATTTGATGAAAAAAAAAAAATTGATAAAAAAAAATTTTGATGAAAAAAAAATTTTTTTTTGTTGAAAAATAATTATGTTACTTTTTATTCACCAGCTGGTGAAAAAGGGTTTTATTCACCACGAGGTGAATTATTATCCAAGTTGCAAACCCAAGTTATTAAAATTTTTGATTTTAAGAAAATGAAAATAGTAATTCTTGTTTTCTTTTTCGTTAATTGTTAGCTTATATAGTCAAACTGAGGTGGCGTCCTCCAACTTTTTTAAAATTAGACACCAGCCTAAAAACATTGTCGTGTTAAAAAGTACGAACATTCTAAAATTTTTTTTGTTGAAATTTTTCAATTTTAGGAGAGCAAAAAACTCTATATTCTGAAATACATAATATGATATTTAGAATGAAGGATTCACCAGCGGAAAAAACATTCTCAAAATATTGTTAAAAAATTGTATTTGGTACTTTTTGATGTCTTAACATATTTAAACTTAAAATTTTGAATCTTCGATTCTCCAGCGAAAAAAAACTAAAAAAGTACCAACATTTTCCAAAAGTAATTTAAGAAAGTTTCAATTATAGAAGATTAAAACATTGTACTTTATTAAGATTCCGATTTCAATGGAGTAAACAATTGTATCCACTTGTTACTTTTTAAAAAAAAAGTACCAACATTCTAAAAAAAGTACTTTTTGGAAAGTTTTTATTCTAGGAGAGTAAAACTGTATTTTGGTACTTTCTTTGATTTTCTGAAATAATGGGCATGCATGTTTGATATTTAGAATGAAGAATCCTAAAGTGGAAAAAAAGTTCTTAAATTGGGCTCAAAAATTGTATTTGGTACTTTTTAGAAACTTGAAATTGTAAACCTAGGTTCTCCAGCGAAAAAAAATATTAAAAAAGTAATAACATTTTGCCAAAAGTAATTTTATGAAAGTTTCGATTTTAGTAGAGTAAAAAAAATTGCTTTCGTACGATTCCAATTGCAATGGAGAAAAAAATTGAACTCAAAATGCAGATTTTTCTGCTGAATTTTTTGTGGAGTAAGAAATTGTACTCGTTCCTATAAAAAAAACAAACAACATTCTGAAAAAAGTACTTTTTCTAAAGGTTTTATTCTAGGAGAGTAAAAGACTTTATTTTGGTATCTTTTTTATGTGGCAATTTTTCGATTTTTTTAAAAAATGGCCCTAGAAACTTAAAATTTTTAACCTAGGATCTATTTTTTTTCTTTTTATTTTAAAAATCACTTTAAGATATTTTTTCAATAGAAAAAGTTTTAGATTCTGAGACATTGTTCCAATAAAAAAGTCTTAGATTCTGAGACATTTTTCCTACAAAAAAATTTCAGATTCTGAAACATTTTTCCCATGGAAAAAGTCTCAGGTTCTGAGAAATTTTTTCTGTAGAAGAAGTCTCAGATTCTGAGACATTTTTTCTATAGAAAAAGTCTCAGATTGTGAGACATTTTTTCTATAGAAAAAGTCTCAGATTGTGAGACATTTTTTTCTATAGAAAAAGTCTCAGATTCTGAGACATTTTTTCTATAGAAAAAGTCTCAGATTCTGAGACATTTTTTCTATAGAAAAAGTCTCAGATTCTGAGACATTTTTTCTATAGAAAAAGTCTCAGATTCTGAGACATTTTTTCTATAGAAAAAGTCTCAGATTCTGAGACATTTTTTCTATAGAAAAAGTCTCAGATTCTGAGACATTTTTTCTATAGAAAAAGTCTCAGATTCTGAGACATTTTTTCTATAGAAAAAGTCTCAGATTCTGAGACATTTTTTCTATAGAAAAAGTCTCAGATTCTGAGACATTTTTTCTATAGAAAAAGTCTCAGATTCTGAGACATTTTTTCTATAGAAAAAGTCTCAGATTCTGAGACATTTTTTCTATAGAAAAAGTCTCAGATTCTGAGACATTTTTTCTATAGAAAAAGTCTCAGATTCTGAGACATTTTTTCTATAGAAAAAGTCTCAGATTCTGAGACATTTTTTCTATAGAAAAAGTCTCAGATTCTGAGACATTTTTTCTATAGAAAAAGTCTCAGATTCTGAGACATTTTTTCTATAGAAAAAGTCTCAGATTCTGAGACATTTTTTCTATAGAAAAAGTCTCAGATTCTGAGACATCTTTTCTATAGAAAAAGTCTCAGATTCTGAGACATTTTTTCTATAGAAAAAGTCTCAGATTCTGAGACATTTTTTCTAAAGAAAAAGTCTCAGATTCTTAGACATTTTTTCTATAGAAAAAGTCTCAGATTCTGAGACATTTTTTCTATAGAAAAAGTCTCAGATTCTGAGACATTTTTTCTATAGAAAAGTCTCAGATTCTGAGACATTTTTTCTATAGAAAAAGTCTCAGATTCTGAGACATTTTTTCTATAGAAAAGTCTCAGAATCTGAGACTTTTTCTATAGAAAAAGTCTCAGATTCTGAGACATTTTTTCTATAGAAAAAGTCTCAGATTCTGAGACATTTTTTCTATAGAAAAAGTCTCAGATTCTGAGACATTTTTTCTATAGAAAAAGTCTCAGATTCTGAGACATTTTTTCTATAGAAAAGTCTCAGATTCTGAGACATTTTTTCTATAGAAAAAGTCTCAGATTCTGAGACATTTTTTCTATAGAAAAAGTCTCAGATTCTGAGAAATTTTTCTATAGAAAAAGTCTTAGATTCTGAGACATTTTTTCTATAGAAAAAGTCTCAGATTCTGAGACATTTTTTCTACAGAAAAAGTCTCAGATTCTGAGACATTTTTTCTACAGAAAAAGTCTCAGATTCTGAGACATTTTTTCTACAGAAAAAGTCTCAGATTCTGAGACATTTTTTCTATAGAAAAAGTCTCCAATTCTGAGACATTTTTTTCTATAGAAAAAGGCACAGATTTTGAGAAATTTTTTTATACAAAAAATTCTTATATAAGAGATTCTGAGACATTATTCCTATAGAAAAATTCTAAGATTCTGATACATTTTTCATATAGGCAAGTCTCACATTCTGAGGCATTTTTTCTGAGACATTTTTTCTATAGAAAAAGTCTCAGATTCTGAGACATTTTTTCTATAGAAAAAGTCTCAGATTCTGAGACATTTTTTCTATAGAAAAAGTCTCAGATTCTGAGACATTTTTTCTATAGAAAAAGTTTGAGATTCTGAGACATTTTTTCTATAGAAAAAGTTTGAGATTCTGATACATTTTTTCTAAAGAAAAAGTCTCAGATTCTGAGACATTTTTTCTATAGAAAAAGTCTCCGATTCTGAGACATTTTTTTCTATAGAAAAAGGCACAGATTTTGAGAAATTTTTTTATACAAAAAATTCTTATATAAGAGATTCTGAGACATTATTCCTATAGAAAAATTCTAAGATTCTGATACATTTTTCATATAGGCAAGTCTCACATTCTGAGGCATTTTTTCTAAAAAAAAATTCAGATTCTTAAACAGATTCTGAGACATTTTTTCTATAGAAAAAGTCTCTGATTCTGAGACATTTTTTCTATAGAAAAGTCTCAGATTCTGAGACATTTTTTCTATAGAAAAAGTCTCAGATTCTGAGACATTTTTTCTATAGAAAAAGTCTCAGATTCTGAGACATTTTTTCTATAGAAAAAGTCTCAGATTCTGAGACATTTTTTCTATAGAAAAAGTCTCAGATTCTGAGACATTTTTTCTATAGAAAAAGTCTCAGATTCTGAGACATTTTTTCTATAGAAAAAGTCTCAGATTCTGAGACATTTTTTCTATAGAAAAAGTCTCAGATTCTGAGACATTTTTTCTATAGAAAAAGTCTCAGATTCTGAGACATTTTTTCTATAGAAAAAGTCTCAGATTCTGAGACATTTTTTCTATAGAAAAAGTCTCAGATTCTGAGACATTTTTTCTACAGAAAAAGTTTGAGATTCTGAGACATTTTTTCTATAGAAAAAGTTTGAGATTCTGATATATTTTTTCTATAGAAAAAGTCTCAAATTATGATACATTTTTTCTACAGAAAAAGTCTCAGATTCTGAGACATTTTTCTTTTAGTAATCAATTATCTTATCCAGTTTTAAATTACTCATAGCTTTGCAACACTACTGGCAAATCATACTTTTAGTTTCTTAACAAAATTTTTATTATCAAAATTTAATTATTTCCATTTGCCTTTATTCTTCTGACTTTCTACTATAAATTTTTGCTATAAAATTCTAAAAATAAATCACATACCTTAACTCGTGATTACCATTGTGGTTTTTTGGTGCAAAACAAATTCTGGCAATTGCTTTATGTTTAAACTTTTACCAACAAAAGCAAAAAAAAAACATAGAAATAGAAATAACAAACCTCAAATCACTTTATTACCATATTTCTAACCGGGTTTCCTGTTTGAATCTGTTCGGCATGACTACTGTGTGCCTGTAGTGTCCATTCTACTGTAGTGTTTTGTGTGTTTTTCTCCCCATAGGTGTTAAATCTCTAGTGTTTGGTCATTTTTTGGTAAAATACTCTCTCCTACATACATTTGTACACGTTGTTTAAGTGAGTGGTTTCAAATGCATTATATGAATTATTATTGTATGTGTATAAAATATTTTATACTGCCAGTTTCTCTCTTCAGCATCTCTCGTGCTCTATTGAATAGCACTTCTGCTGTTGAATATTACTTTGTTTTATTAAAAATTAAGGAAAATATCTACACTGTTTTCATGATTTTTGAGAGAAACATTTAACTTTGACTCATGATTTGTGTGATAATTTTGATAAAATTCTCAAAATTCACAGAATTTAGGAAAAATTTTAATAACGTTTTTTATATATTGTTGGACTTTATATTCTATAACTGAAAGTTTTTATTTATTTCGGTTTGAGTCCATATTAATTATTTCTGAGAAATAATTATTTTTGTTGTACAATGAGAAAATCTGAAAAAATTAATTGACAACACAGGCTAAGTGGAGATGTCGACAGCTTTCGGAAGAAGGCACCCTTCCTTCGTCAGCACTCTTCGATTGTCACTGTAGGTGTGTAAGATTAAGATCAGCTACTTAAACGTACATTAAGGTGAAAAAGCGAACGGGAATTATATCACATTTCATTACCAATATGTTACGTTTAGCACGAACTTAATGAATCTATTTTTAACTTTTTCCAACACAGTTGTAATTTCTTACACTGTAGTAGATTTTCTCAGAGTTGCAACCCTTAGTAGGACTTTTCAAGTCTTGAAAAATGTCCGTTAGGTTTGAATTTATATTTACAGTGACAATCGAAGAGTGCTGACGAATTAAGGGTGGCTTCTTCCGAAAGCTGTCGACATCTCCACTTAGCCTGTGTTGTCAATTAATTTTTTCAGATTTTCTCATTGTACAACAAAAATAATTATTTCTCAGAAATAATTAATATGGACTCAAACCGAAATAAATAAAAACTTTCAAATTTTAATAACTTCAGAAAACATGTGAAAAATTCTGAAATTAAAAAAAAATCTGAAAAAATAGCATTTTTAAACTTTAGAAAAAAAATGTAAATCATAAAATTTTAGGAAAAACAGTGGATGATGCTGGAATTCCAAAAAATCAGCAAAATAAATAACAATAATGAAAAACTCAAACAAATTTTGAAAAATTATGAACGAGTTTAAAAAAATTTAAAAAAAAAAAATAATAAACCTGAAAAATGTAAAAAACGTTATTTTTTCTTAAATTTTAATTGATCTCTTGGTAAAATTTTACATTTTGAAATTTGTATAAACCTGAAAATGGTGTGTTCAAAAATTTAAATCTAAAACTAAACATATTGTATGCATAAAAGCTAAAGATTTTTTTGTTTTGTTTTACCGACATTGTTGGACTTTGGTTAGTTTGATATATAAAATATTTGCATAAGTTTGTGGCATAAGTGTTGATAAGTTTATATGCATATATATGCAATGCATACATATATGCATGTGTGTATTTGTGTGAAGTGTAGTTTAATATATGACTATATATGTGATTGTGTTTTTTTTATAGTAAATATTAGTTGTAGAAGACTGTAAGTAAAGATAAATGTGTTTTTAATTGGTTTTTAAGTTTGCAGGAGAAAAAATATACTACTACATATATAAAATTTATTCCTGATTTTTATACCCTCCACTTATCGTTAGTAAATGATAGTTTATTTAAGTTTATCATTATATTTGTTACACATTGTATAATGCTACGGCCACATAAAGTATATTAATTAGTGAAAATCGATCAAGTTTAATTCGATTAAATATAACCGTCTGTTATATCTTTCTGTCTATTAATGGAAATCATAGGGGTATCATTTTGACAAAACTCCTTAAAGAGCATCAGATTCTGAGACATTTTTCTAACAGAAAAAGCTCCAAATTCTGAAAAATTTTTCCAAGAGAAAATGACTCACTTTTTGAGACATTTTTCTATAGAAAAATTCTGAGATTCAGAAACATTTTTCCTATAGAAAATATCTCAGATTTTGAGAAAAGGTGTCAGATTCGGAGACTTTTTTAAACGGAAAAATGTATTAGAATATAAGACTTTTTTATGGAAAAAATTTCTCAGAATCTAACACGTTTTTCCTTTAAAAAAGGCTTAGCTTTTGAATCATTTTTCCTAAAGAAAAATTTCATATTTTTTTTTCCTACAGAAAAAGTCTTAGATTATGAAATACTTTTCCGATAGAAAAGGTCTCAAGTTCTGAGATGTTTAAAAAAAGCTAAGATTCTGATATATTTTTTCTGCAGAAAAAATTTTAGATTCTGAGACATTTTTCCTCTTGAAAAAGTATTAGATTCTGAAAAATGTTTTTTTATGAAAAAAATCTACATTCTGAGGTTTTTTTTCCAATATAAAATGTCTCAGATTCTGAGATATTTTTACTTAAGAAAAATATTTCGCAAGTAACCATTGCGAAATAATGTAAGAGACAAAAAAGTTGAAAGAAAGTATGGAGTGCGGTTGAGATTGCTAGAAATAGAATTGTAGTGTTGGAAACTGTCAAAATTTATTCTGTAGAAACAATAAATATTCACATATATAAAAAACAGTTTTCATTAACAAGACAAACCGACATTTAAAATCCCACTGATGATAACACTAACTGGGGTGTTTGAAACCGGTATGGGAAATACCAGAAATGTCTATAATTTTTAGAAATTAAATTTTTCTTCTGCATTTTTTTCAACTTGAACCCTTATAACAAATATAATTAGAGCCCGTGCTCGATCTGTACTTACAGAAAAAGTCAAAGAAAAATTCCCAGATTCAGGCACATTTTTACAAAAGAAACTGCCTTAGATTCTGATATATTTTTCCTATAGAAAAAGTCTCAGATAGAGAAAGAGTCTCTTATAGAGAAAGTCTCAGATTCTGAGACATATTTCCTAAAGAAAAAGTCTCAGATTCTTAAACATTTTTTTAAAGAAAAAGCCACAGACTGAGGGACATTTTTTCTATAGAAAAGTTCTCAGATTCTAAGAAATTTTTCCTAGAGAAAAAGTCTCAGATTCCACTATGGGACCATATTTGGCATAAATGGATTTTTTTGGCATAAATTCAAAAAATGAAGCAAGGTCACTTGGATTAACTCTGGGATGATTTTTATCTCTTAGCGCAATCAAAAATCGATTGTGAAAAAAAAATTTTTTTTTGGAAAAAAATTTTTTTTTCTTGGAAAATTTTTTTTTTTTTTAAAAAAAATTATTTTTCTTAATTAATTAACTTTACGGAAGGCAAAACAGTTATAAAATAAAATAATTTGAAACCGTGTCACGCAAAAAACAGCAAATTTGGCCGAAATTTGTGCTAAACTAAAATGGAAATTGAGGGAGTTTGCCAAAAAATGCTGGCAATATGTAAATTTTAATATTAAATACACAATATTGAAAACACTTTCACGTTTAAAGACTCATGCAAGTTCGTACCCAAACACAACTTTTTGTCCACGAAAGATATAGGCTATTTTGGCTCCAAAATCCTCATAATCAAATCATCCAAGGATAACGCCAAGGATGCATTAACTATAAAATAGGAATTTTAAATAAGAACTAGTATCCTTAGGTTTCAATTTGTCTCATTAGCCTCTTTATAATTTTAGTTTTTCCCATTTGCCGTTTGTATAAGTGTAATATTGATTTCACTCCGGTTTTATTATACGTCTTAAAACTTTCAACTTTGAAAGCCTAGCAAACTGAAAGTATTGGCACCAAATTTCTTTCATTATACTTTCTTGATAGCTTATAGTGTTGACATTAAGGAACTGTATAAACTTTTGAAAATTTGTTAAATTTTATTTTTTTAATTTCTGCCAAAAAAAAAATGGATTTGGAACCATAGTGGATTCTAAGAAATTTTTCATATAGAAAAAGTTTCAGATTCTGAAGCATTTTTTCTATCAAAATGTCTAAGATTCTAAAGCATTTTTCCTATAGAAAATTCAAAGATTTTTAAATATTTTTCTTATAGAAAATCTCAGATTTTAATAAAATTTTTTAAAGAAAAAGTTTTAGATTCAGAGAAATGTTTGCTATAGAAAAATTTCTTATTCTTCCCATAGAAAAGTCTCAAAATCTGAGAAATTTTTCCAATAGAAAAATTCTCAGATTTTGAGACAATTTATTATATTCCGAGACATTTTTTCTTAATATAGAAAAGTCTCAGATTCTGAGACATTTTTTCTATAGAAAAATCTTATGTATTGAAAAATTTTTACAATAGAGGAGATTCAGATTCTGAGACATTTTTCATTAAGAAAATGTCTCAGATTCTGAGACATTTTTACTACCCGAGTAAAAATTTTAAGGATCAGTACAGAACCGAAAAATGGATCTCTAATATTAGATGAGTTTTAATCGGACGGATACAATTTCATCCGAAAAATGAATTTATCTAATTACAACATCCGACAGCCAATATTAAACATGAGCCGAATGATATACGTTTGAAAGTAGAGATAAAATGGAGTAAAACTGCATTTACAGTTATTCATTTTGTGATCCTGTTTCCTCTTAAAATGACTTCAAAGTTTTAAAGGATACATTTTGTAAAATATTTTTGAAATATTTGTGCTTGTCCTAGGATGACACTGGTGACGGAAAATGAAACAGGAGGATCTCCCCTAATTTATCCATTTTTTTATTTTGGCATATCAGGATGAAAGGATGTGAATAAAGCAGGGTTGGCAACCGAATCGAATAACGGTATCGGTAACGGTATTGGTATTACATATTTTTTATATCGGTAACGGTAAAGGTAACGGTATTTTCGATTATTTCGGTAACGATGAACCGTTACCGAAACATAAATACCGGTACGTACCGGTATTATGAATAAAATAAAAACCGTCAACACAGCAGAAAAATCTGCTGATTTCTAATAAACAACCTTAACATCAAAATTGTGTGTCCTGTTGTTAAAAAATTTGCAGGGATAAAAAACTTGGCATTGATGTTTTAGGGGATGTTTTTTGAGGGGGAGGGCGGGCGGTAGCGGAGGGGCACCTTTCCTCTCGCCAAAGATGTTAAGAAATTCATTCTATTTATAATAATAATAATATTTTTGATCACATGATCAATTATTTTTATTTATTCTTTTTATTTATTTACAACTCATTTTTAATAAATTCAACCTAACCGAGAACTGATAACAATGACCGTCGTCTCGTTGTAGCGAAAAAACCAAGGGTGGTGGTGGGAATCGAACCCACGACCCCCTCATTGAAAGGCTTGCACGCTACCAACTAGCCTACGGGAGCCCATTCATTTGACCATAAGACGTATTCGTACCAAATTTCAGCAGGTTAGCCCGTCTATTTTGGATTGTATCGTGTCTTCTGCAGACGGACAGACAAACATCGCTAACAATCGATCACTGATCAATAATATATTATTTTTATGAGGTCCAAGACCGATATTCGAATTTAGTTAATTGCGAATGTTATCATTGGCTGGATTGGCAAAGAACAAAAATTTATTTTTTTATTTTACGTATATTAAAAATATTTTACTGTTTTTAAAAAATAAAATAAGTAATATAAATACAACCGAAACAAAACCGATATAATACCGGTAAAAATCCGAATAAAGGTAATGGTTTTTTATCGGTAACGGTATTTAAAAATTTTTATTTCGGTATTGGTAACGGTAACGGGAGTCAATTTTAAAGGGTTTTTAATCGGTAACGGTATTGAAAGGGTAACGGTAGCCAACACTGGAATAAAGTCATTTGAAAACTTTATTAAAATATTTTGTTCAACATTTTGAAGGATATTAAAGGATACATTTTTGAAAGGACGTAACTTACCTCCTTTTTTTCTGATAAGTAAAAATAATAAAATAGGAAATTTTGGGGAGATCCTCCACTTTCTTTTTTTGTCAATAGTGGCAATCTAGGATAAGTACTAATATTAAATTTTTTTTTTTTAAATTTAATCCTCTAAAATTTTGAAGTCCTTGTAAAAGGAAACAGGATCACAAATTGAAAAACTGAAAATGCTGTTTTACTACATGAAGTCTCTAGTAGAGATGGGCGCGTAAGTGATTTTTAACTCACACTTACTCACGACAGGAATTTTTGAATCACGCGCACTCACTCACGAGCATATTTTTTCGACTCGCACTCACTCACAACCACGTGAGTAAATTTAATACAACTCACATTCACGTGCACTCACGCAAGCTTCACTCACACTCACGTTGACTCACACTCACGAAACTATTATTTAAAAAACTAAAATATAAAAAATCTTTCAAAATTTTCAGCAAAATTTAAAGTTCCGCGAAATTTTAATTTTTTGCTTTTTTTCGAGACGAAATCTTAAGTTTAGTCAAATTTTACAATTTTTTGTTTCTTATTTTAGTCGAAAGAAAATATGAAGAGAAAATAAATCACGCAAAAAATAGACTCACGCACACTCACTCACACAAAAATCTTACTCACGCACACTCATTCACGCAATTTTTTCTCCACTCACACTCACTCACTATCACGTGAGTAAAATTGAATTCAGTCACACTTACGCGTGATCACGCGTGAATGACGTGAATCACGCTCTAATCTGCTCATGTGCCCATCTCCAGTCTCTAGTTTAAAACGTATATTATCCAGTTCCTATTCAACGACTTTTTTTTCATATTTGTCGGACGGTGTTATATTCACCCATTTTTCAGATTAAATTGTATCCGTCCGATTAAAATTGATTTAATCTTAGCGATTCTTTTTTCGGATCAGTAGTGATCTTTCAAATCTAGGATCAGATGAATAAGAATATATATAAAAAATTTTACTCGGGTTAGAAAAAGTTTCAGACTCTGAAAAAAAATGTCAGAATCAAGTTGTTGATGAAAAATTAATCGTTGTACTAAATTTAGACAAACTCTAAAAAACTTTGGAAGGTAAAAAATAAAAAAAATAAATCTTGAAGCCGATAAAAAACATCACACAAATTAAAAGAAAAAAACATTAAAACTATATAAACTATATCGTGAACCTATATTCAAAATATGCCAACTCAAATTTGACGGAAATGAGTTTCCGATGGCAAATAGCTCCCCTATGTAATACCTATCTGCAATAAAAATTTCAAAGCAAAAAAATAATTTGTTGTCGTTTTACATCCATTTTTGTTATTCTGCTAACTCAAAGTACATATTTTTTTAGTGGAAATAAATGCCAACTCCCATTGTAAATTTCCAAAAATTTTTCAAAAAATTTTTAAAAAAAAATTAGACCACATATCTTATTGCATTTGCCATGCTAAACACGAATATTGTAAAGATTTTGATATCTAATGACTGGTTCTCGAGATATTGCCATTTTGAAAATATCGGTAAATAGTGTTTGCAAAAAAAAAAAAATTGCTTATATTTATGTAACTTTCAAACTATTTATCAGATTGAAACATTATGAATGGGGCAAATAAAGTCAATGATATAAGCTTTCAAAATAGCTAGTTTGGAGTGACCCTATTGCAATACAGCGTGAGTTACAGAGTGCCAAAGTTGACCACCCTGAGATTAAATGGCTTTCGGAGCTAGTAACTTTTAAAAATATGCAAAGATTTTTAATTTTTTGTTCAGTTTTTGCAATTACCATACTAAGGATAACAAAAACCAAAAAAAAAAACAAGTAGAAAAACTACTTAAATTCGACTTGGTCGAATCTATGAATATCCTCCACAATGTTATCTGATAGTAATTTTCTAAAAAAAATTCAAAAAATTGCATTACAAATTTTTTATTAGAAATATGTATATTATTTTGAGTCAAACTTTCTTTTAATCAATCAAATTATTTTGAGTGTAAAATTTTTTTTGACTGTCAACATTTTTTTGAGTCTGCCATTTCGTTCAAAAAAAAAAATAATAATGTGTACATTTTTTTTTTTGAGTGTAACATTTTTTTTGAGTGTAAATATTTTTTACTGTACAATTTCTTTGAGTAACAAATTACTTTGTAAAATATTTTTGTTGTTTTATACCTACCCAAGTAGAAATTCATGACGGTTATAAAAATAAAGCGTCTTTAAAGCACTCTTAAGTAGAAATTCATGACGGTAATAAGAAAAAGCGTTTTCAAAACACCCCCAAGTATAAATTCATGATGGTTATAAAATAAAATCAAGACTTATCAAAAATAACTCAATTTTAAAGCATAACTTCATAACGCTTTTCGAACGATTCGTAAAAGCGTTTTGAGAATACTTTTCAACCAAACCTATGATTTTATTTCACTGCCATTCAAAAAATACACACAAAAAAATTTTTACCAAGTACTTGGGAGGATATGCGTTTTAAAGTTTTTTGCGTATATTATGCAAAAAATAGCATCTGTTACCAAGTTTTAGCTTGTTTCTAATTAATAAGAGTATTTAACCTTGTGCTATTTTACAAACCTTAACCAAAATTATGCAAAAACTTGGTAAAATGTTACAAAATTTTTTATAATTAATGTAAAAAACTTTAAAAACGCATATCCTCCCAAGTTGTTGGTAAAATATTTTTTTGTGTGTAAGAACTGTCAAAATTGTTTTTGGCTTGATTTGAGCAATAAATTGGGTTTGCTATCATGATTTTCACATTACAAAGTATTTTCAATATTATATCCTATTATGTCCTGTATCTATTGATGAAATTTGGTTATAAAATGTTGTTCATTTCATTAAAGATATTGGATATCTTTGTGATAAAAATTTGATTTACAATCATAGGTTTTGCATTTCAAATTGGGCATACGTTATCAGGATGAGAGGCAGCCATAAGAAAACACCAATTTTGTTGCATTGGATTCCATTCTATTCTTGTAGAGTGGGTATACTTAACCTGACCAACTGTTTTTGGCTGAAAAGCGGGATGGAAAGGTTGAAAAAGCGGGATTTTGACTTAAAAAGCGGGACTTTTATACCCTTCAATTAGCGATAGGGAATATATATTAGTTTGTCGTTCCGTTTGTAACTGGTCGGAAATAGGTTCTAAGATTCAATAAAGTATATAAATTAATATTTTCAATCGTATTTAAGTCGACATAGCGATATCCGTCCGTCTTCCTGACTGTATGTCTGTTGAAAATATTCTTGCTTTCGAAAGATATAAAGCGATGTCATGCGAAAATTGCACAATTTTACCAAGGTTTACGAAACTTTGCAGTTCAGAATCATTTTTCTCGAAAACAAAAAATAACTGCCCTCTAAAAATTCTAAATTTTCTAGAGAATTGAATGAACTTTCATTTAAAATTAAAAAATAAAAGGTGTATTTTTTGCTACATCAATTTTAAGGTTAAATTTGGAAAATTTACACATACATAGTTCCGATTTTTTTCTAGAAACATATAATGCCAATCGACAGCCCATATAAAACTCTATAAATAAATGTGTTTCGATGTAAATGTTACCAAAGAGTATTAATACTAAAGAGATCTGAACTCGCTCTTCTTCTGTTAAAGCCGCTCTTAAATTCCCTTTGCTAAGTCCGCCATCGAACTGGACGTTTGATCAAACCAAAAAAAATCCCTTAAGTTCGATATAAACAAAAAAAAAGTGTTGCAGTTTGGCGATTTTCAGACTAAAGCTGGCGTTTTTTTTTTTCATCTAGCTGTAAAAAAAGTTTTTTTGTGGATTATCGGGAAATCCAATGACTTTTTATTTGCTGACAATTTGTTTTAAACACTTTTAAAGGTATTTCCTAAATAATATTAACATAAAAATTATAAATTGATACATTTTTTTTAAATTTATTAAGCGCTTTTTCGATATAAAAAGTTAGCATTATTTGTCAAACCAACAACGTTAATTTAACATTATCGTATTTTCCTCGTCTAACAGTTTTCGTACCTTCTGTTAAAAAGTTCCAAAATATTAAGAGCGGGAGACAAAGAGCTTGATGTTACCGTATTTATATGATCAAAAATAAATAAAAACAAGTAGAAAAGTTAAATTCGCCTTCGCCGAATCTGAAAATACCCTCCACAGTGCCCTTTTTAAGTGATAGTAAATTTTCTAACGTGAAAAAATAAAATTTTTGATTAGAAATATTTTATTTTGTGTAAAAAAACTTTTTTTTAAGTAATTTAAAAAAAAAAATAATTTACTAAATTTTTTTTGGAGTGTAAAATTTTTTTTGAGTGTAAAATTTTTTTTTTTGAGTGACAAAAATACGTTCTAAAATATTTTGTGACTTACCAATGTTTTTAAAACATGTTTAACGGGTTTTCAACACGTGAATTTAAGGAGAAACTAATCTGATATTCACGGTTTTACTAATAACTGGACCGATTTTGCTGAAATTCAACATAAGCCAGGCCTGGGGAATGAGGAATATATATGCCATGCTTCAGCATCCTCAGATCTGCCTGTCGAAAGTAAGTTGCCAAAATTCAGTCTTTTGCTCATAACTTTTGAACCACTAGACCGATTTCGCTGGATTGCAATACCAATCTGATCAGGTAAATGCCCAACATATATGCCAAACTTCAGGAGCCTCCGTAAAGTCTTTCAAAAGTTTGCGTGTTTTCAACAGACAGACATACGGACAGACGGACGGACATCGTTATATCGTCTTAAAATCGATCGAGGATCATGAATATACAATATACTTTTTGGGGTCCTGGACCAATATCTCGAGGTGTTACAAACGGAATGACAAACTTATATATACCCTCTATTACTAGAGTGGATGGTATAAAAACTACAGAACAATCTTATACTGTATATTGAACAAATTGAACAAATCACATAGTGATTTACAAAATCATCTCAAATTGTACTAGCATAAAGAAAAATCATAAAATCATCTCAATTTACCATGGTAAGTTCTTGTAGTGTGAACGTGGCCTTACTCAAAGTATTATTTAAAAAAGTATAAATTGTATTTTACTATTCTAAAAGTCAAAAAGCGGGATAAAGCGGGATGAAGCGGGACTTTTGCTTAAAAAGCGGGATGGAAAATCAAGGCGGGATGAGACTTCAAAAAGCGGGATAATCCCGCCAAAAGCGGGATGGTTGGTCAGGTTAGGTATACTACCAATGGCGTTTTATTTTGAGAATTTGTATGAAGCATTTACAATTGATTTTAAGAAACTGGTTTTAAAATCGAAGTCAGAAAACTGAGATATTGTAGCTTCCATATTAGCTACATCATTGTGATGTGAAAAATTTTGTGAAAATTCATTAGTGGTATTCAGAGTCTTGCTTGCCAGCCCTGGCACTGGTGGTAAAAGAGCACTTTTCAAAATTACTTTTCAAAATACATGTATTTTTTGAAAGAAGTACTCTTTTGCTACATTGCCAGGGGTGGCAACAAGACTCTGAATACCTCTATTGTTTGTTTCTAATAATTTTCTTAAAATTGTCTTCGCATTAATCGCTTTTGAAGTATCTATTTTTCTGGATGGAAAAATACGACAAACTGTATAAAGAATTTGAAGTGTCAGTACTCACTAAATTCCACTACATTTTTTAGAATTATTGCTCAACCATATAACAAAAATGTATAATTTTCCAATTTTCAATATCCTTTAAAACGAAAGATTTCCTCTGGAACTATAAAGTTATTTTCTTGCAAACTTTAACATTTTTACAACTAATTTTAAAATTGCTATATTTTTTTGCTTTTTAACGCTTTAGTAATGCTTTAACGAAGCGTTCTCAAATCACCATTATAAATGTCTTTAAAAACGCTTTATATAAACCGTTTAACGGTGTTATCATTAGGACTATCTGAAAGTGCTCTGAGGGTGGTTTTCCGTATGATCTAAAAGCATTCGTACTACCATGCAGAGCGCTTTAAAAGCGTTTTTACGGTTGTATTTTTCTACCTGGGTACATATATGTAACACAAAAAAAAACTATTTCACATATTTTCCTTTTTTTATATTACCATCCTCTTCTTTAAAAACCAAAAACAAATTAACATTCAATCATACACATACTTTATTTGATTTTTTCCCGTTACATACAGTTACACTAACAATAACAAATATTTACTTGTCTAACAACTAAACTGCACCCCACGACAAGAAAACAAACAATAACAAGTTTTACAAAACTGGTATTTCACCATGCTTTTAAAACTTGTTTAACGAGTTTTCAACAGTTTAAGGTGAAACAAATCTGAAATTCAGTGCTTTGCTTATAACTTTTGAACCACTGAACCGTTTTTGCTGAAATTCAAAACCAAACAGCCTTGGGGAACGAAAAATATATATGCTAAGCTTCAGCCCCCTCAGAATTGTCTTTCGAAAGTTATAGTGGTTTTAATCTTGTAAATTCGAAAAATACCCTTCCCGAAATTTACTCTTTTGTTCATAACTTTTGAACCACTGGACCGATTTCGCTGGATTGCAATACCAACCTGACCCGGTAAATGGAGAACATATATGTCAAACTTCAGGAGCCTCCGTAAAGTCTTTCAAAAGTTAGCGTGTTTTCAACGGACAGACAGACAGACAGACGGACGGACGGACGGACGGACATTGCTAGATCGACTTTAAATCATGAATATATATACTTTATGGGGTCCTAGACCAATATTTCGATGTGTTACAAACGGAATGACAAACTTATATATACCCTCTATCACTAGAGTGGAGGGTATAAAAAAAAATTAAAAATTTTTCCAAAAAAAAATTATTTTTATTTTCCGACAAAATATGCCAACTCTAAAAAAATATTTGTTTTTGATATAGTAATAAATGCCATCTCTGAAAAATACGCAAACAAGTGCAAAATATGAAAATTTTTGCATAGGTAAAAATTGTTTAGAATATTTAAACCATGTTATGGAAGGACATTGTTAATTTTTACAATAATTAGCGAAATAACTAGTTTTTTAGCTCTCCTGAACAGTAAGCTTTTTCGAGTTGGCATTTATTAAATATAGTTCGACGATATAAAAATTTAAAAATTCTGAAAAATTAACAGAAAATCATGAAATATTTCTAACTAAAAAGGCGCCTTAGAAGGCTAGTTGGTAGCCTGTGAGAATGAGGGTCGTGGGTTTGATTCCCACCAGAGGCCTTGGTCTGTTCCGCTTCAACGAGACGAAAGTCATTGTTGACAGTTCTAAGTTCGACTTATATGAAACCTTAATTCTTGTGCTTTTAGGAAATATTTTTACAAAGCATACGGTGCTTTTTCAGAAAAGTTGCAAAAACAGTTTTTCTTAGCCAATTTAAAAAAGATCTTCGATCTTTAAAAAAAAATTAGATGATAAACCATAATGTTTTATATAACACATTCAAAGTGGGATCCTAATGGGATCCGTATGGGATCAACAAATATTCTGGTTTCTCTACGAGGTGCTAATATTATTTTATTTGAAAATTTTAAATTTTGAGCGTAAGTTTTTTTCAGTGTATTTTTATAGCCTCCACTCTAGTGATAGAGGGTATATATATGATTGTCATTCCGTTGGTAACACCTCGAAATATTGGTCTAGGACCCCATAAAGTATATATATTTATGATCCTTGATCGATTTTAAGTCGATCTAGCGATGTCCGTCCGTCTGTCCGTCTGTCTCTCTGTCCGTCCGTAGAAAACACGCTAACTTTTGAAAGAATTTACAGAGGCTACTGAAGTTTGGCATATATGTTGCTCATTTACCTGGTCAGGTTGGTATTGCAATCCAGCCAAATCGGTCCAGGGGTTCAAAAGTTATGAACAAAAGAGTGAATTTCGGCAAGGGTGCTTCGCGAATTTACGAGATAAAAAACACGATAACTTTCGAAAGACAATGATGAGACTGCTGAAGCTAGACATGTATCTTTGCCGTTCCCTAGGTCTGTTTGGTATTAAATTTCAGCTCAGTCAAAAGTTATAAGCAAAACCCTGAATTTCAGATTAGTTTCATCTTAATTGCCACGTGTTTAGACAAGTTTTAAAAGCATTGGTGGTAACTTAACAATGCTTTTCAAACTTGTTTAGTTTTAAAGCAATGCTTTTTAAACTTGTTTAGTTTTAAAAGCATTGGTAACTTAAAAACTACACTCGAAAAAAAATTTACACCCAAAAAACATTTTACAGTCAAAAAAAAATAAAACAGTTTTTTTTTTACAAAAATGACAATATTTTGTGTACACACGTACGTGCATTCACTCAGAAATATTTTTATAGAAAAAAAAATTACACTCGAAAAAATGTTACACTCAAAAAATAAAATTAGTAATTTTTTTTTTTTTTTTAAATGACAAAAAAGAGTTTTTACTCAAAATAAAATATTTCTAATCAAAATTATTAATTTTTCACTTTAAAAAATTTACTATCCTTTAAAAAATGGATTGTGGAGGGTATTCATAGATTCGGCAAAGTCGAATTTAACTTTTCTACTTGTTTAATTTAAAAATGGATTTTAGTGAAATAAATATTTTATTTTGATTAAAAATAATAAAAATATTTGACTTTGATAAAAAATATTTTTGGTATTATTTTTTTGGAAATATTTTTTGTCAGTGCATTTTTTTTTTTGCTCTGATGCCAAGTATGCCTATGTTTACCTTGATGAAATAGGCGTAAGTCCTTAAAAACTGAAAATGGTCAACTTTTCCTGTAAAAAATCTATCCCCTCCCCCTTTACCTAAAAATTTGGGTCGTTAAAAAAGTTATGTGCCGAAGTAATTTCTGTTTTATTTCAACATATCCAAATTTCATGAAGATCGGAGGCTGACACTAACTTTCCTTGTAAGTTTAGGTTATAAAAATATAAAAACATCATGACCTTTTTAAGATCTTTTGAAGAGTATTTTTGATTCGGCATAGCCAATTATAACACTCTTTCTTGTTTTTAGAATATTTTTATTGCACAATGTGTTTTGATAAAAAGTTAACAAAAATATTTTTGTTTCAATATTCAAATTTAAAAAGAAATTGCTTAAATTAAAAATAAATTTATAACTCATATTTTTATATGAAGTTAAATTATAGTATTGAAACACTTTATGTCAAAACTTTGTAGAGAATTTTTATGCTCTAGAATCTATTATTGTTTATTTTTAAAAATAGATTCGTATTGTTGGAATCTAATGCAATATCAATTGGAGATTTCGATAAGGTTGTATTTTTTTATTTTAATTTTTTAAAATTTTCTTTTTAATTTAAAAAATTTGTTTTGACTAACAAAGAATTTATTATAGAAAATTATTTTATATAAATAATTTTCAAGTTCCATATAAAATACTATAGCGATGTAAAGTAGAGTATGAGTAATATTTATAAAATCAATAAATATTACTTATACGCTTTGATGCCACAAATTGTTACCCGTATTCATAAGTTTCTTTTTAAATTTATATTTCTTATTACAAATTTTTAATTTAAAACTTTCTTTATAACTTTTCTTTTTCTGAAAGCCACTCTGTTCACCCCTTGAAATAATTTCTGCAAATACATATATTTTTTTTTCATGTAAAGCACCACTTATAAATCGATTAAGTTCTGGTTTTGAAATCAAAAAGAAAACTTTATTAAGTTTTTCTTTATTTTTATTATGTTTAAAAAGAAAACTTGTATTACTGCAGCCACTTAAACTTACATATTTGAATAGTAATTGATAAATATAACAAGTACAACTGATAATAGTTGTTGAGTTTCAAAGTCAAGTTGTTTGGGTGGGGATCTAGCAAAGAAAAATTTATCAAAAATAAAAAATATATTTCATACAGCAATTTGGTTAAAGTTATGAAAAACTAAAAATATATGGTAAGTTTTTGATTTATGTAGATATTCAAAAACTAACAAAGGTTATTTTAAAAGTTTGTGAAAGGTAATGAAAGGTAATGACAGGTTTGACATTTCTTTTGAAAGTTAAAAATATATTTTAGTTGTTGTAATTTTAGTACCAGGATTTTTTTTGGGACGATTGTAAGGCAAGTTTTTTTGAGAAATTGTTCTTTTGAAAATTACATGGAACAAATTTAAAATGTTTTTTGATAATAGGCATATGCAGGGGGATCCTACGCCTCTTTTTCTATTTTAAAATTCTCAGGCAGATAAAACATATCTCTATAGAAAATTCTCATATTTCTATAGAAAAATTTTATATTCTGAAAATTCTCATATTTTAGGATTTTTTTTTATTGAAAAAAAAAAAAATAATTCTGAAGCATTTTTTTTGTAGAAAATTTGTTAATGAAACATATAAGTATTAGATTCATAAACCATTTTTCTATAAAAAACATTTTAGATTTTGACACATTTGTCTATCGAAAAAATCTCAGATTTTAAGAAATTTTTTTATAGAAAAACCCTTACACGATGGTATCTTGGAATAGGTGTTTAAGATATCTTAAGTAGAACAATTTTGAGATAAAAAAAATAAAAGTTTAAGTCTAGCACTTTTTGCAAAAATCTGGTTGTATAGATAAAATTAAATTTCAAATTTTCTCAAAAAATATGAGAGAACGTCGCTATTTGCTGTTTGGTACTAGGGAAATTGTGGCGTGAACACATTTCCGTGTACTTTTTTAATCAAATTGAACTCTTTTATGTCAGAAGATGTTTTGACTTGGGGAAACAATAATTTTGATGAAAATACTTGAGAAAACATTTTTTGACGAAAGAAATAATTTTATGATGAAAAAAAATTTTGATGAAAAAAACTTAATGAAAAAAAAAATTTTTGATAAAAAAAAAAATTTTGGAAAAATCTAAAAACAATAAAAAAAAATAAAAAAATTTTTGATGAAAAACGTAATAACCTTAAATATAAGTGTTTATATTGTGAGGATTTTTATTCTGGCTCGAGGTCATTATTTTCTTAACTAATTAAAACCATGATAGTCTCATTGCATAATTTTCAAGAAAATTATTTTTTTGTTTTAAATTTATTTATGTGGTCATTTTTGCAAGACTTAATCGACACGTGTTTCGAAATTTGTGAGATTCCGTTATTTAGATTATTTAGCAAAAATAGAAATAAATAATGATGAATAACCCTAATATGGTATTTTTCACTCACAACAACAAATAACATATTGTTGTATGTAAAATGTTTTAAATATTTTTGTTGGTAATTGACAATCGTTGCCTTAGGTTAAGTTAGGTTGAGAGGTTGACGTAATGTCCACAAGACCAGATCCTGATCCATAGTGATACCTCATGAAAAGGGGTGGGGGGGTGTTGAAGGGGCGGGGAGGGGGGATTGTGGTGGGGTGTTGGGCTTCTCTACACATTAGTTCACGTTCTTCCGTCTTCCTGTCCCATAGCATGACTATTTAAGTCCACACATGCGTCTCCTCAAATTTACTCAGCTTGATATATTTTAACATCTTCCACGGGCTGATCCCTCTTAGTTCCTCCACATTCTGAAAGAAATAAAAGCCAACAAAATTAAATCGAGTGCGAGATAGTGCAGGGCACTGACAAAGATAATGGAGTGAATCTTCCACTGTCTCTTCGTCCCCGCACCATCTGCACAAGTCATCCTCAATTAGTCTTAACATTTTCAAATAACATTTCAAGCCGGTGTGGCCTGTTATTATACCTACATTCTTCCTTAGATCGGCCTTTTCCATAGGAAAAAGCGTTTTTTTGAACACGCTTTTCGCCGCGAGTCCATAGAGCCTTTGTTTGGATACAGTCATGTCTGCATTTCCATTTTGAATCTTCTTGGCGTTCAAAGTTTTGCCTGATCTCCATGTAAATAGCATCCAGGCCCAGATGTACATCGGTCCTAATTGCGTTGGATGGTAGAATGGCGCCCATACGAGCTAACTCGTCCGCTTTTTCAGTCCCTATAATATTTTTATGACCTGGAACCCAGCACAGTCTTAAAGAGTGTTGTTCGATAAGAGCCTGAAGCTCTTGGCGACAACGGCTGACTACCCTAGATCATATATTCCTAATTCCCAATGCCTTTAAAGCCGCTTGACTATCAATGTATATAATGATCTCACTAGAGTAGATCGGTCTCATTGAAATGAGTCTAGCAGCCTCCGACACTGCATAGAGTTCCGCCTGAAAAATATTACAGCCGTCCTGTATCCGTAAGCTATATTCAATTCCCAGTTTTTCACAGTAGACTCCACTACCTGTTCCCTGTTGCATTTTTGATCCATCAGTGTAGACCTCAATTTGATGTTCCCCTCCAGGTGGATTTTCCCAGTATTCCCTAGATGGTATTTCAATTTGTAAGCTCTCATCCCATACAGTATGGGGAGTCATATAGTCAGTCACACAGTTCTCATATCGATGATTTCGAATAAGTTTTGTGTGGCCATATTCCCGCACCCTTAGCACACGATTTTGTGCCAGACTTAGCTGTGTCCTAAGATCGTATTCCTGGATATATAGGTCCAAAGATGGTAAACCCAGAATCCTACACAGCGCATGTGTAGATGTCGTCCTGCGAGCTCCAGTAATACTCAAGGCAGCTACTCTATTCACCTTGTTCAGATACGCAGCGTGTGTGGCCGTTTTTAGAATAGGCCACCACACTAGTGCACCATGCGCCAGCGTTGGTCTTACAATATCCGTGAAAATCCAGTGTATGAGCTTCGGTTTAAGACCCCATGTGTTCCCAATCATTTTCTGGCATCCATACATAGCTACATACTCCCTTTTGACTCTCTTCTTTAGATTCTCAACCCAATTTAATTTCCTGTCAAAGATTATACCTAGGAACTTGGCACTGTTCGAGTGTGTCAGATATGTTTCCCCGAAGCGCGGTAGTCGAAATTCAGCAATTTTTCCCCTTCTGGTGAAGAGGACTGTTTCCGTTTTCAGAGGATTTATACCTAGCCCGCATTCCGCAGCCTACTTGTGGAGCGATAAGAGAGCACGCTCCAAAATGTCGGATATGGTGTCGTTGCCTTAATATTATAGTACAATTTCTTCGTCTTTCTAATTCCAATTGTGGATACAATCGAATATGTATTAATATTTTAGTTTGTGCACAAGCGATTTATCATTAGACTCGTTTGCTACTTTGTAGTAAATCTTGAAAATGGAATCTGACAAATTCCGAAGCAAGTGTGGATTAAGTCTTGCAAAAACGACCAACATAAATAAATTTAAAACAAAAAAATAATTTTCTTTAAAATTATGCTATGAGAATAACATGGTTTTAATTAGTAAAGAAAATAATGACCTCGAGCCAGAATAAACATCCCCAAAATATAATATTTTAAAGGTCGACTAAAACAATTTTTATTTTTTAATAAAAATTAATCAGAATTTGAATATAAGTGTTTATTCTTAAAATTTTGGAACACAAATGAATTTATTTTGCAAACTAAGAAAAACATTTTGCCGTGTTAACATATTCCCATTGTGTTCCACTACTTTGGAGTATAAAAGTTTCGGCACTGACATATTTTACACTCTCACTTTTTTTGTACTTTTTTGTTAATCAAGTGGAACACTTAAACTCATGTAAAAAGATGTTCAAATTTTGATAAAAAAAATTTTGATTAAAAAAAAGTTTGATGAATAAATTTTTTTTTTGATAAAAAAAAATTATGAACCCATAAAATTTTTGTTGGGAAAAACATTTTTGATATAAAAAACGATATGATGTAAAGAAAAAGAAATTCATGAAAAAAAATTGTATTTAAAAAAAAAAATATTTTGGAAAAAAAAACTGATGAAAAAAAATGTTCCATAAATTTTGATGAAACAATTTTTTTTATACCATCCAACCGCTCTAAAAGTCCTCTACTGACCCCCATCACCCTCCCCCCCCCCAAAAAAAACGCCGCTAACAATTTTTTTTTTTTTTCAATTTTTTTTTACATTTTGGAGGGTATAAAAGATTCGAATTTAACACTCTCATTTGTTTTTGATTTTTTTGATGCAAACAAAATTAATGAAAAAAATTTTTAATAAAAAATTCGTTTGATTTTTTTTTGTGAAAAAAAAAATAAAAATTGATGACAACAAAAAATCTTCTATAAAATTTTTTTTTTTGAGAAAATCAAATTTGTGATGAAAAAAAAAATAACAAATTTTTGTTGAAAAAAAATTTATTAAAATTTATAAAAAAAATATGATGAAAAAAATTATTTTAAAAGCTTTTTTAACCTAAAAAAAAAAAAAAACCCCTAAAAGTATTTATTTTTGATAATTTTTTTTTTTTTTTAACAAATTTTTAAAAATTCTCAGTTGAAAAATGTTTGTTAAATTTTAAATTTCAATCAAATAAGCTAGAGTTCAGATAATTTCTATATTGTTCCTAAATAAAAATTCTAAAACCCCCTCCCTTTTCAACATCATTAATAAATATTAACAATAATACAAAAACTTCTGTCCATTAATACCTCATAACAAATAAAGTTATTATCTTCTCATTCTCATGGACAATATAAAATGACTTGTTTACATTTTAATATCTCTCTCTGTAATAGCCAATGACCTTAACATGGCTTATGGTTTATAAATTGTCATTTTTTTTGTATGTATTATTAATACTTACAAATGTTTGTCATCATTTTTTGTTTTGTATAATTTTTTGTTTTTATGTTTCTATATTCTAACTGTCATGTAAATATTCTTTTAACAAATTATAATAACAATAACAAAAACATTAACCGAAAAACTTTTGCAAAAAAAATATATAAAACTAAATTATTCAATAGCTTATCGATTTTATTATATTTTTATGAACATTTGTTTATGTATGTGTGTGTGTGGAACGCATAAGACTCTGTAAATAAATATCTTGAATATTTGACTTTTGAAACATTTGTCATTGAAGTTTTAACGATTTGTTTCTGTTATCATTTCATAAAAACGGAAATGTAAATAAAGAAGACATAAAAAAACTATAAGTATTATTTAAAATAAGATTTAAGATCAAAAGATAGTTGAATTTGATTAATGGTAATAAATGAAAGCTAAGACAGGAAACTGAGGAACAGTGTGACATATTTAGAAAATTTAATATTTAGATTTAAAATCTGAAAATGAAAACAGATTTTGGAAATTCTGGTTCCAAGAGTGGTGAGTGGGGGGGGGGGGGGGGGGGGGAGGGGGAAGAGAATATCTTAACCCTTTTGATGTTTTCTAATAACTTTTTGTTTTTAAAGCCATTTAATATAAAAGCATTTTTACTTAAAAACATAAGAAAATTTTTGTGTTCCGTTTTTCTAAAAATATTTTCAATGATTTTTTTTTAAATTGTAAAAAAAATTGTACTATAATACATGTGCTATGAGGGTCGATCTGGAAAATGAAATTATTAATAGACATTTAAAAAAAAATTCAAAAATAGTGGATTTTTCTAAGTTGTGAATAAAATTATAAAGATTTAAAATTTTTAAAAAAATATTTGAGTGTCCTTTGGATTTCCAAAAATTAACGCTGTTAAAATTTCAGAGAAGAGTTTTTTTGAATTGTCGAGCAATCAATTTTAAAAATTTGTTGGAGATCCTACTTATTGATTATGTACTCCTATAAAAATTGATTTCTCATTAAGTTTCATACATACCTTTTTTTAAAAAAAATCGAAATTTAAAAAAATATCAAGCTTTTTTTTTTTTTTTTTTTTTTTCAAGGGGTGATCTAGCCCTAACGGCCGGCACCGCGACCCTTATGGGTCTTTTGTGCCAAGATCCATTAATCTAATTCAAACTCTGTTCAATGTTCCTAATGAACATTATAACAGAGGATGGAGAATAGAGGTGTCCTTAAAAACGAAAATCAACTTTTTATACCTGGTAGGGTCCTATATTGTTCTTTAGTATCTAAAAATGAGTGAGCCAAAATTTGGGGACAATCGGCTAAAAATAACTCGTGCCGAAAATGGATTGAAGTTTTGGGACATTCTTATAAGAACGAAAAACTCGTTTTTTCTAGTTTTTGGAAAAACATTGGTATTTGATATTTTTTGTTAAATTTTTTGTGAAATAATATGAAAATGGTACTAAATTACCTTTTCAAAACGACTAATAAAATTAAAATCGGATGAAAAATAAGCATTTTACGCATACATGCCCCAGACCATTGTATGGTTTTTAGAGCCAGAATTTCAAAATTTTCAAAATTTTTAGGCAAAAATATAGTAAAAATTTAATTTTTCTTTATGATCAAATTGAAAACATGTTTAAGATTAAAAATAGCTGATATGGTAGTCAAGCTTTTTTTTTATTTGGCGCTGGTAGTGATAAAAATTCCGCGGATTCCAAATAAAATGCGTTTTTCTACAATAATTAAGCAAATTTTTGAAAATTTGTGCTCTATTGTGCGGATCGAAGTGTAAAACGTAAATTCTGTAACTTTTGAGAAATCGGATATATGCAGATATTTTGTATTATAGAAATGTATAACGTCTCAAATTTGTCATTTCACCTCGACGAAAAGGGGTTAAAGATGCCCGAATTCTCAAAAAATTTACAGAATTTATGTATTTCACTTCGTATAATACAATACAGAAAATTGTTTCCCATATTTGCTAAATTATTTTAGAAAAACTCATTTTCTTTGGAATCCGCGGAAATTATATCACTACCCACTCCAAATGAAAAAAAAAGTTAGACTACCATATCTGTTAGTTTTTATCTATAACATGTATTTAATATAATTATAAAGTAAAATTCATTTTTTTTTATTTTTTTGCCTAAAAATTTTGAAAATTTTCAAATTTTGGCTTTAAAAACCATGCAATGGCCTGGGGCATGTATGCGTAGAATGCTTATTTTTCATCCGATTTGAATTTCTTTAAGCTTTTTGGAAAGGTAATTTATTACCATTTTCATATTACTTAACAAAAAAATTAACAAAAAATAGCATATACCAATATTTTTCAAAAAACTAGAAAAAACGTGTTTTTTTCATCAGATAAGAGTGTCCCAAAACTTCAATCCATTTTCGGCACGAGTTATTTTTATCCGATTGTCTCCAAATTTTGGCTCACTCATTTTTAGATACAAAACTACAATTTAGGACCCTACCACGTATTAAAAAGTGACTTTGAAAAATTACCTTAGTCGTTAGGACACCTTTAATGGAGAAGCTAGCCTTATATCCTCAGAATTAAGCAATTCCCTGTCTAAGAACCGTCTTCTGATCCTACATATTGCGATGCATTCACATAATATGTGTTGCGTTGTCTCCACTTCCTCAAGACAAAGTCGACACAAAGACGATGCATAAAGGTTTAAATTATGCAAGTGATAATTTACCTTATAATGCCCGGTGAGAAAACCTGTCAGTAACCTAATGTCACTTTTGGTGTGATTAAGTATACTTCCATATGATAATGGAGTGATTAGTGCCTTGGATTGTCGTAGACCTCCTGAATTTTCCCACAAGTTTAAGAAGTCGGTTCTTTCCAAACCCCTAATCATGTTCGAGAAGGTGGACCAGTTTACCCCACAATAGGGTTCGGGTCCGGTCATAGGAGTAGCGGAGGCATTTCTAGCAAGCTCATCCGCTATCTCATTACCCTCAAAACCTCTATGACCAGGGATCCAAAATAGAGTAATTTTGTTTCTCCCGGCCAGCTGCTGAAGGGTATCAAAACATTCCAGTGTCATTTTGGATTTGAATTCCCAAGAAGACAGTGCTTGAAGTGCTGCCTGGCTATCAGAGAAGATTGAAATATGAGTACCCTTCATACCCTTTGCAATATTAACCCTAGCGCATATTGTAATAGCCTGAATTTCAGCCTGAAAAACTGTAGGCCACCTACCCATTGGTTCGGAGATCCGCGTGTTTGGACCGTAGACACCAGCGCCAACTCCAGAGGACATTTTGGATCCGTCAGTATACCAGTTTAGGCTTCTAGTATCCACATATGGACCACCTTCATCCCACTCTGGTCTACTCGGTATCACGATCTCAAATTTCCTTCCAAAGCGAAGCACAGTGTTTACTCTATCCGTCGGCATATCCAGGTTTTCCCTAATTCCTATTGAAGAAAGAATATTGGAGTGACCGCTCAAGTTGCGGGGGTCAGAGTAATCGATATTCATTCTACGCGCAGCCATAGTTGCCGTAGATCTAATAAATATGTCGAGAGGTGTGAGACCCAAAATGGCTTCTTGGGCCAAAGTTGGGCAGGTTCTCATAGCACCCGTGATTAGAGTGCAGGCCAGACGCTGTACCTTGCCTAGTCTTACGGTGGCATCCCCCTGTATAGTCTTCGGCCACCAGACTATGGCAGCGTACGTCATGATCGGTCTTACAATCATCTTGTAGATCCACATGACCATTTTGGGGCTCAATCCCCAGGTCCTACCAACAATATCAAGCTTTCTAATAGGCTTAGTGAAAAAAATCTAAAAGTGCGACCCTTATAAGACAATTACAATTAAATACTTTGACCTTGAGTTTTAATGTCAAATTTATTTTTTTCAAAAAAAAAAAAAATACAAATGCTATTTTAAAGGCCGTCAAAATACTTTAAAAGTTGTTTTTTAAATTATAATTTTTATTTCATCAAAATATTAATTAAAATTCACCAAAATATGTTCTTTTCAAAAACATCAAGACTTCCCAACACTGTGTAAGAACGGCACATCTTTCTACTTAATCATGGTATGATAAAAATTTTAATTTCATAATTGTTGATTATCATAGTATGGTTTGCACAATCATATATTAATTAAATGCTCAGTTATACTATGAATCTATGATTGAATATATGATAATCATATTTTTTCTCTGCGTACCCAAAGTTTTCCAAAGTTTCAACACTTAGCAAATTGCAGAAATCTAATTAATAATAATTTTGATCCAATGATCAAATTTTGATCCCATGATAAAAACATCAAGTGTTTTTATTTACTTTAATATTTTATTAGAGATCATTTTTAATAATTTCAACCTAACCGAGAATTAGTAACAATGACAGTCGTCTCGTTTCACTGTGGGCCAGCATCCCTGAATTTTGGCCACAATAGACCGCTTAACCTTTATGTTGAAAGAGTATTACATATGGGTGTAAAAGGATCGCTCATCACGATTCTGGAAAAAAATTTTGAAAATTCAAAATGGCGGGTACAAAATGGCGGACATTATTTTTTAATTCTTTGCTTGTTGTATAATCATTGTCGATGTATTTGGGGTTGCTAATAACGAATATGGGCTCAGCATTTTAAAATTCAAAATGGCGGATCCAATATGGCGACAAATTTAAATTTAAGATTTTTTATATGTTGTCTCTTTTTGCCAAAAACTTAGATTTTAATGGTTTTTCTGATGTTAAAACTAATTTTGGAATTAAATATTCGAAATTCAAAATGGCGGATATGATTTTTTAATTCTATGCTTATTGTATTTACTATAATCATATTCGATGTATTTAAGGTCGGTAATTACGAATATGAGCTCCAATGTTTTAAATTCAAAATGGCGGATCCAATATGGCGACAAATAATATAAATATAAAATTTTTGTCTGATTTTAAGGATTTTTCGGATGCCAAATCTGATTTCAGAATCAAATATTCAAAATAGCGAATCCAATATGGCGGACAAGATATTTAAATTATTGATTAATATTACTAGGAAATGATTGCGTAACACGTGTACGAAGTCAGACTTTTTGAAATCAAAATGGCGGATCCGAAATATAGGACATAGTATTTTAAAAAAATGTATACATTCCTAAGTTTTTATAAATAACTCTTTTTGCTTTTATCAGAAAATTTTAATAAAACATTTCTCTTTTAAATGCGTCAAAAAGTTAATATATCCAGTGGGACATTTAAGAGAGAACTCTTTTATTTCCAGTTAGTATTTGCCATCCTAAATGTACAAAAAATGCTACTAGCTTACAATATCACAAAAAATATTTAAAATGCTATCGCCAAAATATGCCCGCTTAAATGCGTTTTATCATTTATTATGTTTAGCACTAGAGATGGACGCTGGTCAAGATACTCAAATTTTTTGTTCATGATTGATAAGTGAGTGAGACATTTTTTGTGTGAGTGATTCGTAGTGAGTGCCATTTTTTTGCGTGAGTAAAAATTATTTAATTGTATTGACAATGCCCGCTTAAATTCGTTCCCAGTTTTAATGTTTAGCACTTGAGATGGACGCTGGTCAGCCGAATCACGCGTGATCGAAAGTGAGCTTTTCTAAAATTGTTTGTTCGTGAGCGACAAGTGAGTGAGACATTTTTTGCGTGAGTGATTCGAATTGAGTGCCATTTTTTGCGTAAGTCAAAATTACATAAGTGTATTAATTTGGTTTTAAAATTTTTTCGAGTTTAAAATGTTAAGCGTGAGCTACGCGTGAGTGCACGTGATTCAAAATTCACTCACGCAGTCATCTCCAGTTATCACGCATATGTTGTCAAAGTGGGGCATTTTGTATTAGAAATCAATAGAAACAAAAATATAAAAAAAAATTGAAGTTCCATTTAAGGGCATTTCTAAAAGCCATATTTTGGTTTATTGCCTCTATGTCAAAATATTATGAACGGTCGCACAGGGTCGCAAAAACGAGAATAGAGTACACTGATAGAGACAGATTGTAATTCAAGGTTTGTCAATATCGTTTGGACTTTTTTGGACTTTGGTGTTGAAAAAAGGCGGATTTCCAAAAAAACATGCATTTCCATAATTTATTAAAAAATATATATACTTTTAGCTTACTTTTTGGCAGTTTATCTTATGTGTTGGACTAACTGGTATGTCTTTAGGAGAACTTCGCAGAAAATTTAAAAATATATTGTGTTGAAGTACAAAAAAAAAAATATTTGTTTCATGAATAAAAAATATAAAAAAAATCTCAAACTTTAACTTTAACCTCATGCAAAAGAAAAACTTTAAGCTACAATAAAAATACATTAAAGATGCACAAAATTCAAGATGTTGACATTCTGAAAAAATATTTTTAAATATGTGTTGCCTTACAGACCTTATTGGCCAAAAAATGGAAATCCTGGCCCACAGTGCGTTGTAGCGAAATCGACCAGGGGTTCTGTTGGAAATCGAACCCGCGACGCCTTGTTGCATATACTAGCATGCTACCAACTAACATACAGGGGCCCAAAATAGAAATGGAAAAGAAATCTCATAATTACAATTCCAGATTTTTTATTTGTTTTAACTGTGATCAATCACAACAAGATAAAGGGGCATGTCACAGACTCAATTCCGTTCGGATTTGAAAAATGTGGTTTACTCGTAAAACGCAAAACGAATATTACTTTTTTCGGAATGAAATCACTTTCAGAAATCAAAGTGGAATTGAAATGCATAAAAGTGGTTTCACTCCGAAAAAAAATATTCGCTTTGCGTTTTACGAGTAAACCACTTTTTTCAAAGCCGAGGGGATTTGAGTCTGTGACAGGGGCAAAATTCTAAAATATTAAAGATCTCGTAACTTGTACTCTCCTCAGCACTTCACTCTGAAGCATTAGATTAAAGTGCAATAAAATAAAAAAAAAATACTGCACTTCCTCTCAATCAATATTTAAAAATAAGCTTGTAAAAATTAAAAAAAAAAAATTTCTATTAAGCCTCGAAAAAAAGCTGCAGAGAGCTTTGTCCAACCTAAAAGATTTGTGTTGGGTAAATAAGTTTATTAAGCAAAATAATAATAAAATATAAAAAAAAATCGAAAAAAATTCATCGTGTGAATTTTTTTTTAAGTCAGACTTAAACCTTAAAGAGCACCGATTTAAAAGAGATTTTTCAGCCATGTGTGTGGTGTGGGTGGGCAACTTTTTCCGGGTAGCCATTTCCGATCAGAGAAAAAAGTGAAAAACGGCGCATGCTAATGTTTTGTTAATATCGTAATATGATCGTTACAATCACATTATGATAACGTTATCAATCATATTATGACACCCCTCTTGGTTGTCACAATCATGTTTCTTATAAAAAAAACCCACGTTTAGTGTTAACGAATTAAAAATATCACATTTTCTCAAGTACAAATTGAATCAAACTTAAATTGTTTCTAATTATTTCTTAAATAAATTCGTGTTCATGTTTTTCTACTACTTGTGTTTCATGTATATTATTATTATTTTTTTTTTTGTTTCCCATGTTTTTATTTTGTTTATGTATCCCTCGCACTTTTGTAACTCTTGTCTAGTATTTTAATTAGTTGTCATTACAAGCAGTAACATAACAGTCATGAATAACAACTCATTAGCAATTTTTTTCTGTTTTTTTTTTCTTTGTTTTGTGTATTTTGCCGTTGCCGTTGTAGTTGTTATGTGCTATTGTTGTTACTATACATTTCATGTATGGTTTTAAGTATTATTATGCTCATTTACTTATTCTGCCTTTTTTTCTTACTCAAGTCTTAGTTTCTTTAAGGACTGAGAACAGAATGAAACCGAGGCGTAATTTTTTTTTTTTTTTATAATTGATGATGAAAATGGGTTGGCGGAAAAGTTGGTAAATTAAATGTAGGTTCTTATTCAAAGTTTTAAATATTTTTTTTAAAATGTTACCTATCATTGTTATTACTGTTATGATTAGTAAAGAAATATGACCTTGAGCTTGAATAATCTTTCTCAAAGCATGATTTTAAAGTTCGAATAATAAATTATATTTATTAAATTAAAAATTAAAACAGAATTTATTAACGAATCTTAATAAAAAGCTAAGAACAGGCCATTAGGACTAGGTTCACAATTTGTTGGATATATGTAGCTTTTGTAGTGGTTGTCAAATTTGACAATACCAGGACATGTTTGCTTTTCTGTATAAGAAACTCTTGATAGACACTTAAATGATATAACTTTGGTATGTCTTCCATGTATATCAGTTCTAAAACAATTTAATTGGCAAATTATGTTAATTTTCTCCCAAATCAAAAACCGTTCCGTGATGATTCTGTTTAGACTCTTAATTTTTTTATTTGCTTATTATTTTTTGGTTTTGTTTGTTTTACTCTTCTTCCATTTCCATTTCCACTTCTACTTCATCTGTAATGTTTATTTTTATTTTCATTTTTAGTAACACGCCTATTATATGGAATTGTGTTCACTTTTTTTTTTATTATTTCTCAAACAACAATAACAACAACAATGAAAGTAATTAGTTGTTTGTATGCTGATATTTACAATACATTTCAACGTACATTAGAGTGACATTTTTTTCATTATTTTTAGATTTTCCAAAGTGTCCGTGCAAATTTGTATTCTACTGCACTCAAAAAGAACCTTGTAAAACGACAAGAAAGGTTTGTTATTTGTATTTTTTTGATATCTCCTATTTTTGATATCCCAATTTCGAAAAAAATAACCTACGAAATCATTAAAAATTATTGATTGTTGTGTTATTTTTATCAACAAATTCCAAAAAAAAAAATTACATGCGAAAATATTAATTACACAGTGATACAAAATCGAACTTTCGGAATCGGAATGAGATGAAACCAAAAGCAAATGAAAGCTGACGTTTTCCGTAACAAAACCCTTTTTTTTAGGTCAGAGCGAGATTTTCTTTACACGCATTTAAAGTTGGTGATTTTAAAGCATTTAAAATTTAGGTGTACTAAATATGTCCTACTTTAAGAGCCCCTGGTGGTGCCCTTATTGAACATGAAGGGTCCAGCTTCCCAACTTAAGCTCAAAAGTACTTTAGCTATAACTGGTATGAATTTTGCTGCAATCGGTCCAGTACCTATTTACTGAATAGCCAAATTATTAAAATAAACCACTGTACACCGTTGGGTATGATTGATATTTAAAGGCAATTATTAAAATAATCCACTGGACACCGTTGAGTATGATTGTTATTTAAAGACAACTACAATATTAATCATACGTCACTAATACAGTTTTCAAGCATTTATTATTATAATTATAATAAAAGATCACTAACTTCAAATGCGTGTAAAAAAACTAGTTCTAAAATAGAAACAAGCCTAGAGTGATTTATTACGGAAAATGTCAACTTTCATTTTGTTTTGGTTTCATCCCATTCCGATTTTGGGTGTTGCACTGTCTAATTAATGATTTCGTAGGTTATTTTAACAATTTTTCTATTGAATTATTTCTTAAAAAAATTTTAATAAAATTTTGTGGAATCGATCCCGCAATCAAATACATTCTGGCCAGACACTCTACCTATGGTGCCAAAGTCACTTCATTCAAACATGTTTTATATTTCTATAAATAATTTTTTGATTTTTTTTTCTAAAAAAAAAATAACTAATTATTTCTCATTAAAAAAATAACAACGATTAAAAAAAAAAATAACTTACACAAATCATTGAAAATTAAAGTAGAATCACTTATTTTTACTTACAGAACAAAAATAAATGACTATAAAAATTGAATACTAATGAAAGTTTTACTTTTAATGTTGTTATTTTTGAAACAACGAACAGAAATAGTCATTTAAAAAAACTGAACGTTAAACAAATGTTTTTTCTATTAAAAACGACAAAACGTAAAACTTTTTAAATAAACTCCAAACAGTTAATGACATGATTTTTTTAATGTAGCTTTTATGAGCTTTTTACTGAAATACAATTTATAAATTCTGAAATACAATTCTGAAATACAAATAAAACTTCAGTTATACAATTTATAATTTCTGAAATCGAATTGATAACTTCTGAAAATCAATTGATATTTCCCGAAATACAAATTAAAAGTTTCTCAAATACAGTTGATAAATTCTGAAACACAATTGATAGTTTCTGAAATACAGTTGATACATTCTGAAATACAATTGATAATTTCTGAAATAAAGTTGATAAATTCTGAAATACAATTAAAAATTTCTGAAGTACAATTGATAATTCTGAAACACATCTGATAATTTTTGAAATACAATTGACAGCTTCAGAAAACTAATGATAATTTCTGAAATACAATGGATAAGTTCTGAAATACAATTGATAACTTCTGAAATTTAATTGATAATTCCTGAAATACAATTTCAAGTAGTGTTGTTGAAATGATATATCGCAAGAATTTTTTTTTTGTAATTTTTTAATATTTCAAAAATTAAAAATTTTGGTTTCAATTTTTCAAAAATCAAAAACTTTTATTTAAGGACTCCACGGCTTAAAATAATCGGAATTGCCTAAATTTAGGAATAAATGAAAGATTGTCTCAAGCTGTATGAAAGGGTCAAGAGAAAGAAATTTTGAGATTTGTATTAAAAAATTTCTTTAATGTAGAAAAAACCGATTTTTTGATATTCGCATCAAGCGCATCAAAATAAATAAATATAATACGTCGCAAGACATTTTTTTTTTTTTATTTTTTAAAAAGGACATTTTTTTGTTATCGATGCATCGATGACTATACCGAATTTTCTAAAGAAAATTTTGTGTTATCGGTACAAGGATAACTATACATAATTTTCTATAGAAAATGTTGTGTTATCGATAAATTGATAACTATAAAGAATTTTCTAAAAAATATCGATAATTCGATAACTATACAGAATTTCATATAGAAAAGTTTGTGTTATCGATACATAAATAATTATACAGAATTTTCTCAAAATTTCTTTTTATCGATGTATCGATAACATCGATGACTAGGGAAATTTTATGTAGAAAGTTTTGTGTTATCGATGTATCGATAACTAGAGAAATTTTGTTTAGAAAGTTTTGTGTTATCAATGCATCGATAACTACCATAGAAAATCTTGTGTTATCGATACATTGTTTACTACAGAAGTTTTTTTTAGAAAGTTTTGTGTTATCGATAAATTTAGAAATTTCACAAATTTATCATTAACTATAGAATTTTATAAAAGTCTTTTTAGAAAGTTTTGTGTTATCGATAACTATCGAAATTGCCTGTAAAAATTTTGATGGTTTCACAAATTTTTCAAAAGAAAATTTTATGTTATAAATCGTTAACTATAGAAATTTTTCTATAAAAATTGTGTCGCAAGACATATTTTTATTTTTAATTTTATTTTTTTTAATTTTCAAAAATCCCAAACTGTAATCTCCGTCGCCGCAGGTTAATTTTATATGATTGGCCTCAAAATTCTTTCACTTAAGTGTTAGGCCTAGTAGACTAACATTTTTTTCCGACATTCAAAATCGGTAGAAAAACTTTTTTGTCCTACAAAAAAAAAATGCCGCTCTAACGTATCTGTGTTCTCACAAACACGCAAATAAATTCTATTAGGCGTTATTTTAACATTTAAAGGCTTAAAGTTAGCAGGAATTTCATTTTGTTGAGTTATTTCATGTCAGAGGTGTTAATGGAGGAGTTTCTTTTGGCGAATGAGAAAAAAATTATATTATTTGTTTAGACAATGAGAAGTAAAGAAGATATAATTGTAGGCAGATAAATATTTGTATTTTATTTGTTTTGTTGTAAACTAGAATTTCGTGAAACTAATTAAGCACTAAAAGAAAATGTAACAGAACATTATGATGAAAAATATTTAAATTATAAGTAATTATGTTGTAAGAAAATCTTAAATATTTATTTAAATTTGAAAAGGTTCAAAGGGTTTTTATGATGTCTTATATTTTTTGACATTTGTTTTTTAAGAAATAATTTCTAATTTAGCATTAAGTTCAAATTCTACAATTTTCATTTGTATTTCACCTAAGCGTATACTTTATGTTAACTCATTATTATTTATTAATTATACGTTTAAATTTGACAAGAAATAAAAAAATGGCCTGTTACAGAATAACTTTTAAATTTAAAGAACTCAAAATACATTTTGTTTGTATAAAAGAAATGCCCCACATGTTTTCCTAGACAAATCTTTTCCAAATAAACATAGATTTAAATAAATATGTAGTTTTTCTTCCATACAAAATGTTTAAATATTCAAAATACTATCTTTGTAAATAGTTTCTTACAATTTTCAAATACATGAACTCATGCATACATAGAGCTTATAAAATCATAATGCAGCATTTTGTGCATATTTATAGAATATTTGCAATAAAAAAAAATTATTTCGGTTGCGACGAATACTTGAGTACTCTTTAAAATGAAGAATGTTTTTTTGAGTGTTGCTAATTTTTACCAGAAAAAAAAATCTGTAAAACAAGTTTTGTATAGACTAAAATTTTTTTCTTAAAAAAAATTAAAATTTTAAAGTTAAAAAAGTACCCACCCCTAATGCATATGGGGCATTCCATGTGAAATCGGACACTTTGAAAAACTTTTTTTTTAGAATTTCCCAATTTGTTTACAGTTTTTAGTACCCTTCGAAAACTCCTTCGTGGTAAATTTTCAGATTTTTTTGATGACCCGTTCAAAAGATATCGAATTTTTAAAAATTGGTAGTTTGTTCCTTTACTCAAACTTCTTTTAATCATAACTTCTTCAATAATGGTCCAAATTTCAAATTTTTTTTTCTCAAAATTTTTGTTTTTTTACGTACTTAAAAAAAAAAAATCCCAAAAAATTCTTAAAAGCGCTCTAGTATGCGATTTTTAAGTTTTAAAATTTAAATCTCATTTTTGAAAATGTTTGTACTCATCGATTTTTTTGAAATTTTTTTGTGTAAAACTTCTATCAATTCTACAAATTTTTTGCCCAGGAGCATCGTGGGATAACGATTATTACTATTTTTTAAAATTTTTTGAAAAAATTTTATTGTAATTTTCCAATCTTAAAATCATTTCTACTGCTCTAATGGTGCGTCATAGAGGGGTCCTTTATAAGACCGACCCCCATTAATTTTTACGTCTTAACATTTCTTTGGAACAAACTTATACCCTATCTCCAATTTCTAAGGGGGCTCCCACACAAAACGACATTTTTTAAAATTTGTTCCAACCGCTCTAACTGCCCTAATAGTGCCCTTAGAGCAACAAAATGTATGACCGACCCACAATATTTTTTTAGTCCAAACATTTTTTCTGAACACCCCTACCCTCTATCTTTAACTGTTAAGGTGGTCCCCATACAATTTTTTTTATTTTTTGTAAATTTGTTTTATTTCATCAGCTTCTACCGGCCCAATGGTGCGTCCGAGAGGGGTCATTAGTGAGACCGACCCCCATTTATTTTTACCCTACAACATTTTTTCAAAACATATCTACGCCCTATCTCCACTCCCTAAGTAGGCTCCAATACAAATAACAGTTCGAGCAAATTTTATAAAAATGTAATTTTGTATGGGAGCCTACTTAGGGAGTTGAGATAGGGCGTAGGTATATTTTGAAAAAATGTTGAAGGGTAAAAATAAATGGGGGTCGGTCTCACTAATGACCCCTCTCGGACGCACCGTTGGACCGGTAGAAGCTGAAAAAATAAAACAAATTTACAAAAAATAAAAAAAATTGTATGGGAACCGCCTTAACAGTTAAAGATAGAGGGTGGGTGTGTTCAGAAAAAATGTTTGGACTAAAAAAATATTGTGGGTCGGTCATACATTTTGTTGCTCTAAGGGCACTATTAGGGCAGTTAGAGCGGTTGGAACAAATTTTAAAAAATGTCGTTTTGTGTGGGAGCCCCCTTAGAAATTGGAGATAGGGTATAAGTTTGTTCCAAAGAAATGTTAAGACGTAAAAATTAATGGGGGTCGGTTTTATAAAGGACCCCTCTATGACGCACCATTAGAGCAGTAGAAATGATTTTAAGATTGGAAAATTACAATAAAATTTTTTAAAAAAATTTTAAAAAATAGTAATAATCGTTATCCCACGATGCACATTGGATCCTAGACACGCATTTGAGAGCCAAACAAATGTTTAGTTATTTACAATAAATACTCGTATTCGCAAAGTAGACACCCTAGGAGAAAGAAAACCGTTTATAGAAAGAAAATCCATCGCTTAGTTTAGTCAGGATATAAATTCAAAGTTAGGACTTTTTGCACAAATTGGAAAAAAATATTTTTTTTTGAAGACTTTTTTTTATTTTATTTTTTAAAAATACTTTCAATAATGCGATTTCCCTGAAATTAAGTGGAGATTGTATCTATAACTAGTACCTTTGTTATCCATTATATGGTTTTTAATATTACTCTTTGAAAGTGGGAAATACAGGCCATCAAAAGTGTAAATTTTTGAAAATTAGAAAAAAAAGTTTATATTTTGGACTGCAACTTTTGTGGGGAACGAAAGGGAATGGCGATTCTTTTTGTACAATAAACTAGAAGTATTACTTAATACTTCTGGGGTAGAACCTTGTGCAGCCAGTTGCAGCTGCGCCCTAAAATCAGGTTTAAAGTGGGGTCTATTAACGAAAAAATAAATATTTTTAAAGTGATTATTTCTTAAAATAATTTACTGTTAATCGTTTTATTAAAAATTTTACTTAAATTATATTTATTGTTAACAGATAACCGCGGTTTCCAATAATTACTGATTTTGACACCCTACTTCACTTTATTTAGGCAAAAGGAGTTTCACCTAATGCTTGTAACTAAAAGGCTTTATTGACCGCAGTTACGGCCAAAATAACTGGAATAGAAGAAGATATTATAAAACGGGTTGATATAATACTTCTGTGTATCATCGCAAATGAAAAATTTATTTAGTTAAGTTTAGAAAACACATACGTGGAACTGCAAAATTATTAGTAGAAAAGTATGGTTGGTGAACCATGAGTCCCACTATGCATACAATTCTAGCTCATGACATTATTTATACAAGAATTGTGATTGCCCGTTGGTACTAAAATTATCCTTAACTAATTAAGTAACATTTAAAAAATATTTGCCTTTTTCATGACAATTATCGGAGCAGGCTCTGAAAAGATCACATAGGCATTTTAAAAACTATAAAAGAAACTTTAACAGAGAAAACTCAAAAACAAACAACCTGCAAGATGTTTTTAGTATGTTTATGCTTGAGTCCGATACAAATATATCCCTAATAAGACAGACAGAAAAGTTGGAAGTACTGATTATAGAGTAATGTTTTTATAATATTTTTTTTTACCAAAAAACTTAACAATTATTGCAAATATTGCTTATTTACCGTGTGTTGCTTCTTTTTTTGATATTTTTCCCCTTTATTTTTGTTTAAACAATCGAAAATGATAATAGATAGAAAACAGTTATTTTTGCAGGTTATTTTAGTGTAGGGTGTAGACTTTACCAAAATATGAAAGAAACACTTTGTATTGAATGGTAAGCTGTTATATTGTCACGTAAAATTCGTAACTGTTTTAAATAATTGACCTCCATTTAATTTTTTTATATAAATAAATTAACCAACTTTGCCTTCAATTTACAAGTAGGGTACTAATGCGAAAAATGTCCAATCCACATAAGTGAGTTCCTTAAGGTCTCCAGTTTTTATAATGGTAAAGAATGTCGTGAAATTCCTATCCATTCAAAAGTTATAACAAAAAAACGTCGATGCGCTCCTTTTCCATACAAAGTTCCCAACGTGCGATGCACCTGTGCAAAAAATTTGTAGAATTGATAGAAGTTTTACACAAAAAAATTTCAAAAAAATCGAAGAGTACAAACATTTTCAAAAATGAGATTTAAATTTTAAAAGTTAAAAATCGCATACTAGAGCGCTTTTAAGAATTTTTTGGGATTTTTTTTAAAAAGTACGTAAAAAAACAAAAATTTTGAAAAAAAAAATTTGAAATTTGGACCATTATTGAAGAAGTTATGATTAAAAGAGTTTTGAGTAAAGGAACAAACTACCAATTTTTAAAAATTCGATATCTTTTGAACGGGTCATCAAAAAATCTGAAAATTTACCACGAAGGAGTTTTCGAAGGGTACTAAAAACTGTAAACAAATTGGGAAAATCTAAAAAAAAAGTTTTTCAAAGTGTCCGATTTCACATGGAATGCCCATATGGGGCTAAACAAAATTCAGAAAAATATACACACTTATTTTTAAATGTATACCACAAACTGTCTTTTCCGTGAAATAACATTGAAAATTTAAAAGAAAACTCCACAACAAAAACAAAACAGCTATTGAGACAATATTGACATCAAATATAATATTTTCAGTTTTTTTTTAGCTTTAAGCAGTTTCAGACGCCTTTGTTGTTACTACAAACTACTACTACGGTATACAAAATGCACTGATGTAGAAATTGGAAGTCTAAAGGAACCACAAATCGTGTGTACCAAAACTGTTGGGACTAGAAAACAATATTCAATAGAAAAATTGTATAGTTATCGATAATAAACAAAAAATAAAAATTACAGAAAATTTTTAAAGTGATTGATGTATCGATAACACAAAATTTTCTATTAAATATTTTCTATAGTTATCGATATATTGATAAAAAATAAATTTCTATGGTTATCGATTAATCGATAACACATAAATAGAAAACGCAGTTATCAATAGATTGATAGCACAACATTTTCTATAGAAAATTTGAATAGTTATCGATGACAAAAAATTTTCTATAGAAAATTTGTATAGTTATCGATTAATCGGTAACACAAAATTTTGTGTTAGTAAATTTCTATAGAAAAATTTCCATTATTCTAGATGCACCGATAACAATTTCTATAGTTATCGAGACATATGTAGATAACACAAATTTGACACAGAAATTTTTAGTAGTTATTGACTGATAACACAAAATTTTCTATAGAATATATCTGTACTTATCGATGTATTGATGTAATTTTGTGTTATCGATAAATCGATCAATATATAAAATTTTCTATAGAAAATTTGGTGTTATCGCTAGAAATTTGCTGTAGTTATCGATATATCGATAAAACAAAATTTTCAATAGAAAATTGAGAATAGTTATCGATGTATCGATAACACTTCATTTTCAATAGAAAATTCTTAGAGTTATCGATGTATTAATAACACTAACAAAAATTTATATCAATGTAGCGATAGCACTATAGGCATTTTCTCTAATAAAATTTGTGTTATCGATACATCGATAACTATAGAAATTTTTGTAAGCAAGTTTGTGATATCAACACATAGGTAACTACAGAAATTTTCTATAGAATTTTTTTTATCGATAACTATTGAAGTGTAATTATTTTTGATATCGAAAAATCAATAAATATATTTTGTGTTATTACTACGTCTTTAACTACAGAAATTTCCTATAACTATCGAAACAAATTTTCTTTACCAAATATCTGTAGTTATCGATGTATCGAAAACTTAAAAATAGAGAAAATAAAAATCGATAGCTTTTGAAAGTGTCTGCAGTTATCGATGTAACGAAGTAACAAAATATAGTTATCAGTGTATCGATAACAGAAAATTTGCTATAAAAAATTTCTGGAGATATCGATTTATCGATTATACAGAATTTTCTATAGAAAATTTTGTAGTTGTCGACGCATCGATTTCTATAGTTATCGATGTAACGATAACACACAATTTTCTTCAGAATTTTTTTGTATTTATCGATGTTATACAAAATACATTTCTGTTCTCGATAAATATTTTCTATAGAAATTTTGTGTTGTCTTATATCGATAACTTAAGAAAATTTCTATAGAAAATTTTGTGTTATCGATTCATCGATAACATCGATAACTAAAATAAAAACATCGAAAACTATAAAAAATTTTCAATAGAAAAATTTGTGTTATCGATATATTGATAACTACATACATTTTCTATAAAAAATTTTGTGTTATCGATACATCAATGACTAGAGAAATTTTCTATAGAAAATTTTTTGTTATCGATACATCGATAACTGCACAATTTTTTTTGAAAATTTTGTGTTATCGATAATTCGATAACTACAGAATTTTTTTATAGAAAAATTTGTGTATCTTGTATAACTACAGAAATTTTCTATAAAAAATGTTGTGTTATCGAAACCTATAGAAGTTTTCTATAGAAAATTTTGAGTTATCGATACATCGTGTTATAAATAACTACAGAAATTTTCTATGGAAAATTTTGTGTTTTCGATACAGCGTTAAATGCAAAAAATTTCAATAGAAATTTTGTGTTATCGTGTATCGATAACTACAGAAACTTTCTATAGAAAATGTTGTGTTATCGTATATCGATAACTAGAAAAACTTTCTTAAGAAAATTTTGTATTATCGATACATCGATAACTATAGAAATTTTCTATAAAAAATTTTGTGTTATCGATACAAGGATAAATATATTTGTTATCGATACATCTAGTTATCGATAATTCGATAACTACAGAAATTTATTATAGAAAATTTTGTGTATCTTGTATAACTACAGAAATTTTCTACAAAAAATGTTGTGTTATCGAAACCTACAGAAGTTTTCTATAGAAAATTTTGAGTTATCGATACATCGATAACTACAGAAATTTTCTATTGAAAATTTCGTATTATAAATAAATTTTCTATAGAAAATTTTGTGTTTTCGATACAGCATTAAATGCAAAAATTTTCTATAGAAATTTTGTGTTATCGTATATCGATAACTTGAGAAACTTTCTATAGAAAATGTTGTGTTATCGTATATCGATAACTAGAAAAACTTTCTAAAGAAAATTTTGTATTATCGATACATCGATAACTATAGAAATTTTCTATAAAAAAATTTCGTGTGATCGATACAACGATAAATATATTTGTTATCGATAAATCTAGTTATCAATACATCTAGTTATCGATAATTCGATAACTACAGAAATTTTTTATAGATAATTTTGTGTATCTTGTATAACTACAGAAATTTTCTACAAAAAATGTTGTGTTATCGAAACCTACAGAAGTTGTTTATAGAAAATTTTGAGTTATCGATACATCGATAACTACAGAAATTTTCTAGGGAAAATTCGTTGTTATAAATAAATAGAAAATTTGTGTTTTCGATACAGCGTTAAATGCAAAAATTTTCTATAGAAATTTTGTGTTATCGTAAATCGATAACTAGAGAAACTTTCTATAGAAAATGTTGTGTTATCGTATATCGATAATTAGAAAAACTTTCTATAGAATATTTTGTGTTATCGATACATCGATAACTATAGAAATTTTCTATAAAACATTTTGTGTTATCGATACAAGTATAAATATATTTGTTACCGATATATCTAGTTATCGATACATCTTGTTATCGATAATTCGATAACTACAGAAATTTTTTATAGAAATTTTGTGTATCTTGTATAACTACAGAAATTTTCTACAAAAAATGTTGTGTTATCGAAACTTACAGAAGTTGTTTATAGAAAATTTTGAGTTATCGATACATCGATAACTACAGAAATTTTTTATGGAAAATTTCGTGTTATAAATAAATTTTCTATAGAAAATTTTGTGTTTTCGATACAGCGTTAAATGCAAAAATTTTCTATAGAAATTTTGTGTTATCGTATATCGATAACTAGAGAAATTCTGTGTTATAGCATGCATTGATAACCACAGAAATTTTCTATAGAAAATGTTGCGTTATCGATAAATCTATGAAATTTTCAATAGAAAATTTTGTTTTATCAGTACATCGATAGATACAGATATTTTCTATAGAAAATTTTGCTGGTGTCGATACATCGATAACTACAGAACTTTTCTATAAAACATTTTTTGTAATCGATACATCGATAACTACAGAAATTTTCTTTAAAAAATTTTGTTTTATCGAAACATCGATAACTACAGAAATTTTCTTTAGAAAATATTTGTAATCGATACATTGATAACTCTGGAAATTTTCTATAGAAAATTCTATGTTATTGATGCAACGATAACTATAGATTTTTTCTACAGACAATTTTTTGGTATCGATAAATCGATAACTACAAAAATTTTCTATAGACAATTCTGTGTTATAGATACATTGATAACCACAGAAATTTGCTATAGAAAATTTTGCGTTATCGATAAATCTAAAAATTTTCAATAGAAAATTTTGATTTATCAATACATCGATAACTATAGAAATTTTCTATAGAAAATTTTGTGTTATTGATACATCGATACATCGATAACTACAGAGATTTTCTATAAAACATTTTGTGTAATCGATACATCGATAACTACAGAAATTTTCTATAAAAAAGGTGTGTGTTATCGATACATCGATAACTACAGAAATGTTCTACATAAATTTTGTGTTATCTGTACATCGATAACACAAAATTTTATATAGAAAATTTATGTAGTTATCGATATTTCGACAACACAAAATTTTCTATAGAAAACTTCTATAGTTATCGATGTATCGATAACACAAAATTTTCTATAGAAATTAATATAACACACAATTTTCTATAGTTATCGATAACACGAAATTTTATATAGAAATTTTTTTGCTATTGATACATTGATAACTGCAGAAAATTTTGTGTTATCGATAACCACAGAAAATTGTGTGTTGTCGATACATCGTTAACTACAAAAATTGTCTATAGAAAATTTTGTGTAATCGATATATCGATATTGCATAAAGAAAATAGAAAATTTTGTGTTATTGATTCATGGATAACCAAAGAATTTTTCTAAAGAACATTTTTTATAGAAAGTTTTGTATTTTCGAAAACTACTGAAATTTTCTATAGAAAATTTTGCTTTATCGATATGTCGATAATAAAAGAAATTTTCCAAAGAAAATTCCGTGTTATCGATATATCTATGACTTTAGTAATTTTCTATAGAAAATTTCGTGTAATTGATACATTGATATCTATATAAATTTACTATAGAAAATTTGTATAATCGACACATTGTTAACAACAGAAATTTTGTAGAAATTTTGATATTGTTATCGATATGTCGATAACACAACATTTGTTATGTTAAATGTCTAGTTATCGATTCATCTTTAAAACAACATTTTTTGGGACCGATTTTCCAAGCAGTTTAAGTGCAAAATTCTGTGTTTTTCGTTTAAGAAATAATGAAAAAAAAAGTTAAAGTGAATTTGTGTATTTTTTTTAAAAGATTTTCCTTTTTTTATTTTTGTTTGCATGTTGTTTTTTTTTTTTTGTTTTTTATTGTCACTGTGGGTGTATGATTTTTCTCAACACTTCCTTTTCAGATCATGCATGAATGATTCAGTTTAAATGTATCTTGTTAAGGAAGATTGCTAGAAGAAAATTTATAAAGTGTTTTTTTTTTCATATGGGAATTTTTTTTAAAAATAGACTATTGTTAAATATGACAGAAAATATAGAAAATTGTGCCAAAAAAATTTAATTTAATTTTTACATAAAAAAAAAATTTCAAGAGTTGGAAAATTATTGGATTTTTAAACGAGAAATAAATTAAAGTAAATATTTGTTATCAAGTCTTTTTTTTATAAAAATAATAAAAATAAGTTATTTATTCATACTTTTATTTGGGCAATGAAAAATAGTTTTTTTTCTAGTTCGATTCGATGAATTAACATAACAAGTACTATACATTTTCTCTTAGGATATTCTTCTCTTAGAGTTTCTGCTTTCAAAAAATTTTTAATTTAATCCTGAATTATTACCAAATTTTGAAAAGCAGAAATTCTATGAGTAATTTTTGGGAGAATATCCTAAGAGAGAAAGTAAAGTTAACATAATTACTTGTTATGCTAATTTAAAACAGGGAAAATTAAGGGCCTCGAACTCGAGTGAAAGTAGAGTTAACATAAGTACTTGTTATGCTAATTTAAAACAGGGAAAATGAAGGGCCTCGAACTTGAATTTTCTATTTTTTACTGTAAGTATTTGTTTGTAGGTAGACGCAATAAATTGAAACAAATTGAAATAAATTGAAATATAAAGATAGTTATATGAATTGCAGAGCCCGCTTCATATTTTTAAATTAATTCTTACTATTAAGTTTTTTGATACTCTCTCTTCTTCATAACTTTCTATTTGACTTATTTAATTTTTTCTTAAAAAAAATCTCATTATTTGTTAATTACAAAACTATAAAACTACCAATTTCTCAAATCTTTTAGAGCTTATTTAAAAGAGTCTTTCATTTCTTTTAAGCGAAATCCTAGCCGGATATCAAATATTAAATTTACTCCTTTCACCACTGTTTAAATAATAATTCAAATAGTTTTGTATAAAAATTTTCAATGTCTGTTAAATATAAACGCATAAAGTATAGATTATTTTTTCCCGTTGTTCGTTATTCCTATAACTGCAACAGTTTTAAAAGACGACACCGGATATCCGGCTTTTGTCTTTCGCTTTTTTTTTTTTGTTTTCTGTTTTTTTACTGTTGTGAGCCTTGTAAATGTTTCGCTTTTATAAACTTAAAAATAACAGCCACAGAGTCATTTTTTTTTTTTGTAAATGGAAGGAACATGAAAAAAGAACAACATAAAGACAAACTTATTTTAAATAACTTAAATATATAAAAAAAAAAACGTAAAATCAAAGGATGAAAAAGACTCTTAAGAATATTACTGAAAGTACATTGTTGCAACTTGTAAGAATAAGGCAAGAAAGGTAAATGATAAAAGATTTATATGTATATTGCTACTTAAAGTTAAAGATTATTAGATCTGAAGTTTCCGAAATAGCAAAAATAGCAAAAAAAAAATTGGTAACATTTAATTTCACAAAAAAATTAAGAAAAACCACTTTATCACCAACCTGCTTTAATGTTGATTTTTTTTAAAGTATAAATTATTTTCCCCCCATTTAAAATTTTCTATTATTGTCAAAATTATATTTTTCGTATTTCATCTTTTCTTTCCTTTTAAAAGTTCCAGGTAGTAAACTTAAGTTTTATTAACTGTAAACTATAACTTTACAGACTTGGTTGAGCAACTCCAACTTCTAACACACATTATATTTAAGTAAAACTTAAAAAAATAAAAATTGTTTTGGTTTAAAATAATGTTTTATATATTGTTGTTTTGTTTTAAGTGCTTTAGGGATTCTAAAAAAACCTTACAGGTACTTTTTTTATATTTATTTCTTTCTTTCATAACTTCATCATCATTCTTTAAAGGAAGGATATTGTTAGTTGGTTACTTAGTTTTTTGGTTAAGTTTATAAAGGATGAAAGAAAAAAAAAAAAAAGTGCGCTGTAATGAGAAGACTGAAAAAAAAACTTTATTTCGTTAAATTACAGAGTATTTTTAGCAAAGGTGTTTAACTATACAAAATAGATAATAAGCAATGAAACATCTTTTCAAAAAAAGTTTAAAATAAATAATTAGGAAAAAATGAAAAAGAAATGTAGTTAAAGAAATTAAAGGGCTTAAGTGATTTTAAAGTGTTTAGCGTTAATTTAAGAAATAAAAAAGTTTAATTTGGACTTGCGTTACATTTTGGTACCCGCCAGACTTAAAGCAAATAAGAACAAGTTAAAAAATTAAATTCGGCCGAGCAGAATATGTTAACATTAACAACGAACAAAATTTTGAGAAGAAATTTATTTAACAAAATTTTTTGAAAAAAAAAACAAAATCGGCGAAAAAATTAGTTTGAAAAAAAAAATGTTTGTTCTTGTTTAACCCTTCTGCATCCCTTGTATATGTGGCCTTCATATGATCCTTTGGGTCAATATGACCCAACATTAAAATATAAACAAAATTCCATGTTTTAGTATAATCAAAAATAATGAAAACTAAAATAAATAAGCCCTTCTAGAGAAATTATTAAAAAAAATAAAATCAAATTTGAAATTCAATTTTTTTTTTACTTTGAGCCAACACTTTATGCAGTGCATTGTGTTGGTATTAGAAAATGGGTTATGAGGAGAAGGAATCGGGAAGTAGTGTTTGTGGACATTTAATTTGAATTTTTTCAAATTATACACATACAAAAAAAACTTTTTCAAATTACTAGGAAAAGTCTTGTAATTTTACCATTTTACCAATATTTGACAGTTTTCCTTGTTTTTTAACAAACAAAATTGGATCAAAATTTTTTTTTTTTTTTGAAATAATACAATTTTTTTTGTAATTTTACAAATTTCCAAAAAATATTTACAAAAAAATCTAGTAAATTCACGAGAATTCCTTGTTATTTCAATTGCTCCAAAAAACTGTAAATTTACAATTATATTGGTAAAAAGTTGGTAAAATATTGTTAAATTACTAGAAATTCTCGTAAAATAGGAATTAGCAAAAAATCTAGTAAAGTTACGAAATCGCCTTGTAAATTTTATCGTGTCCAAAAATTTGTAAATTTACAATTTTATTGATGAAAACCTTGTAAAATTACAAAATTATTGGTTAAAAGCTTGTAAAATTACTAGGAATTCTTGTAAAATAGAAGGTAGCTAAAAAAGTAAAAAATTTTTCTTGTAATTTTACAAGGTATTTTTTTTTTTGAGTGTAGCTGACTGGGTAGACTTCTGCAGGGATTTAATTCCACATAGGGCTAGTTTGACTGATGAGAAACGAATTTTCTCTGTAATTCGTTGTGCAAGACATTGGACAGTAGACAACGAAAGTATGTGATCTGCTGGAAAGGCGCCCATCTCAGCTGAACACTTACAGTGGTTATATCTATATAACAATGACGCACAACACTCATTCCGACTATGCTCCAATGAGTCAATAGAGCTGGATACCCTACTGCCATTGATGAGCTTCAACGCACTCCTTTGCACCTGATCAGATAGACCTTGAAGCACCTGCCCAGATATGCGAGTTGTATTCCATTTTCGGTCGGATATAGGCGGCATAAATAGTGAGATCAGACGAAGTGAAGAAATTCTTGCACCGTTTTAGGAAATCAAGACACTTGAATGCATCTTTCGACACTTGAAAAACATGTTTGTTCCAACGAACATCACATTGGTTTTTAATGCCTGATTCCTCAATAGCTATTCCACCCATGGATATGCTGATTCCACAAGCCGAGCATTAAAATCGATCCTATTTGCAAGATCCTACTCGGAGATTGTCGTAAGATCATGCTAACAAGTCCCCTCTACGAAACAAGAGTGAATCGGACTCCAGATAATTTACCAAGTGGTGATTGATCATGCTCTTCATGACCTGCGAGAGCGTAAAGAAAATTGCTATTGGGCGTTAGTTTTCTGGATTTGTTACCTCACCCTTTTTTGGGGTTGGCGGGACCTTTGCGGGTTTCTCAAAATCCCACCCACAGTACGAGAATAATAAAATTTTGAATGATAAAATAATTAACGAGAATAATAAATTTTAAAATGAAAAACTATTCAATGAAAGCGATTTTATTGATTCTTTGATCGACAAAATTATTGATCTATCATTCTGAATGAAAATACACCCAATTCAATTATATTCAGAAGAAAAAAAATGGTAAAGTAGAACTAAACTTGCATTATCGCTTGTTGGGTCATATTGACCCAAAGGATATTAAATGTGTATAAATCGTGTTTTTAAATGTGGAGGGGGGAGGAAAAATTTTAATTTTATTATTTTCTTTTAAAACCATAATTTTCGTCCCTGTAATGGATAAATTAAAGTTTCACGTTGATATCTTATAACTAAAGGGAAAAATTTTGCGTTTGAAAACCAAAATTGGGTCAAATTGACCCAAGGAGTGCAGAAGGGTTAAAAATCATTCTCAAAAATGTCAAAAACTGTAAAATTTGGAAATTTTTCACTGACATCACTTTTTCTACACTAATTCAAGAATTTAAAAGAACAAATTTTCAAAATTTAACTTAAAAATCGATGTAGCAAAAACGGCATTTTTTATTTTTGTTTAAATATTTTTAAAAGAAAGTTCATTACATTTTCTAGAAAATGACAAATTTTCAGAGAAAGGTTATTTTTTGTTTTCGAGAAAAACGATTTTGAACTTCAAGGTGTCTTAAAATATGACAAAATTAGTAATTTTTGAATGAAATAATATATGTTTAATTTTTCTATTGTAACTCAACAATTCTAAATTTTTTAAACAAATCTATTTAGAATTTTGTATGGGGTATCGATTGGTTTTATATGTTTTTTTGTATAAGTTCAGAAATGGTTTTGAATTTTGACTTTGATCCAAAAACATTTTTTTTTTCATGATACGCTTAAAAAGCAAAGCTCGATAAATGGAAACAAATATACGACAACATACGTGAAAAATTATTTTAGAAAAAAAATTTTAGGACAAATTTAAAAATTTTTTTTTTGTTTTTGTGTTTTGAAATAAATAACTCCTTCAAAAATGATAAAATTTTCTTAGAGAGGTTTATTAATTTTTGAGTCACACACATTTTTTTGCATTTTGAGTTAAAAAAAATTTTTAAAAATACATTTAAAAAACAACAGAAAGTTTTTTAATTTGAAAATTTTCTACAATACAAAATTTTTTTTTACGTTTTGGAGTCAAATTTAAAATTAAAATTATTTACAAATAAAAAATTGGAAATGTTTTGTTAAAAAATAGTCTAGGACATATTTTTTTTAAAATTCTTTTTGCGTTTTGAAGTAAAACATTTATTTAAAATGAGTGAAGAAAAAACACTTTTTTTAAACGTTGTATAGTTTAAAAACGGCACTACTGAATTGATGGCCTTATTTTGTAAAACACGTTATCAAAATTTCAATACTATTTGTTGTTGTAACAAAAACAAATTACACAGAAATTTTGACAACGCGGCGCGTTGCGTTTTGCAAAATGGGGGTAAAACCCATCTCTCTTCCTAGCAAGAAATTTCCAACGGTACAAAAAAAATTACTACCAATACATTGGCTACACAAAAATATTACGCTTGCAGAAATATTGAAATGTATAAAAATATATGTGCTGGTAAAGCACTACACTAAAAATACAATAGTTCGCCGAAATTTTTTAGGGACTTATTTAAAAACAAGTGGAAAAGTTAAATTCTACTTTGCCGAATCTATGAATACCCTCCACAATACCCTTTTTAAGTGATGGTAAATTTTCTAACTTGAAAAATAACAGTTTTGATTAGAAATAGTTTATTTTGAGTAAAAAAACTATTTTTTAGTAATTTTTGAAAAAAAAAAAAAATAAATAATTTACTAATTTTTTTTTTGGTGTAAATTTTTTTTGAGTGTAAAAGTGTATTTTTTTTTTGTTTTGGTGTAGAAATGTTTTTAAATGACAAAAATACTTTGTAAACAGGTTTAATGGGGTTTTAAAACAGGTTTAATGGGTTTTCAACACGTGAATTCAAGGTGAAGTTAATCTGAAATTCACGGTTTTCCTAATAAATTTTGAACCAGTGGACCGATGTGGCTGAAATTCAGCATGAACTAGGCTAGAGGAACGGAAAATATATACGCGAAGCTTCAGCATCCTAGTTGTAGTGTTTTTTTATCCGTAAATCCACGAAAAACCCTTGCCGCAATACAGTCTTTTATTCATAACTTTTGAATCACTGCACCGATTCGCTGGATTGCAATACCAACCTGACCAGGTAAATGCCCAACATATATGCCAAACTTCAGGAGCCTCCGTAAAGTCTTTCAAAAGTTAGCGTGTTTTCAACAGACAGACGGACAGACGGACGGACATCGCTAGATCGACTTAAAATCATTCGAGGATCATGAATATATATACTTTATGGCGTCCTAAACCAATATTTCGAGGTGTTACAAACAGAATGACAAACTTATATATACTCTCTATCACTAGAGTGAAGGGTATAAAAAAAATTGTGAGTTTTTTTTTGAAAATTTGTCAAAAAAATATTTTGTAAATGCATTTTTACTGTACGCTATGCAGAAGTATCAAATAGCATAAAAACATTTGTACTACACTCAAAATAAATTCTCTGTCCAATCAGCAGAAAAATCTGCTGAAAATACACCCATTTTGAGCCATATGAGAAATCTGCTGATTTTAGCAGACACGGTTTGCTAAATATCTGTCATAAGAGGTGAACAAATATAACAAGAAAAAAAAAGAAACATACGTAGCCAGCCAGCCAGCATCGAACTCGCCACCTTCCGATTTGAAAGTACACTTCTTAACCACTACGCTACGGAAGCTTGTACTTATATCTGGCGTTTTAGTTATTAAACATGTGTGTTGTTCGACAGCAGAGAAATCTGATTTTAGCAGAAATATCTGCTGATTTTAGCAGAAAAATCTGCTGATTTTAGCAGAACAATCTGCTGTTTTGAGCAGAATAATCTGCTGATTTCAGCAGAGCAATCTGCTGATTTCAGCAGAACAATCTGTTCTGCTTTTTTTTATATAAAAAAATTTCTTGAAAAAATAATGAAATACAGCAAACAAAATCGGTATAAACATAGTAAAATGTCTGTTATTTTGACAGAGATTTTAATAAAAATATCCTTCTCAGCAGAACAATCTGCTAAAAGATTGCTAATTCAAATTAAAAGTCGTTTTACAGATTTTTTGACAGGTTTTTTTTTTGAGTGTAGTAAAGCACCGGTTATACAAAAAATACTACGATTTGCCTAAATTTCTTAACACATACAAAAAAAGAAAAATAGTTTTTTTAATAAAATTATTTTTGAAAAAAAAAAAATTTTATGAATTTTTCAAAATTTCAAAAAAAATTTTAATGGTTTTTAAAAAAATATTTTGTAAAGGTGGTTTTTTAACTTTTTTGACAAAAAAACTATGGCCCTTACCACAAGAAAACAAAAAGTCTATTTTAACAAAAGTTTTATTTTAAATTTCAAATTTTCAATACATTTTTTGAAAGTCTATTTTAAAAACAAAAACAATTTGTATGGAAATAAAATTAAAACCTCATTTTAAATTTATTTTATTTTCTTGTGGTAAAGCTGAATATTTTTTTAAGTATGTAGGACTTAAATTTTTAAACATTTTTCCGGAACTCTAAAGTTTTATCAACAAAAGTTGATAAGTTTTGGTGCCCCGATTCCAAAACAATCACTAAAATTTTTCTATCGCGTCACAATTTGAAGAAATTCGCGGTTAAAGTGTCAAAAAAGGCAAATTTTTACCATTTATAAACTCCTATAAAATAAGATCATATCATGTAAATGACTTGGTATCAAGTTCATTCAAAAGTACGTAGTTTTCTCTTTCAGAATTTAATTTTCCTGGAATTCAATTTTCTAAAATGGTGAAAAATTCATTATTTGTTTTTTTTTATTTTTTTACATGTTGGAGGGTAGGTATCAAAGATATGGCACAGTCGGACTAAAACTCTTACTTGTTTTTTCTGGACCTGTCCCATAGAAACATAAGCAGTGCTAGCTCAATAGTGACCTATCACATACCTCACAGCGTTGTGAAATGTCACTGTAATGGTGTTGTTCTTGAGACTTAAACAGTTTTTTTGGAAATTTTTAATAAAATATTTTTAAGCATCTTTTACACATTCTCTAGCTTCAGTGGTTTGGACTGAGCGATGAAAAAAACAAACAGTCAGTGTGTTACCACACTCTTTTATGAATATGAAAGGTTTTTAGGTTATGTGGATTATATGAAAAATTTCGAGGAGTTCTTACATTTTCGTTAATAACTTTTTAACCGCTAAACCAATATCGCTTAAATTCAACACCAAACCTTTCAAAGCATCGAGAAGTATTTTTGTTATAGATAAAGTATTTTTTCTGTCATATTTTGACATTTATTGCGATTTCAACAGACAGACATTACTAGATCGTCTTAATAACGACCTAGGAATTGTGTTTCTAAATCTCTAAAAATAAAATCCATTAAAATTCATATAAATAATTCAAATAATTTCACTCAATTAACTTTAAACCACTTAACAACGTCATTACCGATAACATTTATGAGGTTTGTTGTTGTGTTTTTTTTCTATAAAACCCCATTTTAAAATGAAAGTTTCTCTTACTGCAAGCGACAAATGTAACGACAAAATGTATGTCAAATGTAACTGTCATTTGCAATAATCTTAACGTTTAACAACATTCACGTGTTAAACACTATTTACTTTCATCGTCAACGTTTTTTTTTTGTCGTCATCATCATCATCATTGTTGTTCTACTTACTTTTTTATGCGCTCGTTCTTCTTAATACAGGAGACGACACCTTAAAGCATTTTAAATACTTACACATGCTGTGCAAATGAAAATAAAAAAAATAAAAAAAAGTGTTAAAAAGAGTTACAGGAATAAAAGTGTGTGACAACACAGGAAGTGCATTAATGTTATTTGCACTTAAACTAAATGGAATATATGTTACAATCAGTGAATGATAATAATGATGATGACGTTGTTGGTGATTATGTAGAGGGAAAATGATGATGATGATTAAACTGATAGAGGATGATGCAATACCTGTATAAAGCATTATTGACTTTTTAAATATATTTAAGTAAATTTTTTTTTATAACAATTATATAAAATGAAAGTGTAAATAATATTTTGAATTATTTACACTGGTAAAAATAGGCTTTGTTAGTTTTTCAATCTCCTGAAATATTAGCTTGAATGTACTATCCTCCGTAGAAACAAAACATTTTGAAAATAGAGCTGCAGAAATTTTTCAGGAAATTTTGGAATTTCTTAAGGGCAGACCTTTAGAACGATGCTTATTGAAGAGCTGATTACGGAGGAAAACAATTTTTTGGAAGTCATCTTTAGGGCGCAACCAGCGCTAAAAGTTTGCATCAGTATTAGGGCTGCCAATCCCGAATCTGAAGTCCCGAGCGGTGTAGCGTATAAAAAGGTTTTGGGCATAAAAAATATCGTAGCGTATGATTTATATTAACAAAAATTAAAGATTTTTATAATAAATTTCCGCACAAAAATATTTTTTTGTTGATATTTTAGCATTTTACAAAATATTTTTATATGGATTTGCTGATCTCTTCAAATAAATAGCAGTAACAGTTTAATTTAGTTTTTTTAGATCTCATGTTTATTTTCTTCTTTACTTCTTTCTGCTTCATAAACAACAACAATTTAACTTAACTAGCCAAAGTAACAATTTGACACGTTTGTGTAAACCACAAACCATTACGTTAACTAACCAAAAATATTCCAATAGTATTTTGAAAGCCGCATGCAGCAAACTAACCATGATAAATAAGAAAGGCAAAAGCTTTATGAACTTTTTATTCAAGGAAGGGCGCTAAGCCAAATAATTGCAATACCTTGGAAAAAATAAGTCTTATCGCCCCAACAATTGATTTGATCTTTAATAAAGAAAATTAGTTTGTAAGTTCATAATAACACAGTGATACAAAATTGAACTTTCTGAATCGCAATGGGATGAAAGCATAAGCATATGAAAGTTGAGATTTTACATAACAAAACCCTCAAAGCTTTTTTTTTGGTCAGTGCTAGATTTTACTTCACACGCATTTGAAGTTGGTAATTTAAAAGTATTTAAAGTTTTTGTATACTAAATATGTTCTACTTAAGGGGCCCCTGGTTGTCCAGTGGGGGGTCCAGTGTCCAAACTTAAGTTCGAAATTACGTTACGTATAAATTTCGCTGCAATCGGTCCAGTACCTACTTACAGAATTGCTAAATTATTAAAAATAACCCACTGTGCATCGATGCGAGTGAATGTTATTCAAAGGCAATTACAAAATAAAGTATACGCCACTTATACAGTTTTCAAATAATTATTACATCGTCCGACAGCCAATATTACACATGAACCGGATGATATACGTCTGAAAGAAGAGACCAAATGGAGTAAAACTGTATTTACAGTTTTACTCAAATGAAGTAAAACTGCATTTACAGTTTTACTCAAATGAGTAAAACTGCATTTACAGTTTTTATGTGTAAAAATAATTAAATAGGAAAATTAGGGAAGATCCTACTCTTTCATTTGCTAGCAATAGTGGCATCCTAGGACAAGTACAGATATTAAAAAAATATTTTATAAAATTTAGTCCTCCAAAATTTTGAAGTCCTTTTAAAAGGAAACAGGATTACGAAATTAAAAACTGTAAACGCAGTTTTACTACATTTAGTCTCTAGTTTCAAACGTATAGTATCTAATTCGTGTTCAACGTCTTTTTTTTTGTCGGATGGTGTTATTATTATAATTATAATAAAAGTTCACTTAATTCAAATGCGTAAAAAAAATCTTGCGCTGAACATGAAAAATCTCTGAGGGTTTTGCTATGGAAAGCATAAACTTTCATTTGCTTTTGGTTTCATTCCAATCCGATTTTGATTGTTGCACTGTGTAATCTTTATAATAATGATGATTTGCATTTAACTAATAAATTCCTAATAATATTTACGCATTGTTGTTATATTCATTATCATTAAGTTATAAGGAGACATTAAATTGCAAGACTACAGATTATGCCAGAACAACCGATAATAATTTCCTCTTTTCTACAAAGAACAAATACAAATGTTGTTGTTGTGTGTGTATGTGTGCGTCTGTGTGCAAAAGTCTAAGGGAAAAGGATGTGTTCAAAATATGCTAAAGTTTGTTATGAATCTCAGGCATCTCAGAAATAACTGATTGAAATAACTGTTGTTAAAATTCGGATAATTAAGTAAAATTAATAAAAACAAGTGAGAGTGTTAAATTCGGCTGTGCCGAATCTTTAATACCCTCCAAAATATAAAAAAAGTTAAAAAAAAAATTGCAGGGGCGTTTTTTTTTGGGGGGGGATCAGTAGGATCAGCAGTAAATGTTTAAAAATTCATTTATTTGCTTTTGAAGCTTCAGTAACACAATTTTATCATTATTTAAAAACATTTTTAATGTCCACGTCCACAAAAGGGGGGCGGGCAAAAAAAAACATTTTTTTTTTATTTCCTGGGTCCAAGCGCAGGACCTTGGACTTTTTCTGACATCAAATTGTTTCATTTGCTTATCAGAAATACAAAATAAGGCGTTTTTCAGAGGTTAGTTAAGTTCTTCAAGGGGAAATTTTTTTCCCCCTGGTCCGATTTTGCCCATTTACGAACTTAAACTGCCTAGGACCAAAACACATATTCCTGCTAAACTTGACGAGTCTATCTCTTTTATTTTGGACTGCATCGTGTCTTATACAGACGGACGGACGGACGGACATACGGACATTCTAGAAAAGTTTTAGAATCGATCATAGATTAATAATATATGGGGCATTCCATGTGAATTCGGACACTTTGAAAAACTTTTTTTTTAGATTTTCCCAATTTGTTTACAGTTTTCAGTACCCTTCGAAAACTCCTTCGTGGTAAATTTTCAGATTTTTTTGATGACCCGTTTAAAAGATATCGAATTTTGAAAAATTGGTAGTTTGTTCCTTTACTCAAACTTCTTTTAATCATAACTTCTTCAATAATGGTCCAAATTTCAATTTGTTTTTCAAAATTTTTGTTTTTTTACGTACTTTTAAAAAAAAATCCCAAAAAATTCTTAAAAGCGCTCTAGAATGCGATTTTTAAGTTTTAAAAATTAAATCTCATTTTTGAAAATGTTTGTACTCTTCGATTTTTTTGAAATTTTTTTTGTGTAAAACTTCTATCAATTCTACAAATTTTTTGGGCCAGGAGGATCGTGGGATAAAAATTATTACTATTTTTTAAAATTTTTTGAAAAAATTTTATTGTAATTTTCCAATCTTAAAATCATTTCTACTGCTCCAGTGGTGTGTCATAGAGGGGTCCTTTATAAGACCGACCCCCATTAATTTTTACGTCTTAACATTTCTTTGGAACAAACTAATACCCTATCTCCAATTTCTAAGGGGGCTCCCACACAAAACGACATTTTCTAAAATTTGTTCCAACCGCTCTAACTGCCCTAATAGTGCCCTTAGAGCAACAAAATGTATGACCTTAGAGCAACAAAATGTATACTTTTTTAGTCCAAACATTTTCTCTGAAAACACCTACCCTCTATCTCTAAGTGTTAAGGCGGTCCCCATACAATTCTTTTTATTTTTTGGAAATTTGTTTTATTTAATCAGCTTCTACCGGTCCAATGGTGAGTCCGAGAGGGGTCATTAGTGAGATCGACCCCCATTTATTTTTACCCTACAACATTTTTTCAAAACATACCTACACCCTACCTCCACTCCCTAAGTAGGCTCCCATACAAATAACTGTTGGAGGAAATTTTATAAAAAAGTAATTTTGTATGGGAGCCTACTTAGGGAGTTGAGATAGGGCGTAGGTATATTTTGAAAAAATGTTGTATGGTAAAAATAAATGGGGGTCGGTCTCACTAATTACCCCTCTCTGACGCACCATTGGACCGGTAGATTAAATAAAACAAATTTACAAAAAATAAAAAAAATTGTATGGGGACCGCCTTAACAGTTAAAGATAGAGGGTAGGTGAGTTCAGAGAAAATGTTTGGACTAAAAAAATATTGTGGGTCGGTCATACATTTTGTTGCTCTAAAGGCACTATTAGGGCAGTTAGAGCGGTTGGAGCAAATTTAAAAAAATGTCGTTTTGTGTGGGAGCCCCCTTAGAAATTGGAGATAGGGTATTAGTTTGTTTCAAAGAAATGTTAAGACGCAAAAATTAATGGGGGTCGGTCTTATAAAGGACCCCTCTATGACGCACCATTCGAGCAGTAGAAATGATTTTAAGATTGGAAAATTACAATAATCCCAGCAAAACTTACCTTACCATATAAGGTATAAAATAAGGTATAAGATCTCTTATTTTATACATTGCAGCATTGATGATTTTAACAGGCGATGAGACTAAAAGTAATGCATATACATTATCACAAAGAATACCAGTAAGGTATAAAATAAGTCATAAATTTATAACAAAGAATACGAGTAAGGTGTAAAATATATGATATTTTATAGGTTACGAGTAAGGTATATAATATAGCATACCAGAACGTAATATATAAGGTGTTACGAGTAGTGAAAAAGTAATTTTGTATTAAATTTACTCACGTGATTGTAAGCGAGATAAAATATACTCCTGGGTGAGTGTGTGTCATTAACAAATTTCTGTCGTGAATCCATCTCTAGTTTAAACTTATGCATTTTTTAATAAAATATTTATTTTTTATGTTATTGTAATGCATTATGTATTCAATTATAAATAATGCATTATTTCAAACTTTGAAATAATACATAATGTAACCAAATATAAGTCATCCATGATTTAATGTTTAGAAATAATAAATATGAAATACATTTTTTCCAATAATCATGCATTACGTAGCTAATTATTAGTAATGTATTATTTTTCACTTTAAAATAATACGTTGTGGAACAAATGTTTGGTAAGACATCATAAAATAATGCTACAAATAAGATATATACATTACCTGGTAATGTGTTATATAATCACCACCCATTACCAAAGTTTTGCTGGGATAGTTTTTCAAAAAATTTTACAAAATAGTAATAATCGTTATCCCATGATCCTCCTGGGCAAAAAATTTGTAGAATCGATAGAAGTTTTACACTAAGAAATTTTTAAAAATCAAAGAGTGCAAACATTTTCAAAAATGAGATTTCAATTTTAAAACTTAAAAATCGCATACTAGAGCGCTTTTTAGAATTTTTTGGGATTTTTTTTTTAAAGTACGTAAAAAAACAAAAGTTAAAAAAAAGAAAATTTTAAATTTGGACCATTTGAGTAAAGGAACAAACTACCAATTTTTAAAAATTCGATATCTTTTGAACGGGTCATCAAAAAAAAACTAAATATTTACCACGAAGGAGTTTTCGAAGGGTACTAAAAACTGTTAACAAATTACACTCAAAAAAAAAGTGAACTAAAATCTGGGAAAATTAACTCAATTTTGAGAAAAAGAGGGAATGATTTGGCTCCAAAGATTTTTTTTCTTGGTTTAAGTTCATAATTTTCCCAAAAATAAGGAAAACAAAGTTATTTAATTTTAAGCCAATTTTAACTAGAAAATGAGAAAAATTTTACTTCAAATTTTAGAAATAGATTGGGTCTAGACCCTGGACCCATGGGTTCGGACCCCATTTAACTCGAGACCCCGTTGGATCCTATAAGGTTCCCCATAGATTTTGACCCAAAACTTGTGTCCGTTTCGCTATAACTTGCTTAGTTTTTGAGATACGGTAATAAGGGGTCTGAAAGGGTCTTGAGAATCTTAAAAACTGGATATCTCAAAAACTATTAATCGGAGGGCTTTCGGGTATTTTGCGGAAGTGTTCTACGAGTCAAGAGCTACAAAAACGCCGTTGGACCTTTTCTCGTGTTGGCAGTATTTACCGAGATATGTGCATATATAAAATCTCGGGAATCTCAAATTTTAGATCTAAATTTAGGGTCTTGAGACCCCGACAGATATGCAGAGCTAGGCTATTCCATATTTTTCTTTGTTGTCTTTCTTTTGAAAATTTCGTCCGTTTCGCTCTATTTCGCTTAGTTTTCGAGATATCGCCATTTTGAATTTTTAACTAAATTTTAAGAAGTTATTTACTAAAATTTCAGAAGTTATTAACTAAATTCTAAGAAATACACTTCCTCAATTCAAAGAAGAGAAATACGATGATGTTTTTTTTAGTAAATTTTAACTAAACTTGAAATAAATTGTTTTTTAAGAAATATGTCTTAAAAATAAATATACGTTTCTTAGATTTGTGGAAAATTTCTTTGGCAGTAAGAATTTTTTTCCTAATATTTAAAAATTCCATTTAAAGAAAAGTTTGAACTACTTATAAGTAAATGAACTAAATTTTTTTCCTAATAGTTAGGAAAATTTCTCATTTTTTAGTTAAATTTTACTAAATTTAAGGAAAATTCGAGATAAATTTTCAAAGACATTTTTTCCTTAATTTTAGTTATGTCTTTTTTTTCAGTGTAGGAAAATCTAAAAAAAATTTTTTTCAAAGTGTCCTATTTGACATGGAATGCCCCATATATACTTTATGGGGTCCCCGACCGATATTTCGATGCGTTACAAATGGAATGACAAAGTGAGTATACCCCCATACTGTAGTAGGAGGGTATTAAAATCAGAATACTTAAAAAAAATTATGGAAAAAAATTAAACAAAATTATTCTTTGTAAATTTTATTTCTTAACCATCCTTTATATTTATATCTTACTCTCTGTGGTTTTTGTATGTATGTATTTTCAATTGTACTTATGGCTGTTTAACTCACCATCGTCTACCCATTAAGGCTTTTCTCTATGGTTTATTGGATTTAACGCATTCACGCATTAATCCTTTATGTTGAGGCTTAAGTGCAAAATAGTATATAATTTTGTATTTGTTATTGCTGAACAAGAACAAAATTTATTGATACTTATAGAAACAACAACAACAGCAAACACAAACTCCAGAACTATAGCAACGACAATGGCCAAATAAGCAGCATTATAATTTGTATGGTGTTGTCGTGTTGTTCTAGTTCTGTGTCTTGGCCCTTGTTTAGGAAATTCTAATAAATTAATTTAAAGCCATTTTGTTAAAATCCTTAATATTTCCGTTGATTTGTGTAAATAATTTATTGTAATTTAAAAGATTTCTATGGAAATATTTCTTCTTAATGATTTTGTATTTGATAGTTGATAATTTATTAAATTTTATTTGTTGGAGTATTTTTTTTTTTAAACAATTAAGTTATGAAATTTAAAGATTTATTTTGTCACTTTAACATGGATAGATTCCAAGATAGGGGTATTAGCCATTTGATGACAAGGGTGGAGTAATTTCTTATATAAAAATATTCACGTTTAACACCTACAAACAAAATTTATACAAAAAACAAAAAAAAATTTATGAATTTTGAAAGATAAATGTGTAAATCGGGTTTGTATGGGGACTACAAGAAGGCCTTATCCGATTTCTTTAAAATTTGGAATGATTATTTATGAATAAAAAATACGGTTATCTGCCAAATTTTAAGAGGATACTTATTAAAACAATGTTATTAGAGTAATTTTAATAAATTTAGAGGGGACGTTTGTATGGAGCTAGGTCTAATTAAACAGTGATATAAAATCAAACTTTTAAAATCAGAATGGGATGAAATTAGGGTTTCTAAATTCCCGGACTTTTTCAATTCCCGGGAAATCGTTTTAAAAATATCGTATTCCCGGAAATTCCCGGGAATTTTTTAATTAAAACAAATTTTGAACTTTACCATATAAAAATTTTTATATTACAAATTATGGTCGAATTTTCCAATTTAAAAGCATTTTAGATGAATTCTTTTGTAAAATAGTTTAACTAACCTCTAAAATATACGTAGAAAGTTCATAAAATCTATTTTTTGTAGAAATATTGGACCTTATCATAGTTTTAGTATTTGCATTGACGTATTTCCACTCAATGCAAAATTGTTCACAATTCGGAAATACCTGATTTTGCTTTAAATGCGGTTTTAATAACTTTTTGGAAAATTTTTCTAATTTTGACTACGCCAACCGTAAGAAAATTATATCTTGAAGATATATTTAATTAAACTTTCGAATTATTAAAATTAATTGACTTAAGGCATTCCGGCCAAAATGAGAACACCAATATAGCGATTGTAACGACGTATTTTCACTGGTTGCTGGGATAGAAGTCACGGCGGCCAAGGTTCGTTACAAAATATATTTTTTCACGGCCGATGGAGCTTTTACTTCATATATGAAATTTTAAGCTGAAAACCAGGTTTGTTACATATTTTTTTAAAATATCGATATTTTTGTTTAAGCACTATAAAGATTGTTGTTCTAAATATGAAATACTAAATGTCGTAAAGAAGAAATCATTGGAATTTAAGATTAAGAAAACTTTTGCCAATTTGCAACCAACATTTGAAGTGAAATTTAGTTTGATTCCGTATTTTGTCACGCAATCGATTAAAGAAAAATAATTATTAGGCCTAAATAATATGCAAGCTGAAGCATTTCCTTACTAGTTTTCCTTTAAAAATTTTAATTCTTTCAAAGTTTTAATGTAATTTTTATTAAATCATTTAAGATTGTGTTAAAAATGTGTAAATTAAATATATTTTTATTAAAAAATTAACGACGAATTCCCGAAATTTCCCGAAGAAAAAATCCCGGGATTTTAAGAAAAATATTTCCCGGGAATTCCCGGGAAATTTTTCCCGAATAGAAACCCTAGATGAAATCAAAAGCAAATAAAAATTTTACATAAAAAACCCTCAAAGGTTTTTTCTAGTTGGCGATTTAAAGGCATCTAAGGTTTTGTGTACTAAACTTCTTTAGTGGCCCCTGGTGTTGCCCATATTAGACATGTGTGGTCCAGCGTCCAAACTTATGCTCGAAATTACGTCGTCTATAACCAGTATGGATTTCGCTGCAATCAGTCCAGTACCGTACTTCCTGAATACCCAAATTATTATACATATATAAATCACTGTTCACCGTTGCGTATGATTGTTATTTATAGGCAATTGCAAAATTAAGTATACGCCTCACTTAGTTTTCTAGCAATTTTTTTTATAATTATAATAAAACTTCAAATGCGTGTAAAAAAATTAGCGCTGAACTAAAAAAAAGCCCTGAGGCTTTGCTACTGAATATGTCAACTTTCATTTGCTTTTGGTTTCATCCCATTCCGATGAAACCAAAAGAAGCAAGTAAAGTAGTTAAATTCGACCTTGCCGAATGTATTGATACCCTCCACAATGTAAAAAAAAATATTTGCAACAAAAAAACAAAAATAATTTTTTTTTTGAAAAAAAATACGCGAAAAAAATTTTTTGGAGAAAAAAAACTTTTGGCGAAACTTTTTTTTGTAAAAAAATATGTTTGTACCATTCGATGATCAATTCTGTTTACATTTTTCAACCAACAGTCGAATTGAAGCATTTTTTAATTTTGAGGTTATGTAGAATGTACCGAAATTTTCGAGGTGTTCTTACATTTTTATTCATAACTTTTGAACCGCTGAACCGATTTCACTCAAATGCAATACCAAACTACTTAGAGCAACAACAAGTAAATTTGCTGAGTGTTAGTCATGTCTGTTTAATACTTTGGCCATGATCACCATTTCCACAGACGGATAGACAGACGGACATCGCTAGAATTACTTTAAATCAATCACTGATCAATACACATTGGGACCTAGACCAATATTTCGAGGTGTTACAAATGGAATGACAAACTTATATACACCCTCTATCACTAGAGTGGAGGGTATAAAAATACGGGTCAGCTTAATTTTGATAGAGATTATTATATATGATTTTGGAGATCGTACGTATATTCATCTCCATATAAACTACCCCAACGATTAAATATTTTTGACAAAAACGAACTTAACGAATTTTGAACATGACCAATACACCATTTGATAGGCCTTCAAAAAACCTTTCGACCTGTATAAAATGTTCATATAGTTTCTTTTGAAGAAATGGGAAAAATCCTTTAAAAACTAAAAAACATCCCGTTTTCCCCCTCCCTTTGACCCGCTAAATGTGAGATTGGGCAGCTATAAAAAACAGGTAACTCTTATATTGGCCCCCTCTTTCCTAAATGCAAGTTTCAGGACAATTGTTGGGTGCCCTGTGAACAGCGGCGTATACGAAATAATTTCACAAATTTCAGGATTTGGTATCAAATAACAAGTACAATATTAAAAAATCGAAAACCATTCAAAATCTAAAATTTTTTGAAAAAAAATGTTTTGAAACTGAAAATTTTTCTGTTAAAAGAATCTCAAAATCTGAAAATTTTTTCTTAGAATTTGAAACTTTTCAACTTAAGATTCTAATGAAAAATATCTTAGAACCTGAAGTTTTATGTACACAAAAAATGGACCTAATTGTAAGTAAAATGTAGTCAAATCTTAAAAAACAATGTCTCAGAATCATACTCTTTTCTAAAAAAAAAAGACTCAGAATCTAAAACTTTCTATAAGAAAAATGTCTGAGAATCGAAGACTTTTTATAGTAATAATGTCTTAGGTTGTTATTCATAAAACCTGAAATATATTTAAAGTGGGTTTATTTGACAGATATTGCGAGAATAATTGTCAAATAATCCTACAATAAGTCTGTTATAAGTATTATGAATAAGAGCCGTAAAATATTGACCTTTTTCTCAGAATCTATGACTTTTTCTATAAGAAAAATGTCTCAGAATCTGAGACTTTTTCTATAAAGAATTCTCAGAATCTGAGGCTTTTCTATATGAAAAATGTTTCAGAATCTGAGAACTTTCTATAGGAATAATGTCTTTGAATCTGAAAAATGTCTAAAAATGTAAGATTTTTTCTATAAAAAAATTCTTAGAATCTGAGGCTATTCTATATGAAAAATGTTTTAGCATCTGAAAACATTCTGTAGGAAAATTTCTCAGAATTTTTCTTACAATCTTGGAAAATGTCTCTGAATTTTATACTTTTTTTAGGAAAAACGTCTCAGAATCAACGAATTTTTCTTAAGGAAAATTATCTCTTAATCTAAGATTTTGTGTATAGGAAAAATGTCTCATTATCAGAGACACAAGCTGAGACTTTTGGTACAGAAAAATGCTCAAAATCTAAGACTTTTTCTATTGTAAAAATATACTTTTCTATAAGAATAATGTCTCAGAATCTAAGTATTTTTCAATGGGAAAAATATTTCAGAATCTGAGACATTTTCTTTAGGAAAAATATCTTAGAATCCGAAGCTTTTTCTATATGAAAAATGTTTCATAATCTGAAAATTTCCTATAGGCAAAATTTCTCAGAATCTGAGACTTGTTCTATAGGAAAATGTCTAAGAATTTGAAAATTTTTCTATAGGACAAGTGTTTAAGCATCTGAGACTTTTTCGAAAAAAATGTCTCAAAATCTAAGAAAATTTCAGTAGAAAAAATGTCTGCGAATCTGATATATTTTCTATAGGAAAAATGTCGAAGAATCTGAGACTTTTTCTATAGGAAAAATGTCTTAGAATTTAAGACTTTGTCTATGAGAAAAATTTTCTCAGAATCCGAGAGTTTTTTCTTTAGTTTTTCTTTAGGAAAAAGGTTTTAGAATATAGGTCTCAGATTCTGAATTATTTTTCTTATAGAAAAAGCGAAGATATTCTCAGAATCTGAAACTTTTTGTGTATAATGTTTCAGAATCTGAGTAAATGTGCTAGACTAGAAATATTTCAGATTCTGGGAAAATGTCTTACAATCGGAGTCTTTTATTTTGGAAAATTATTTTATGAATATGTTTACAGAATCATTTTTTAAAATGACTTTTTCAAGAGAAACGTTTTCCATTGGAAATATGATTTAGAGTCTTTGACTTTTTCTATAACAAAAACTGTCTTAACTGGAAATTGTCATAAAATCTTAGACTATTCTTTGAAAAAAAATTCAGATGCTCATAATCTATTTTGTTAAAATGTATCAGCATCTGATACAATTCACATTTTAAAAAAAGGCTTAAGTCTCTCAAAAAATTTTAAAATATTAAAAAAAATTAAAATTTTTTTTTCAGTTTAAACTTACACAAAAATGAAGAATCTGATTGTGATACATTCAGTTCAAGGAAAAGATCGAGAAAAATTCTTAAAAAAAATTCTTGTTATGTAAATTTTTTGAAAAAAAAAAAATTGAAAAAAATGTTGGGCCCCCACCGAAATAAAATCCTGGATACGCCCCTGCCTGTGAAAGACCTTCCTTGTTAGAGCAGTGGTGTGTACTGGGGGGCCCTTCGAAATGATTTCACAAATTTCGGAATTTGGTATCAAACAACAAGTACAATGACAAAAAATCTTTAAAAGAAATCAAAAAACTTTTCAGAGTTTCAAAATTCTTCTTAAGGAAAATGTTTCCAATCTTAAAAAAAATGTCTTAAAATCTAAAAATTTTTCTCTCAGAATTTAAATTGTAAATTAAATCTTAAAAGTTTATAAATATTTCATATAACAACTTCTTAGAATCTGACATTTATTCCGACATTTATTCAGACTTTGTTTCAGAATCTTAAATATTTTCTATATCAGAATTAGAGACTTTTATATGAAAAAATATCTTAAAATCTGAGCCTTTTGATATCTAAAACTTTTTTTATAGGAAAAATGTATCAAAAGAGCAGACTTTCTTTAGACTAAATGTCTCAGAATTCTAAACCAAAAATGTTGCAGAATCTGAGAATTTTCTATAAGAATATTGTCTCTGATTCTGAGACTTTTTTTCTGAATCTAGAACTTTTTCTATAGAAAAATGTCTCAAAATCTGCGACCTTTTCTAGATGAAAAATATCTCAGAATCTAATACTTTTTTATAAGAAAAATGTCTTAGAATCTGACACTTCTTCTATAGGAAAAATGTTTCAGAATCTGAGACTTTTTCTATAGGATAAATGTCTCAGAATCTGAGACTTTTTCTATACGAAAAATGTCTCAGAATCTGAGACTTTTTCTATAGGAAAAATGTCTCAGAATCTGAGACTTTTTCTATAGGAAAAATGTCTCTGAATCTGAGACTTTTTCTATAGGAAAAATGTCTCAGAATCTGAGACTTTTTCTATAGGAAAAATGTCTCAGAATCTGAGACTTTTTCTATAGGAAAAATGTCTCAGAATCTGAGACTTTTTCTATAGGAAAAATGTCTCAGAATCTGAGACTTTTTCTATAGGAAAAATGTCTCAGAATCTGAGACTTTTTCTATAGGAAAAATGTCTCAGAATCTGAGACTTTTTCTATAGGAAAAATGTCTCAGAATCTGAAACTTTTTCTATAGGAAAAATGTCTCAGAATCTGAGACTTTTTCTATAGGAAAAATGTCTCAGAATCTGAGACTTTTTCTATAGGAAAAATGTCTCAGAATCTGAGACTTTTTCTATAGGAAAAATGTCTCAGAATCTGAGACTTTTTCTATAGGAAAAATGTCTCAGAATCTGAGACTTTTTCTATAGGAAAAATGTCTCAGAATCTGAGACTTTTTCTATTAGGAAAAATGTCTCAGAATCTGAGACTTTTTCTATAAGAAAAATGTCTCAGAATCTGAGACTTTTTCTATAGGAAAAATGTCTCAGAATCTGAGACTTTTTCTATAGGAAAAATGTCTCAGAATCTGAAACTTTTTCTATAGGAAAAATGTCTCAAAATCTGAGACTTTTTCTATAGGAAAAATGTCTCAGAATCTGAGACTTTTTCTATAGGAAAAATGTCTCAGAATCTGAGACTTTTTCTATAGGAAAAATGTCTCAGAATCTGAGACTTTTCTATAGGAAAAATGTCTTTGAATCTGAGACTTTTTCTCATAGAAAAATGTTTTCGAATCTTTAAAATTGCTGTATAACGATTGGAAGACTTCCCTTGTAAGTATATATATTGACTGTTTTGGAAGAAGCCACCATTTCTTCGTCAGCACTCTTCGGTTTGTCACACTCAAAGTGTGTTAGATTAAAATCAGCTATTTAAAAGAGCTTATAATGAAAAAGTAAAACACGAATTACTTTGTTTTACAATACACAGATATTATTAGTCTGTTTTAAACTTTCGACAGATTGTGTTTTCTCATTGTTGGCAACCCTTACTAGGACTTTCCAGGTCTTAAAATATGTCCGTAAACCCTGAACTACACCATCCAAAATTACATAAGCATAAAGCAACAAACACACACAAAACCATAACAACAAACAGAAATTTGTTGCTGTTTTGTGTGTGTTTGTTGCTTTATGTCTATATGATTATTTAAGGTGTAGATGAGGGGTAAGGTTTTAATTTTTATTTTAAATTTCACTTAAACCTTTTCCATTATTCCTAATGAAATTTTAGAAAATATTTATTACATTAACCTAAATTTTTATTTCTAAATTCTAAAATTACTACTGCTACTAATCTATTTAGTAGAGTTGTCAATTATTGGACTTTTAACTTTGTTCGAATAATTCAAATAATTGTTTTTTCTCGTTCGATCAAACGATTAAAGATCAAAATTTATTCGATTAATCGAAGAGAATAACGAATAAAAAATTATTTTAAAAAAGTATTTTTATTAACAAAAAAAAATAAACAATTCATATTTTTATAATCTTAAAATAAGAAAGTTAAACTTTTTATTAACGAAAAAATGCATACAAAACTTAAAAATAAAATAGTTAAAAGTTAAAAAAACTTAAAAATTGAATAACTGAGATCACTTTTAAATAATGGATGTCGATTTTAATACTTGTTGAGAAATAATTCAAATAAAAATTATTATTTGAAGTATTCAGACAAAATATATCATAAATGATTTTTGTCAAATAAGACAATTTAAGTTGTTCTTAAGAAATAATCTTTTAAAAATAAAAGTTGACTCAATTTTTTTGCTTTCAAACGATTTTTGTTTTTATTAAATTAGTTTTTGAAAACACTCTTACGCTAATTGTTGAAGTAGCTGATATAGTAAGAAGAGCATAAAAAAGTTTTTCTATTTTTTCTGTTCTTTTTCAGATTTTTCCAAATATACCATATCGTCTGATATATCGCTGAAGTCCTATTTATTTTCTAAATTTTTAATACTTTGAATTGAAATATTTAACTCGCATAAAAGATTATTATTTTCATTAATAATAACTTCCTCTATTTCAATACTTTTATCTGAATTATTGTGATTACTTTCAACATAAAATAATCTGGAGTATAATTCATTTGCATATTCTTTTGTTTCGCTTTTTGGAGAATATTTTAAGAAACTTTCATTGCTCCGAAAATTTCCAGAATTTAGAAAAATGTTTAACGTATTTAACACTTTTATACGTCTCTCATTAATTATTATTTTAATACGTTTTAGTAAGTCTGATGCAAAAGAATTATTAAATTATTTATTAAAAACTTGAAAACTCCCTCTAATTCTATAATGGATGTGCTATCCAGGGCTATGGCTACAATATATTTTAACTTTCCTACATTTTGTATAAAATCTTTCAAAATTTATGAAAATAAATCAAATTCTAAGCATTTATTTAATTAAAAAAATTGTTCGATTAATCGACAATAATTAATCGATTTATTCGTTATTCGAAAATCGTCATTTTTGAATTATTCGAACAAGAGTTGGGTTTTGTTTGATCGATTAATCGAATTATTCTTAATCGACTGACAACTCTACTATTTAGTTTAAAAATTTTGTGGTCAGAAATATGTATGATTATTGGTGACCAAATACTTTTTGCAGTCATAAACAATTCAATTATTTAACCATAAACAAATAAATCTTATAGAAATTGTTCACCTATATGTGTTTGTAACTGAAATAACAAAGACACAGTATTGCATAAAATTAATGCAAAAACCACAAAAGGCAATTATGTGTTTATTCAAGAATATAAAATTAATGCAAATAAATATAATTTGACCTAAAAAGACAACTGCAAACATTATAAATATAAATTGAGTACACGAGAAAAAAAATATAAAATCTGATTTTTTTTTTAAATACCAGATTGGTCGAAATACAACGCCATCTACTGGTTCTGAACAAATTTACACAATTTTTATATGAGCATACATATATTTTTAAAATTTGAGAAAAATTTCCAGTTTATATTAATATTCGAATAATAGTGGTTTTTGCGTTTTCTTTTCCCGGCCCCTTATCAGGCGCCATTTTCTTAAAAAAAATTTTTTGCAAAAAGCTCTTTTTTTATTTTTTTTAGTTATATTTGTTGAGTGTTAAATAGATAACACCGTCCGACAGCCTATATAAAACATGAAATGGGTGATATACGTCCGAGTGTGGAAAACGAATGAAGTAAAACTGTATTTAAAGTTCTTCATTTCGTTATCCTGTTTCATTTTAAAAGGAAGGATTACAGTTTGAAAAATATTTTTTAAATACTTGTACTTGTCTTATAATGTCACTATTGATGGAAAATGAAAGAGAAGAATCTTCCCAAATTTTTGCATTTTTTCTTTTTGATTTTGCCATATCAGGAAATATCATGTCATAGCAAAACATTATCAAAATATTTTTTTAAAAATGTTAAATGATATTGAATTAAAAAGTTTTGAAAGGATATTTGTTACCTCTATTTTCCCCGACATTTCAAAATAATTAGGTAAATGGATATCCTCCTCTTTCATTTGCCTTTTCTATTGACATCCTAGGACACGTACAAATATTTTTCAAAAATTTAATCCACTAAATCTTTGAAGTCATTTTAAAAGGAAACAAAATCACGAAATGAAAAACTGTAAATGCAGTCTTTTTTCGCTTAATTTCTAGTTTCAAACGTATATTATCCAGTTTGTGTTAAACGAACTTTTTGCTTTTTGTTGGACGGTGTAATAAAACAATCATTTTCAAACTAAAAAAAAATAATTTTTTTTTTCTCCTTATGTAACCAATAAAACAAAACCTAAAATCTATTTACTTACTATGCAATAATAAAATATTTGACTTTAATTACCATAAAGATGATGTGCAAAATTGATCTGAACCTTCCAATCTACCTTAATATTGATTTTTTTTTTATTTTTTTTAAATTTATGTCATGATATTGTTTAACCTTACAAACAAAATTGTTTACATTTTACACCTGAGATGACCTAAGTAAAATTTTGAAAAGAAAGAAAAAATAAATTCATATGAAAAATTCAATACAAATTTATTGTTTTTAAATGCATTTAATGTCATAATATGAAAGAGAAAAATTTGATGAATTTGCATAAAGAATATTTCGTTTATGCATTTGTAATCAAAAAAATTTGTATAAATCATTGCAAATGTGAACAAATGAACAGATGGATATGTTGAATGAAAAGAAGAAAAACAAGTGAGAGTATTAAATTCGGCTATGCAGAATCTTTTATGCCCTACAATATGGATGACATCTTCCCATTAGTGATAAATGCTTACAAATTTATTATGCTTTTTGTACTTAAGTAATAGAGTTGTGTGATTATTTGAATTCAAACTTTATACCCACGCCCACAAAAAAATGGGCGAACCGAATTTTGTAATCTACTAGATCTAGGTGCTGGAATTTGAACTTACTCTGACATAAAAATGTTTTATTTGTTAAAAAAAAAAATACAAAAAAACGTGTAAAACAATTTCGTTGTTCAGAGGTTAAGTTCTTTTAGGGGATTTTTTTCCCCCTAGACCGGTTTTGCCAGTTTGGGAACATAAACTGGCTATGATGATAACACATATTCGTTAAAAAATTTCAGGGGTATATTATTTATTTCGGACTGAATTGTGTCTCATACAGACGGTCATTTCAAGATTATTTTAGAATCCATCAAAGATCACTAATATAAATTCTTTATGATACCTATCGCTGCGTTACGCACGTTATGACAAAGCAAGTATAACCCCATCCTGTAATTGGAGGGTATATAAAAAAAAAATATATGAATATGAATCAAGAATCAAGAAGATGCAAATTATTCAATAGCTGATTAATACCCTTTGGTGTTTTATTGGAGAAATTTTGATTTTTGTTACCAAAGAATCGTATTTCTTTTTTTTTTGGTTTTATCGAAGACCATATTTTCAAACTGGTACAAAGTTTGAAAATATGGTCTTAGAATTACAGTAAATGACGAAGTAATGGACAAATGGAAATGAACTATGTATTTTGTTACTATGAAAATTTTTTAATTGAATTTATGTTTACTATATGTCGGTATCAGTGATTAACGTGATTTAATTAATTATTCTTTATATTTTATTTTAAACATAATAATATTTGTTAACTGATGTCCTATTTTTAAAGTGACAGGACGCCACCTCAGTTTAAGAAATTTTGCTAAACTGGCAGCAGTTTTTGGAAAATAATCCCGAGCAAGGAGCGCATCCAAAACACCTGAATTCATGCATAATTCCCTAAGGCGATGTCACAGTTATGAGCGCTAGTAGCACTGGTTGGTAGCACTGGTATTCACCATTTATTTTATCACATGTGTTTTTTATATATTTTTTTTTTCACCAAACATAATTTTTTTTCTTAAAAAAACTAAATTTTTTTTTCATAATTTTTTTTATTTGAGTCTTCAATAAAATTAAAAAAAAAAACAAAAAAAAAATCATTAATTTTTTTCAAAAACTTTTTTTCAACAAAAATTTTTTTCATCACAAACTTGTTTTTCCATCAAACATTTTTTTTACCAAAACTTTTTTACAAATTTTTTTACAACAAAAAATTTTTTACCACAAAAATCCAAAATTTTTTTGCATCAAAAACATTTTTCTGTCAATAATTTTTTTTTCATAAATTATTTTTTTATTAAAAAGTAAAAGTGTTAAGTGCGTCTGCATTAAAAAATTTTTTATCAATTTTATCTTTTATAAAAAAAATATTTTACCTTTACAAAAATTTTTTTTTTTCATCAACAATTTTTTTTTTCATCAAATTTTTTTTTAACAAAAATTTTTATTCATCTAACATTTTTTTCTTAAAATTTTGTTTAGAAAAAAGTGGTTTTCATGTACATTTGTTTCCATCAAAACACTAACTGGAGTGTTTGAAACCGGTATGGGTATACCAGAAATGTCTATAATTTTAAGAAATTCAATTTTTCTTTTGCATTTTTTCAACTTGAAACCTTATAACAAATATAATTAGAACCCGAGCTCGATATGTACTTACATAGAAAACACTAATGAAATTACTGACAAAATATGTCGCCATTAGGCACGTGTCCGAAACAGAAAAGGAAAATTCCTTCATTTGTGCATGCAATTCCAGATCATGATGGTAACCCTTGCTAAATAATGTAAGACACAAAAAAGTTGAAAGAAAGTATGAAATGAGGTAAAGATTGTAAGAAATAGAATTGGGCGACACGAAATAACTCCCACATGAAATAACTCCCACCTAAAAAATGAAATAAGTCCCAAAAAAAACTCCATACAAAGTTGGGAGTTATTTCATATGAAATAACTCCCAATTTAGTGGGACTTTTATCATTTTTGTTGGGAGTTATTTCATAATTTTTTCGGTGGGAGTTCTTTCATACGAAAGAACTCCCACTACAATAGCGATGAAATAACTCCCACTATTGTTTCATTGTTGGTGAAAGTATCTGGAACATTTTGACTTATAGAATATTATTATTAATAAATTAAAATTTGTTGTGATTTTGGTACCAAATTTTAGGACGAAGTGCTTTTTTAACAAATTTGTATGTTTTAGAAATTTTGCTACCAAAACTGGCAAGGATTTTTGTGGTAAGAGCGCACTGCAGCCGAAAATGTTTTCGTTAGAATACAAAATTGTTATAAAAAACGGAGAACGCGAAAGTTATCCAACGTGTTGTGTTTTCGATAACATAGAAAGTTTTTCGATAACATACAAGATTGTTGAAAAAAGCACCGCAGATGAAAATTTAAAAGATTTAATTATAACTTGCAGTAAAAAGCGCCGCAGGGGAAAATTTGGTACCAAAAATCGCCGCGATTTTTGGTACCAAATTTTCCCCTGTGGCGCTTTTTACATCAAGTTATAATTAAATCTTTTAAATTTTCGGTAACATAGAAATTTGTCGCAATAAAGAAAATTTAAAAGATTTAATCAGATCCTGTCGCAATAAGATCTGTTGCAATAAGCGCCGGTTATTGGGAGTTCTTTCATTATTAATGGGAGTTATTTCATTGGCACTTATTTCATTTTGTAGGTGGAAGTTATTTCATTGTGGTTGGGACTTATTTAATTTTTTTTCTCGATTGGGACATATTTCATTTTTGGTGGGATTTATTTCATTGGGAGTTATTTCGTGGGAGTTATTTCATGTGGGAGTTATTTCGTGTCGCCATAGAATTTTAGTGTTGGAAACTGTTAAAATGTATTCTGTAGAAACTATGAATATTAACACATGTATATTAGAGTTCGTTTTCAAATATTTTTTTGATTTTGATTTCTGGATATCATCACTTTTTAGAAGGTTTTTGTATCAATAAAAATAATGGCGTACTTTTTTTTAAAAAATTCCAACTCCTTCCCGTGCCTATAGGCGACTCAAATCGCGGATTTTGGGTCCCTTTTCACATACAACAAAAACGGCTAAATGTATGTCAAATCTGACTTCAGTATTCGATTCTACGGGAAAACTTAGGCCCATAAGCATTTTTCTAGTTTTTAGAATGCACCAGAATGCATAATTAGAGTGGTCCAAAAAAATATTTTTTTAAAAAAAACATTAAAATATTTTTTTTTTAATAAACAATGAAAAAATACTTACATCTGAGAGAAATGGTCCAAAAATTTTAATTTTGTAGTTACCCGTTCATAAGTTATTAAAGTTTAAAAATTTAATTTTTTAGTGAATACAAAATAATTTATTGGTTTTGTAATTTCTATTTAACAGCATTTCTAATTAATTCTATTCCTTTTGACAACATATAAAGCTAAACAATTTAAATTATCTTTATTTTTAACTAAACACGAGTTGTTCAGGCGCGAAATTTTACCAACAAGTTGTTCGGTGGTAAAATTTCGCGCATGAACAACTCGTGTTTAGTTAAAAATAAAGATAATTTAAATTGTTTAGCTTTATCTGCTATTGAAAGGAATATAATTGATTAGAATTACTGTTGTTAAATAGAAATAACAAAACTAATAAATTATTTTGTATTCACTAAAAAATTAAAATTTTAAACTTTAATAACTTTTGAACGGGTAACAACAAAATTAAAATTTTGGGACCATTTTTCTCAGATGTAAGTATTTTTTAATTGTATATTAACAAAAAAAATATTTTAATTTTTTTTTTTAAAAATTAGTTTTTTGGACCACTCTAATCATGCATTCTGGTGCATTCCAAAAACTAAAAAAAAGCTTATGGGCCTAATTTTTCCTGTAGAATCGAATAGTGATGTCAGATTTGACATACATTCAGCCGTTGTTGTTGTATGTGAAAAGGGACCCAAAATCCGCGATTTGAGTCGCCTATAGGCACGGGAAGGAGTTGGAATTTAAAACAAAAAAATACGCCATTATTTTTATTGATACAAAAACCTTCTTAAAAGTGATGATATCCAAAAATCTATTTTTAAAAATTAACTCTAATGTATATAAAAAACAATTTCCATTAACAAGACAAACAGACATTTAAAATCCCACTGATGACAACACTAACTGAAGTGTTTGAATACCAGAAATGTCAATAATTTTTAGAAATTAAATTTTTCTTTTGCATTTGCTCAACTTGAACCATTAGAAAAAATTATTTCTGATAAATGTTTTTTTATCAAAAATGTTTTTTCATTAAAATTTTTTTTTCATAAAATTTTTTTCCATCAAAATTTTTTTTCATCAAAATTTTTTTTTTATCAATTTTTTTTTTTCATAAAATTTTTCTTGTCAAAAAAAAAAATTTTTCATCAAATTTTATTTTATTGAAAATTTTGTATTTAGCCTTTTTTTAAGTTTTTTTTTATTAAAATTTGTTTTTTTCTTAAAAACTCCAAGTCAAAACTTCTAATGCCATATAAATGTTCCATTCGCTTAACAAAGTAAAAAAATTAAAGTGTTAAATGCATCTAAGCCGAAAATTTTATGCCCTCCAAAATGATTTTTTACAAAACTTTGTTTTTTTCTATAAAAAAAATAACAATTTTTTTCATAAAAAAATTGTTTTTTAACAAAAATTTTTTTTCATCATAAATTTTTTTTAATAAAAAATTTTTTTTGTTCATAAACTTTTTTTATATTTTTTTACCAGAATTACCTTCTCAACAATTCCTTCGTAAAAATTTTACATGGTCAGATTTCACCTATTTAAGAACTTAACCAACCTTTGAACACAATAACAATTTTGGGAGTTTAGATATTTTTCAAGAATGTATAGATTTGATTTTTCTCATTTACCAAATTTGCAGCTCTTTGAGTTTGTATGGAATTTATAGCAATCCACAAGTGCAAAAAATTCGCAAATTACAAAAAAATTAAAAATGAAAAAAATTAAAAATGGGCATCAGCCACGGGCTAAAATTGGCAAGGGGTCAGTCTTAGTGAAATCAATCAAAAATAGCTAAAAATTTTCGTGACCCCCTCCGATTTTGATGAAATTTGGTTTATTTGTAACACTAAGTGATAAACTAATGCACACTTATTTTCAGCCGTCTAAGTCAACAGGGGCCGAAAATACGGAGGGTTAAAATTTTCCCCAAAATCTCCCAGTCGCGACACTTTACACCGTAAAAACTTAATATCGTTGGTTCTATTATAGCTAGAAAGCCCATTTTTGGTTTGTTTTGAAGCTCATAATATGCTCTATAAGACCTACCATAACCAAAAAATTTTCGAAAAAAAATAAGTGTTACCTCCCTTATTTTAAGGTCGTGATAAAGGGAGGAGAAAATGGGGATGATGGTATCCCCCGATTTTTTTTTTACTTGATAATCTTATAGAGAAAGTCCTAAAGAATATATTCCAAAATTTTTAAGTTGGGACAACAATGGGATCGCTCAAAATCAAAATTTTTCACAATTTTCCCCAAAATCTCCAAATCGCAACACTCTTTAACCTTAAAAATTTAATATCATAAGTGCTTTTGTAGCTACAGAGCCAACTTTTTTTGTTTTAAAGCTTATAATACGCTCTACAAGACATACCAAAACCAAAAAATTTTCCAAAAAAAGGAATTGGTGCCCCCCTTATTTGAAAGTTGTGCCAAAGGGTGGAGGAAATGGGGGGAAAGTATCCCCCGATTTTTTTTTTACCTGGGATTCTCAAAGTGCAGGTCCTAATGAACATAGTCTACAATTTTTATGTTGGGACAACAATGGGATCGACCAAAATCAAAATTTTTCAAAATTTTCCCCCAAAATCATCAAATCGCGACATTCTTGCGCCTCCCATTGGAGTCCCAAGATAAAAATTTCAGGATATGCTCTCTAGAACTTACTCGCTAAAAAAAAAATTAAAAAAAAAAATTGGGGGATACTATCCCCCGATTTCCCCCACCCCTTGCCACGATCTTATAATACAGAAGGCACCCCTAATTTTTTTTTATTTTTTTTTTTTTTGTAATAGTAATATTGTAGGGCATATTAAGAGCTTTAAAACAAACCAAAAATGGACTCTGTAGCTATAATAAAGTCCACGATATTAAATTTGTAATGGGCAAGAGTGTCGCGATTTGGAGATTTTGGGGGAAATTGTGAAAAATTTTGATTTTGGTCGATCTGATTGTTGTCCCAACATAAAAATTTTAGGATATGTTCATTAGGACTTGCACTTTGAGAATACCAAGTAAAAAAAAAATCGGGGGATACTTTCCCCCCATTTCCTCCACCCTTTGCCACGACCTTTAAATAAGGGGAGCACCCTTCCTTTTTTCTAAAATTTTTTGGTTAAGGTAGGTATTGTAGAGCGTACTATAAGCTTTAAAACAAACAAAAATGGACTCTGTAGCTACAATAGCACATATGATATTAAATTTTTAAGGTTCAAGAGTGTTGCGATTTGGAGATTTTAGGGGAAATTGTGAAAAATTTTGATTTTGAGTGATCCCATTGTTGTCCCAACTTAAAAATTTTAGAGTATATTCTTTAGGACTTTCTCTATAAGTTTATCAAGTAAAAAAAAAATCGGGGGATACCATCATCCCCATTTTCTCCTCCCTTTATCACGACCTTAAAATAAGGGAGGTAACCCTTATTTTTTTTCGAAAATTTTTTGGTTATGGTAGGTCTTATAGAGCATATTGTGAGCTTCAAAACAAACCAAAAATGGGCTTTCTAGCTATAATAGAACCAACGATATTAAGTTTTTACGGTGTAAAGTGTCGCGACTGGGAGATTTTGGGGGAAATTTTGACCCTCCGTATTTTCGGCCCCTGTTGACTTAGAGGGCTGAAAATTTGCATTTGTTAGTTTTTTACGTAGTGTAAGAACTTAACCAAATTTCATCAATATCGGAGGGGGTCAAGAATATTCATGATTGATTTCACTAATAATGACCCCAAGATAATTTTTTTTGGAACTTGTTTCGTAATAAGCATTATTTTACTTAATTTTTAAAATATTTTTAAAAAATTAAAAAAAAATATTTTTTTCCAAAACCCGCGAACTAAAACCGCTTGTAGAGGCCTAAAAGTACCCTCCTAAATTTTTTTCATGATTTTTCCCGTTATCAGCTCGAAAATGCGCGTCGAGGTTTTGCTATTAGTTAACGAGATTCTATTAGTTAACGAGATTCGCAAATATGCATTTCATCGACCCACCCTACTGTACAAATCGACCCCCCAAAACTAAGTTTGTTTGGGCCGTTAAAAAAATACATGTCGAATTAATTTTTGTTCTGAACATCATTTCCAAATTTCATGATAGATCGGAGGATGACATCCCTTTTTAGAAACCACCATTGATCAATAATTTAATCGGGTGTCGACCTATATTTAAATTTTTTTATAATAATTCTTTGAACTTTTTAAAAATTGTTTTAATATTTTTTTTGAATTTTTCAGAATATATCATGAATTTTTCAAAATTTTTCTGATTTTTGTCTAAGTTTATCTAAATTTTCTTGAATTTTGCAGATTTTTTGCTAATTTTTCTGATAAAGTTCTATGAAAGAACCTGCACAGACAAAATAGTTTTTTTGTAATTAAGATTTGGTCATAAATATTTTTTTTTTTTGTTAATGCAATTAACATTTAGGTTAATATTGCAATTTTTTTTTTCAACCCATTTCAATCAAGTTCTTTATTTTTCTTAACTATTTATTTTAGTTTTAAATTTTGTTTCTCTAAAAATTTAATCCTTTAGGCTTATAATTTACTGTTTATTTCTTTTTCCCAATAATATGTCTGTCCATCTATCTGCTTGTGCTTTTCAGAAAGCATACATTTACCTTTTCAACATAAATATAATGCATCATCATCATTCCCATCATCAGGCCAAAAATAACAGTCGTATAGGTGTTTCACAGAAGGATTTTGACCAGAAAAATAGACATAACAAAACAAACTTCTCATGTTTTGAATATCTATATTAATGTAAGGTGCATACTATACCAAACAAGTATGCTGATTTCATTCTCAATAATCCTAATCCTAATGGATAAGATTTAGTTTTGTATAACTTGAATTTTAAAATTTGAGAGTAGCAAAAACTTTTCATTAACACCAATATGGAATATTTTTATACAATTTACTTACAAGGGAAATACTCCAACCCATATGAATCGAAAAGAGACAATTCTAAGTGTTTTAAAATTTCGTTGACACCTTATGAAATAATTTAATACTTCGAGAAAGTTCTAATAACTACCAAAATAAAAGGAATATCGTACAAAGCATAAATACGAGTCGACTTAAATTTAACAAAGATTATTTTATATTCATGTGAATATCGATGGTCTATGTCTTGATATAAAAACTCCCACAATTCACACATTTTCGTCAGAAAAATATTTAACGAAGCCGAATTTTTAGAAGGTTTCGGCAGCGTTGGATAGACATTAGAAAAAAACTTTCTCTTCATATAAAAACATTATAAAAACTCTTAAGAAGAAATGGTTCAAAAGTCACAAAAAACGTAAAAATCGCTTGACTCATTTTTTGAACCCCTAAATCCCCTTATGGCCAATAATCCAAGACATCGCAAGCTTATAACCATTAAGTTTTATGCAAATCGGTGTATAACACCGTCCGACAAAAAATAAAAAAGTCGTTAAACACGAACTGGATACTAAACGTTTGAAACTAGAGATTAAATGTAGCAAAACTGCATTTACAGTTTTTCATTTCGTGATCCTGTTTCACTGTAAAAGGACTTCAAAGTTTTAGTGGATTAAATTTTATAAAATTCTTGATAAAGTTTTCATAGGACTTTATTCACATTTTTTTATCCTAATATGACAAAATTAAAAATGGAAAAATTAGTTTGCCGTCACCATTTTCACCCTAGGACAATTACAAATATTTTAAAAAATGTATCCTTTAAAACTTTGAAGTCCTTTTAAAAGGAAACAGGATCTCGAAATGAAAAACTGTAAATGCAGTTTTACTCCATTTGATCTCTACATTCTGAAGTATATCATCCGGTTCATGTCTAATATTGGCAGTCGGCCGGTGTTATCACTTGTTTTTCGTTCATTTATTAAACAAATTTAACATTTTAGTGTCAGGATTTTAGACTTGGTGAAAAAGTTGTGTTGGTAAAAAAATAAGAAAAAATCAAAAGAAATTTTTTTTAATTAAAAGCTAAATTTTGGTGAAAAAAGTTTTGATGAAAAAAATATATTAATGAAAAAAAAAATGTTTTTGTTGAAAAAAAAAAATTTAATCAAAAAAAAAATATGAAAAAAATATTGACGAGAAAAAAAAATTAATGAAAAAAATAAAATTTGATGAAAAAAAAAAAAAATTTGTAATTTTTTTTTTTTTTTTAAATACAAAAGAAATTATGAAAAAATTTGATAAAAACAAATTTGATAAAAAAAAATTTTGTAAAATAATTATGTAACGTTTTATTCACCATCTGGTGAAAAACGTTTTTGTTCACCAGAAGGTGAGTTATTATCCAAGTTATAAATCGAAGCTGTAAACCGTTTTGGTTTTAAGAAAATGAAAACAGATATTCTTATTTTTTTCATAGGATGTCTCAAAATCTGAGACTTTTTCTATATGAAAAATGTCTCAGAATCAGAGACTTTTCCTATAGGAAAAATGTTTTCGAATCTAAAACTTTTTCTATAGAAAAAATGTTCAGATTCAAACTTTTTCTATAGGAAAAATGTCTCAGAATCTCAGACTTTTTCACTAGCAAACAAGTCTCAGAATCTGAGACTTTTGCTATAGGAAAAATGTGGGCTTTTGTAAGGAAAAATGTCTCAGAGTCTGAGACGCTGTCTATGGGAAAATTTTTTTAAAATCTAATACGTTTTCTATATGAAAAATGTCTTAGAATCTGAGACTTTTTCTACACTCAAAATAATACATTAGTAGATTTACTAATTTTGTTTTGCTAATGCTAGTAAGCTAACCTTTAGCAACTTTTTAGCTGAGATTAGCATGTTAGCAAAAATATCTTGTAAAATTCATTAAGCGCATTAGCAATTTTAAACAAAATTTGAACTAATTTTTTTTTGCTAAATTTAAAATTGGGTTGATCGAATTTTTACAAGCTTTTTTGCTAATATTAGCAAAAATGAGCTGTACATTTTTTTATATTTCAGAAAACTTAAAATGGCGCTATCTCGGAAACTAAGAGATAGAGCAAAATGGAGGCCATTTTCGGTTCTCGGGCTCTGCATAGTGTCGCCGGTCCTATTCACATGTGTGGACCCTAATGGATCCTAACTTTGGATCCAAAAAAGTAAGCATTCCCGAAAATTTTAAAATGCTCATATCTCGGTAAATATTGCCGACACAACAAAATGTCCAAATACATTTTTGTAGCTCTTAACACGTATAAAAATATTACGCTCTCCGAGTAATATTTTTGAAGCTATCGAGTTTTGTGATTCTCAAAACCCCAGTGGTCCCCTAAAATCACGTATCTCAAAAACTACACTCAAAAAAATACGTTAGTAGATTTACTAATTTTTTTTTGCTAATGCTAATTAGCTAACTTTTACCAAATTTTTAGTTGAGATTAGCATGTTAGCAAAAAATTCTTTTCTTTTGCTAAATTTGAAATTGAGTTGACAACATTTTTACAAGATTTTTTTACTAACACTAGCAAAAATTAATGGTAATTTTTTTTTTATTTTCAGAAAACTTAAAACTTAAACTTTTTGTAGCTCTCAACACGTAGAACAAGACCGTAGAAAAGCTCTCCGAGTAATATTTTTGAAGTTATCGAGTTTTTTAATTCTCAAGACCCCAGTGATCCCCTAAAATCACGTATCTCAAAAACTAAGCAAGGTAGAGCGAAACGGAAACAAATTTTGGATCAAAAACTATGACGATTTTTAAGGAACCCTACTAGGTCTAGGCCCATCGGAGTCTGGACCTATCGAGTCCAAACCCAATGGGGTCCTCAAATGTGAATGAACTAAGTTAAAATAAAAAAATTTCATCTAACTAATTTTTGGCAAAACATTTTTGCTAACTTTACCAAAAAAATTGTGGGTTCAAAATCAGCTAATTTTCTTGTATGTTTACAGGCTTTTTTTGCTAACATTACAGTTTTTTTTTTGAGTGTACAGGAAAAATGTCTCAGAATCTGAGACTTTTTCTATAGGAAAAATGTCTCAGAATCTGAGACTTTTGCATTTAAAATGTTAAATGTAAATTTAACTTTTTTATACCCTCCACTCTAGTGACAGAGGATATATATGAGTTTGTCATTCCGTCTGTGACACCTCGAAATATTGGTCTAGGACCCCATAAAGTATATATTCATGATCCTCGATCGATTTTAAGACTAAGATCTAACACCGTCCGTCTGACTGTTGAAATCACGCTAACTTTTGAAAGACTTTACGGAGGCTTCTTAAGTTTGGCAAATATGTTGGGCATTTACCTGGTCAGGTTGGTATTGCAATCCAGCGAAATCGGTCCAGTGGTTTAAAAGTTATGAGCAAAAGACTGAATTTCGGCACGGGTTTTTTCGTTAATTTACGGGATAAAAGCCACGCTAACTTTGGAAGGGAAATTCTGAGGATGCTGAAGCTTAGCATTTACATTTGTCGTTTCTCTGGCCTAGTTCGTGTTGAATATCAGCCAAATCGGTCTAGTGGTTCTAAAGTTATTATCAAAACCGTGAATTTCAGATTAATTTCAAATTAAATTCACGTGTTGAAAACCCGTTAAACATGTTTTAAAAACATTGGTAAGTCACAAAAATATTTTACAACATATTTTTGTCATTAAAAAATGTTTTTAAACTAAAAAAAGTACACTCGAAAAAAATTTTACACACAAAAAAAATTTAGTAAATTATTTTTTTTTTTTTTCAAAAATTATTTAAAAAAAAGCTTTTTTACACAAAATAAAATATTTCTAATCAAAAATGTAATTTTTTTCGCGTTAGAAAATTAACTATCACTTAAAAAGGGCATTGCGGGGGGTATTCATAGATTCGGCCAAGTCAAATTTAACCAAGGATGGGTACCAATTCGATAAAAGTATTGGTATTGGTATTGGTTTTTAAAATTATATTAGTATTGGTATAGGTATTGGTTTTCATTTTTTGTTGAATTTGTATAGGTTTCGGTATTGGTTTTGAATTATTTAGGTATTGGGTATTGGTATTGGTTTTAGCCTCGAATTGGTATCGGTTTTTAATAAGTATTGGTATTTATCTTAAATCGGTTTTGGGATTTGTATGCAAAAGGTTTTGTCGTTAATATTAATTAATTTAACGTAAGTCGTCCTTCTGTCCGTCCCACAGTGCACACTGGGGGCGAGATGGTAGGTTTTTTGGCCAATTTTTGACCGATTTTTTTGAAATTCAGAATATAAGCCTATATTAAGGTAATAAATAAGTGCCTTGAAAGTTTTTGAAATCGGACCTACAAGGAAACTATTTCAGGGTGGACACTTCATTTTTAATAAAATTTACAGTTGTTATAGATGAAACAAATGAAGAGAAACTTGTCTTTTGTTTATGTATTTGAATTAGAGATGGTCTGTGGTCCCGTAATTTGCGTGACTCAAAAAACCACGTGATTCAGAGTGATTTTCATTTAAATTAAGTACTATATTAGGGTAATTAATAAGTGACTTGAAACTTTTTGAAATCGGACCTACAAGGAAACTATTTCAGGGTGGACACTTCATTTTTAACAAAATTTACAGATGTTATAGATGAATCAAATGAAGAGACTTGCCTTTTGTTTAAGTATTTGAATTGGAGATGGTCTCTGGTCCCGTGATTCACGCGTGAGTGATTTTCATTTAAATCATTTGGTAATAGAGTGATTTTCATTTAAGTCAAGTGATTATATTAAGGTAATAAATAAGTGCCTTGAAACTTTTTGCATTCAGACCTACAAGGAAACTTTTTCAAGGGTGGACACTTCATTTTAAATAAAATTTACAGATGTTATAGATTTAACAAATAAAAAGACACTTGTTTCTTGTTTATGTATTTGAATTGCAGATGGTCGCTGGTCCCGTGATTTGCGTGACTCAAAAAAGTGATTTTCATTTAAATCACGTGATTGTGAGTTGAAAAATTCTGAGTGTCTAGAGCAGAGCTTCTCACTAACTTTTGCATCGCGACCCCTTTTCAATATTTCAAATTTCTCGCGACCCCCCAACAAGTGAGAAAATTAAAGTCGATAAAGACCGACCATATTATGCTCTACACCAAGTTTTCCCAAAAATTGGTCTCAAATCCAAATATGGACTGATTGGATCTCTGGGGAATACAAAGAAACTGGTCCGTTTTCTGTAAAATTTGCAATGATTATTTTTAAATGCTTTTACCTGCTTAATTTCGAAAGCATACTTATTATAATACGGTTTTAAGAGTAGTTTTTGCCAAATTTAAAGGGGACGTTTGCATGGAGGCTAGATCCTGACATGGGCCGATTTTTTTCAACACAGTTTTATAACATTTTATCTGTTTTAAAAGTCGCCAATTGAGCAAGGATGCTGATAGCATGTAGTCATGGCAATCATATCCTGAAGTAGTCAGATTTAAAAACTGTGCTTTTTAAACATTGCCCTAACGAGCTATGAAGCTGAAAATGGCCAAGTTAATAGTATTGAAGATGGAGCATATCTCAAGTTGTCGGATTTAAAATTCTTAAACTTTTGACAAAAAAATTATATGAATTATGGTAAAATTGTGATTTTGGCATGCATATAAGTAGTACGTAACATCAGATCCACACGGACATGGATTATTCGGTGTAAGGAACGGAAAAGGGGGTAAATTAAATTATATCTTTTCCTGACTTTTTTGAAGCCCACTGATAAGTTAAAAATAGGCATACATTGGCAGATCCAAACGTAGCCATGTATTTTTGTATTTGGATAACTCAGCAATTTCCCAAAAAATATGCTTTGCTTGTATATTTTATTTTAATAATTTTAGCATGATATTTACTAAACTTTTCGCGACCCCCTAGATATGCTTCCGTGGCCCCTAGGGGGTCGCGACCCACCGTTTGAGAACCATTGGTCTAGAGAGTGAGTCGAATTTTTGCGTGAGGGATGTTTTTTTTTGAAAAACCCCCTTAAAAAAAATATTTTTTAGCAGTATTTGCATTCAGAATTAAGTCAAACTTTAAACTAAATAGTACATGCTTAACCCATTTTGGACAAAGATTAATTTTTTTTTGGAAAAAGGTACCTATTTAGTAAAATTAGCACCGGCTGATCTCAAAACTCTTGTAAAAAAAATTTAATGTTCCGTTATTCCAGAAAAGCCTGTATTTCAACTTTCTATGCAATTTTAATATTTGGATTTATTTGCTATTTTATTAATTTATTTCGTTATTTTCAAAATAAATTGTTTCAAAATGTTTCAATTAGTGGAATTTGATAATAAATTAAATCTAAAAAAAATTAATATTAATTAATAAAAAAATTAAATGCCTAAACTAAAAAAATGCAATTTTTTCGTTTTTGCTTGAAACAATTTCTGTGCTGATGCACATTGCATTTAATGCACATATAAATTCCGGTGGTCAAGGGAAGATATTTTTTAATTGCAGAAAGATGAGACTTAACATTTCTAACAAAATATACCTGAACTTCATCCTTTTCATACATAAATATTTTTTTGAAAAAGGTGATCGAAATGGGTTATCATGCAGGGGTCCCGTTTTTCGATTTTAGATCTTTTGCCAATTGCGATTACACGGGTCAATTTTTTTCTTATATGGGGTTCACACTTACGACCTTAAACAAGTTGTTTAACAAAACACCAGTAACAGAATAAAAACGTAATGGATACAGAAAAAAGAATTTTTTAAACACGTAGCCCTTAAACTCTCAAAAATAGCAAGTGTGAACTGCACATTATGCGTTCTTAAATTCTTATATAATATAACTGTGCCTCTAATAAAACAATAAAATTTTTTTCTGGATTCTGGTGTTGTGACATAAAATTTTGTAACGTCTGCTTGATTAAAATTTTGGAATTTCCAAAAAAGGACATTAGTATTTTTTTTACAACGCAAAGAAGAGTGCAGTGACATTCAATGTACATATATCAAATATTAACAATGATTGCAAAAGAAAAAATTTCATCACAGAAAAGGTCTAAATTTTTTATGATCTACTTTTATTAGTGGTCATAAAAACCGTGACAAAAAATATTTCTTTTATGTTTTTATGGCTTTTAAAATTCAAGTAGCTAACTCCTTTTTGTTATGTGACATTGCATGCAAACGATTACTGATCGATGTAACATCTTTTGCAATTCGTTAGTCAGGTAAAACCTAATAATGTGATGAAAAGAAAATGTTTGACGTCACAATTAAAACAAACGAAAGTAAGAATACAAAAAACCGAAACAAAACCGATACGAAAGTAGAAAAAAATGAATTGGTATTGGTTTTTTATTGGTATTGGTTTTGAAGAATAAAAGTATTGGTTTTTAATTGGTATTGGTAGTGGGAATCGGTATTGGTTTTTTATCGGTATTGGTATCGCACAAATAAAGGTATTGGTTTTTAATTGGTATTGGTTTTCAATTTGAATTGGTATTAACGGGTATTGGTATCGAAAAGGTATTGGTACCCATCATTGAATTTAACATTTCTACTTGTTTTTTTTTTTTCTACATACATACTTTTCTACCATAGTGTTTATTTGTTTATGCATCGTATGGTGTCTAGAGTCAATACAAAACCACAAACAGTAATCTATGCTTTATTTACTATTGTATGTGTTGTATTGTATGTATAGAAGGACTATCTATTATATTGGAGCATGAATATATGTCAATTACATACACAATCTTATTTAGGCAGAAAATTTCGAGAATGAACATTCAAGATTAACATTGTATGTTATCAACACAGCAATGCACTGCTTAAGTCAGCAAGTAGTAAGATTTAAAATTGGAAAAGTATTAAATTTTTTGTAGAGAAATTAGTTTAAGGGAAATAACAAAGAAAAATTTAGAGTGAAATAATATTATGATTTGTAGAGAAAACTATGAAAAATAGTAAAATTATATTTATTTAAAATAGTTGTTTGAATATGATTTTAATAAAGTTTTTACATATTTTGATTAAGTAGCAAAAAAATCTTAAGTTCAGTTATATAGGTTTCTTTAAATTTTCAATTGTTTTAAAAAATGTAAAACATTTAAAGTAGGTATTCTAAAAACAAATAATTTAAAATCATTCAAAATGCACTGACACGTTTTGAGTCTTTTTTTTACGATTTTTCAATTTTTCATATTTTTTTTTTATTTTTTATAAAAAAATTTTGTTCATTTTATTTAGTTTTTTTTTTGGTTTCTTTTATACTATTACAAGCGATTTTATTTCTATTTTGTGAATTGTGTTTTTTGGTTAGATACAATGTTTCCAAACTCATATGAATGTTTTGCATACATAATACTATTTTTTCAGGAATTCAATATTATTTTCTTTATTTTTTCCGAAAATAAATAAAAAATGAAAACGGAAGAAAGGAAGAAAGGAAAAAGTTTTTACAAAAAAAATAATAGCTTAAAGTGTTTTGTATAAATATCGTCATCACGTGTTTGAACACTATTTCATTTGATATGCATACAACAAAACTCCCCAAAGTATGAATGTACAAAAGAACGAACGAGCGAATGGATGAATGGTTGCTTGGATGGATGAATATTTGAAAAACGTTTTGTTATTTTAATATTTATACATACACATTGGCATGAGTTTTAAAATATTGATATCTATTTGTTACATATAAGATTGATAGATGATTGTTTGATGGTACTTAAAAAAACAAATAAAATAAAAAAGTGTATTAAAAATATATAAGGAAAAAAATTATATTAAAAAAATATTAAATTTGACTAATCCATAACTATTCTCTGCAATATCCAAAATAAAATTGTTAATACAAAAGCATTTGAGAAAAACAAGTTTTTAAGAGAATTTTTTTTTTTTTTTAAACTAAAATTAGAAATTTTACACACATTTAGTGTGGCAATTTAAAATAGATGATGATGGAATAGTAATTACTTCCAATAGCTGTAGAATTATATTTCTTGAAACAAAAAAGGTTTGTAACTTGGATAAAAGTTCACCTTCTGGTGAATAAGAAGATTTTCACCAGGTCGTGAAAAAATCGTTACAAATTTATTCTTCAGCAATAATTTTTTTTTTTTTCATAAAAAAAAAATTTCATAATTTTTTTCATCAATTTTTGTTTTTATTTTCATAAAAAATTATTTTTATCAATTTTTTTTATCATCGTTTTTTTTCATCAAATTTTTTTCGATCAACAAATTTTTTCTTTCATTAACATTTTTATTTTTCATTAAATATTTTTTTTTTCTCAAATTCTAATTAATTTTAATTAAAAAATAAAAATTGTTTTATTCTAGCTCGAGGTCATTATTTCTTTTACTAAAATATGATATTCTCATAGAATAATTTTCAAGAAAATTGTTTTTCTGTTGTAATCTTATTTATGTTGGTAATTTTTTTTGCAAGACTTAATCGACACGCGCTTCGGAATTTTATTTTTTTCAGGTTTTTCATAAAAAAAAAAAAATTTATCCAAATTTTTATACCCTCCACTCTAGTGATAGAGGGTATACAATGTATACTATACATTAATTTGTCATTCCGTTTCTAACGCCTCAAAATATTGGTCTAAGACCCTATAAAGTATATATTTTCATGATGCTCGATCGATTTTAAGGCCGTCTGTCTGTAGAAAACACGATAACTTTTGAAAGGATTCACTGAGGCTGCTGAAGTTTGACATATACATATGTTTGTTAGCGAAATCGGTCCAGTAGTTAAAAATTATAAGCAAATGGGTGAAATTCGGCAAGGGTTTGTGGCGAATTCACTCGTTAAAAAACATGTAAAGTTAAAAAACATGAAAGACAATTCTAAGACTGCTGAAGCTTAATATATGGGGCATTCCATATCAAATCGGGCACTTTCAAAAATTGTTTTTTAGATTTTCCCAATTTGTTTAGAGTTTTTAGTATCCTTTGAAAACTCCTTCGTTGTAAATTTTCAGATTTTTTTGATGACCCGTTCAAAAGATATCGAATTTTTAAAAAATTGGTAGTTTGTTCCTTTACTCAAACTTCTTTTACTCATAACTTCTTCAATAATGGTCCAAATTTCAATTTGTTTTCAAGATTTTTGCTTTTTACGTACTTTAAAAAAAATCCTAAAAAATTCTTTAAAGCGCTCTAGTATGCAATTTTTAAGTTTTAAAATTTCAATTTCATTTCTGAAAATGTATGTACTCTTCGATTTTTTTGAAATTTTTTTGTGTAAAACTTCTATCGATTCTACAAATTTTTTGCCCAGGAGGATCGTGGGATAACGATTAGTACTATTTTTAAAATTTTTTGAAAAAAATTTATTGTTATTTTCCAATCTTAAAATCATTTCTACTGCTCCAGTGCACAGTGCCACATTTGTCCAGTCTAGCACGACAAAAATAAAAGAAAAAGTTCCCCGATTTTTATGATTTGTTTGTATGTATTATAAAACATTCCTAATAACACGGAAATACTCATATAACAACTATAATTCTATTCGTTATTAAGATGTGGGTGCATAAAGTTGCATCTTGTAAAATCCTGAAAGTAGTGTTCATTATTTCGATTTTAAACTGTTTTAACTTTTTAACAAAAAAAAATATTTATACACACTTTTTTTGGTAAATTTAAAGGATATTTAAAGGCTTTAAGTCATATCTTTTCTTCTTTTTTTAAACTATTTTTCTATTTTTTATTAAATTTTTAACATAATAAAAATTTTTGAAAAGAAAATTATATCTTTATTATTTTTAATGCAATAGAACTTTTGTGTTTGGTCTCTATTGGTCGCTGGACTTTTTCAGACATATTGACCAATATCCATAGTACTTATTTCAATGGCTAACTTTTGCGACCGTCTGCGACGCCAACTACAGTGGGGCGATATATAAACCTTGTTTTTACATATTTTTTAAACATATTTTTAAAAATTGGCCGTGGCAGTTGTCTGACCGCCTCCTTTTTTGTGATATTATTTCTACAGTCCGTCAGAGTATACATACCAAGTTTAAAGAAATTACAACCAAAATTAAAATTTTTTAAAAAGTGGGCGTGGCCGTTAACTGGCCTCCCATATTTTTCATAATGTTGTTTTTGAAGTCAAAACGAACATTTATACCGAATTTCCAGTCAATATAAATAAAATTGGATTTTTGTCGTCCTAGATTGGTCAAATGTGGCACTGTGCAGTGGTGCGTCATAGAGAGGTTATTTATAAGACCGACCCCCATTAATTTTTACGTCGTAACATTTCTTTGGAACAAACTAATACCCTATCTCCAATTTCTAAGGGGGCTCCCACACAAAACAACATTTTTTAAAATTTGCTCCAACCGCTCTAACTGCCCTTATAGTGCCCTTAGAGCAACAAAATGTATGACCGACCCATAATATATTTTTTTTTCCAAACATTTTCTCTGAGCACACCTACCCTCTATCTCTAATTTTTGAGGCGGTCCCCATACAATTTTTTTTATTTTTGTAAATTTGTTTTATTTAATCAGCTTCTACCGGTCCAAAGCACAGTGGCCGAAACATCCAATCTAGCGGCGCTTAATTCGGAAATGTAAAATAATAAAGCCCAATGCATATTTGTGATTATAAAACTTATAAAAAATTTAATTTTTAACCATATTTATTTATTTATTTCAGTGTTTTTATGTATTTTGGGAAATTTATGTGAATATCGGGAGGGTGGTCTGTATGAGGACTAGAAGTTAATATGTTCCGATTCCGTTAAAATTTAGAGTGATTATTTATGGCTACAAAAAACATTTACCAGTCGAATTTCAAGAGGGTATTTGTTAAAATACCATTGTTACGGCTTTTTAGTAAAACTGGATGGGGAAATTGACATGGGGGCTATGGGATAACATGGACCGATTTTGTCAAAAATTTAATAGGTTTTGTTTTTTCGATAAAAAATCTTAAATTTCAAATTTTAGCCAAATCGATTGAAAATTGTGGTCTGTATCGCGTTTATACTGTTTATTTGGACAGCAGATGGACCCTAAAAAACCGAACAACTTGCGGGAACTAGCACGCCATACTGAAACGTCACAACAAAAATAAGCCAAAATAATAAACAAAACAGGAATTGGACCGAATACGATCGAATTTTAAAAGTTGCAGTCCATGAAACTATAGTTTATATCACAAATGTCAACTTCTTTAATGCACTAATAATAAACTAGATACACACAGGACACAAACACTTATTTTTAAGTTAAAACATACCTTTTACTTTCAATTAAAACATTTTGACTCAAAATGTATAAACAATTGACTTAAAAGTGTCAAGAAAAACTCACGGAGTAATTAGGCCCCAAATTCCTTTAATACACTTGCTGCAGAAAATGTATATTTGACAGCTTACAGCTGTGCGAATATTGAAAGCAAAACAAAAGTAAAAACGTAATTTTTTTCTGTAAAGTATAGGTAAACGATGCAGTGCAAAAATATTAACCGATCATAATTTTTAAACTTTGACTTAAGCGCCGCTAGATCAGTGATTTCGGCCACAGTGCAACGGTGCGTCGGAGAAGGGTCATTAGTCAGACTGACCCACATTTATTTTTACACTACAACATTTTTTTAAAACATACCTACGCCCTATCTTCAAAGCAGATTTATTAAATTTTTTCGACTTATTTCAAAGGAAACAATTTAATAGTATGTGATAATTTACAATTTTACTTTTTTAAGCATTTTTCACTTTTCGCACGAATTTTTGATCTTCGACATCCCTAGTGAAATTTGATGCAGAAATTTTTTGTAGAACATTTTAACTAGAGATGGGCGCCTGAGTGAATTTTGACTCACACTCACTCACGCTCACGACAGGAATTTTTGAATCACGCACACTCACTCACGAGCATATTTTTTCTACTCACACTCACTCACAATCACGTGAGTAAATTTAAAACAACTCACACTCACGTGCACTCACGCAAGCTTCACTCACACTCACGTTGACTCACACTCACGAAACTCTTTTTTATACACCAAAAAATGTCAAAAACTAATTTCAAAAATTTTTCAAAATTTTCAACACAATTTACAGTACAGCGAAATTTTACATATTTTTTTTTTGGGCCGAAATCTTAGTTAAGCCAAATTTTACATTTTTTTTGTTGCTTTTTTTGTTACAAAAGGAAATATAAAGATAAAATAAATCACGCAAACTCACGCAAAAAAATCGACTCACGCACACTCACTCACGCAAAAATCTTACTCACGCACACTCACTCACGCAATATTTTTCGCCACTCACACTCACTCACAATCACGTGAGTAAAATTGAAATCAGTCACACTCACGCGTGATCACGCGTGATTCACGTGAATCACGCTATAATCTGCTCATGTGCCCATCTCTAATTTTAACCCTTTAAACCAGGGGTCGGCAGAAAGAGGCATATGAATGTGTTGGTGCATTAATATAAATAAGCATGTATTTGTGTATTTTTTAAACAAAGCGACATCAACCTGCTTGGAAGAAAGTTTGCTTGCTACTGAATGAAGTTATTGTATATTTTATGGTCTGAGCTATAAGTTTTATGGACATTCGTGTTGAATACATGTAGATAGCCGAATTTGTTCGGGATCCATGTGCAATGGATGCCGACCACTGCTTTAAACGCACGTTTTATTGGTGTTCTATGAGGATATTTAAAAAAAGGACCAAAATGACCCCTAAAACTTGGAGATAGAGGGTTAATTTATTCTAAGAAAAGAACTTACATCAAATTTTACTGAAGACATATCTTAACATTATTTACCTCAGAATTAGATTTATACTTATTTTTTTAATTATTCAAAATGCCTTTGAAAAAAATTGAAAAACTTCAGTGGGCCATAAAAAAAGTCTTCAAAACCCTTAAGGGGTTTTGCTCTTCTATTGGACTGGACCGATTTTGATGAAATTTTCTTTGATTTGTAGATTATTAAATTATTTAGTACTAAACGTGGCCATTTTTTGATAAATTTTAACCTAATTATGTTATTTTATAAAAGAAGAAATGTATTTTTTTTAATTTTTCAAGTTTATATTAGAATAATTTCAACAAAAAACAATAATTTTCAAAAAATGGCCACGGAAGGTACTAGAAAATTAAAAATCAAAATCGGTTCAGTAGTTTTTGCTGTACAACTGCACTCGTTTTTGTCTTGAAAACAGAATTCTACAATTGAGTCGCAACCCTGGCAATTCTTGTTGACCAAAGTTTGTGTTATAAAATTTTTAAAATATTACAATAGATGAATTCCAAAATTTTTGACTACAAAAAAACACTTTTTCGGCCTTACCTATTTCAATTGCCTTAAAAATTGGTAAATATATGCTTCTGATTTTTGTTGAATTTCGGTTTTTGTTATTTAGTCAAAATTGTAAATGGTTCGCGTTTTATCTCTGTTCAAAGTTGGTTATGTCCTGTTCTTAAAATAGAATTTTGAAAAGGGATAGGATGCTTTGCAAAAAGGATATTGAAAGTACAAAATGTCCTTAATTTGCAAATATCTCAAAATGCCTATCTTTAATTTTCCTATATTTTTTTGCACAAGTAGCAATGACCATGTCAAATTTAATTTTTTCTTATTTAATATCAAATGTTCAACGAGACGTATGAGTGATATGGAAATTCTTAAAATAAATTTAATATTAATCATTCGCCTAGTTGTTTTAGTATAAGTTTAATATACACAGTTTAATAAAACACACAGTCCAAACATTAATGCTTTAAAAAAAAAAAAATATAATTAAATATTTGTCATTTTTGCTATTTTTGTTTAAATATTTAAAACCATTTTTTTGTTAAATTATTTACATGAAATATGATTTAACATGCGTAATCAGTGTGTAGTGATTATAAAATTCAATCAAATTAAAATTTTAATATAATTTATAATACATGTTGGTGATGAAAAAAATACCATTTAATTTCCTTTTTTGTTTAAAAACAAATTATTTCTCGGTAAGCAAACTCAAATGATTTTTATTAAAAACAAAAAAAAAAATCCTAAAGCCTCAAACGTACTGGGAAAAATTACAATTGTAAACCATGTCAAATCATTTAACAATTAACATTTTTTGTTTGCTTCTGTTTGTTAAACATAAATATTCAAATTATAAAAAAAAATAACACACAACTAAAATATATGTATATTTTTACTAAAAATATATGAAAGTAGAAAATAATTGAATATTAAGAACCCTACAGTGGGTAAAACTGATCGGGGGTAGAATCAGGAAATGTGTTATATGTGAAATTTGATCAATTTTAGGATATGATCTATAGGATTCTAAGGCTTTTATGACAAGAGAAATTTTGCGAGTAAGATAAGGTTTAAAGTGGCTTTTCTTCATTCCCTGTAGACTCTGAGGTCCGTTATGACACCACCGATTTTGTATTTCAAAGTTCGGTTCAGTATCAAAGATAAATGCGACGCAACCAAGTAATTTTTGTTAAGTAAGTTAGTTTAAAGTCGACCTTGTCACTCATTAATTTTGTGTTGTGGTTTTTTGCATATACAAAAAGAAAAATTGTTTTAATTTTATAGTTTTTTTTGTTTCTATAAAAATAAAATGTACAAAATATCTTTCTACATACAAACTTTAACCACAATTGACAACAAAAGCAAAACAATATACATATATGTATTAATTAGGGTATACAATTGGAAAATTGTTTTCATTTACGTCACTAAAATATTACCTTATATAAATCTGCCTTGGTTCAAACGTTAATTAATACTGATATATAAGTTTTTCATTCCGTTTGTAACACCTCGAAATATTGGTCTAGGACCCCATTATCATGATCCTTGGTCGATTTTAAGTCGATCTATGAAGGTCCGTCCGTCTGTCTGTAGAAAACATGCAAAATTTTAAAAAGAATTTACTGAGGCTGCTGAATTTTCATACTACAAAAAAATATTTTCAGTTCAAAAAAATTTTACACTTAAAAAAATTTTTTTTTTTTACAAAAATGCCAAAAAAAAAGTTTTCTACTCAAAAAAAAAAAAAAAAATCTAATCAAAATTGTTAGTTTTTTTCAGAGCTTCGAAGAATGAAATCCTTTTCGAATGAATTCACAAAAAAATCCATTTAATTTTCATAGTCAGTGAATGCATTCGATTTCATAAATTAACATTGAATTCAGTCCTTGGAATTCATTCGATTGAATGGAAAAAAATGAATGCATTCGATTTCTTGTGCGTTTGATTTTTTATCATTCCACTGCGAATGCAATCGATTTTTTAAATAGATAGACCAAAACGGATCCAAATTTTGGTCCATAGTATTGCCGACACTCTTTACATACGGTGACCCTAATGGGCTATAATTTTTAATCCGAAAAAATTGGTGTTCCCGAAAATTTTCAAAATGCACATATTAACTACCTACACGACAAAAAGTGTGAAGAGTGTTGGCGATACTGTGGACAAAAAATTGGCTCCGTTTTGCTCTATCTTGATTAGTTTTTTTAAGTTTTTTATGCAATGAATGAATGAGCCATTCGATTTTTCAAATTGAATGAAAAGAAAATCGATTGCATTCAGAAGTAAATGCATTCGATTTTAAAAAGTCGAATGAAAAAAAATCGAATGAATTCGAATTTTGAAAGTCGAATGAAAAATAAATCGAATGCATTCGATATTTATAAATCGAATGAATCTAAAGTGAATTCATTCAATTCGCTAAATTGTGATTGGGGAATGCAATCACTAAATTTTCATTCAGAATGCCAAATCGAATTAAGGAATTAAATCCTGCAAAGCTCTGATTTTTTTCACGTTAGAAAATGTACTATCCTTTTAAATGGGCATTGTGGAAGGTATTCATAGATTCGGTCAAGTCCAGTTTAACTTTACTTGTTTTGCATTAATTTAAAAAAATATTTTTTTTATTTGCATTGATTCAAAAACGGACCTGACCATTAAAATCAGCATGGCTTAATTATAAAGAAATGATTGTAGAATCGGAGGCACAAACATTTTTTTTTTTTTTTTGTAACGTAGTGTTACTAAAAACTTGAACGCGTTGGTGCGTGTACTTTTATAGCGATCTCGAAAAACTAAATACGCAGCTCTTAATATTTTCCCATACACTACACTATTTTATCTTTAGATTTTAATTTGAAAAAAAAAAAAAAAAACATAATGCCCTTTTTAAGTGACGGTAAATTTTCTAACGTGAAATAACATTTTTGATTAGAAATATTTTATTTTGTGTAAAAAAACTTTTTTTTTGTAATTTTTAAAAAAAAAAAATAATTTACTAATTTTTTTTTTTGAGTGTAAAATTTTTTTCGAGTGCATTTTATTTTAGCTTAAAATTATTTTTGAGTGACAAAAATACGTTGTAAAATATTTTTGTGACTTACCAATGTTTTTAAAACATGTTTAACGGGTTTTCAGCACGTGAATTTAAGGTGAAACTAATCTGAAATTCACGGTTTTGCTAATTTCTTTTGAACCACTAGACCGATTTGGCGGAAATTCAATACGAACCAGGCCAGGGGAACGAAAAATATATACGCCAAGCTTCAGCATCCTCAGAATTGCCTTTCGAAAGTTAGCGTGTTTTTTATCTCGTGAATTCACGAAAAACCCTTGCCGAAATTCAGTATTTTGCTCATAACTTTTGGACTACTGCACTGTGGGCCAGGATTTCCATTTTTTGGCCAATAAGGTCTGTAAGGCAACACATATTAAAAAATATTTTTTCGGAATGTCGACACCTTGAATTTTGTCCACCTTTAATATCTTTTTATTATAGCTTAAAGTTTTTTTTTTGCATGAGGTTAAAGTCAATGTTTGAGATTTTTTTTATATTTTTTATTTATGAAACAAATAATTTTTTTTTGTACTTCGACACAATATTTTTTTCAAATTTTCGGTGAAGTTCTCCTAAAGACATACCTGTTTGTTCAACACATGATATAAACTGCCAAAAAGTAAGCTACAAGCATATTTTTTTAAAATAAATTATGGAAATTCATACTTTTGTTGAAATTCGCCTTTTTCAACACCAAAGTCCAAAAAAGTCCAAACGATATTGACAAACCTCGAACTACGATCTGTCTCTGACAATGTATTCTATTCACATTTTTGCGACCCTGTGCGACCGTTCATAAACTTTTGATCTAGAGACAATAAACAAAAATATGACGTTTAGAATGCCCTAAAATGGAACTTCAACATTTTTCGATATTTTTGTTTCTATTGATTTCTAATAAAAAATGCCTCACTTTTTCAACATTGGCGTGATAACTGCTGATGGGCACGTGAGTGAATTTTGACTCACGTTGACTCACGCTCACGAAAAAAAAACATAATTTACTCAACAGTTTTTTTCTCACACTTACTCACTATTTACGTGAGTAAACAGAACACCACTCACGTGTGACTCACGCTCACTCGTAACTCACGCTAAACATTTAAAACACGAAAAAAATTGTAAAAACTGAATCAATACAATTTAATAGTTTTGACTCACGCAAAAAAATTGCACTCACTACGAATCACTCACGCAAAAAATTGTCTCACTCACTTATCACTCACGAACAAAAAATTTTAATCAAGCTCACTTTCGATCACGAGTAATTCACGTGACAAGCGTCCATCTCTAGTGCTAAACATTAAAACTGGTAACGCATTTAAGCGGGCTTATTTTGACAATAGCATTTTTAATATTTTTTACGAAATTGTAAGCTTGTAGCATTATTTGTACATTTAGGATGGCAAATGCTTATTGGAAGTAAAAAAGATCTCTCTTAAATGAGCCACTGAATATATCAACTTTTTGACGCATTTAAAAGAGAAATATTTTATTGAAATCTTCTGATAAAAGCAAAAAGAGGGATTTATAAAAACTTAGAAATTTAAACATTGTACATTTTTTAAAAAGCTATGTCCAAATTTTGGATCCGCCATTTTGATTTCAAAAAATCTGAGTTCGTATTCGTGTTGTGCAATCATTTCTTAGTGATATTTTGAAACATTAATCAATAATTTAAATATCTTGTCCGCCATATTGGATCCGCTATTTTGAATATTTGATTCTGAAATCAGATTTGGCATTCCAAAAACCATCAAAATCAGACAACATAGAAAAAAACTTAATATTTTATTTGACGCCATATTGAATCCGCCATTTTGAATTTAAAAAATCGGAGCACATATTCGTAATTACTGACCCTAAATACATAAAAAATTACTAATTTAAGTACAATTAGCTAAGAATTACAAAAGCATATTCGCCATATTGGATCCGCCATTTTGAATTTCAAATCTTTAATTCCAAAATCAGTTTTTAAATCCGAAAAACCATTAAAATCTAAGTTTTTGGCCAAAAGAGACAACACATAAACAATTTTAAATTTAAATTTGTCGCCATATTGGATCTGCCATTTTGAATTTTGAAATTTTTTTTCCAGAATCGTGATCAGCGATCCTTTAACACTCATATGCAATACTTTTTTGACATATAGGTTAAGCGGTCTATTTATGGCCAAAATTCAGGGATGCTGGCCCACAGTGTACTGGACCGATATCGCTGGATTGCAATACTAACCTGACCAGGTAAATACCCAACATACATGCAAAACTTCAGGGGCTTCCTATAGTCTTTCAAGAGCTAGCGTGTTTTCAATAGACGGAAGGACGTACGGACATCGCCAGATAGTCTTAAAATCGATCGAGGATCATGAATATATACTTTATGGGGTCCTTGACGAATATTTCGAGGTGTTACAAACGAAATGACAAACTTATATATACCCTCTATCACTAGAGTGGAATTTTAGCAGAATCGGTCTAGTGGTTCAAAAGCTATAAGCAAAACCCTGAATTTCAGATTGGTTTCATGTTAAATCCCACGTGTTAAACAAGTTTTAAAAGCATTGGTGGTAACTCAACAATGCTTTTCAAACTTGTTTAATTTTAAAGCAATGCTTTTTAAACTTTTTTTGTTTTATTTAAAAAGTTGGTAACTTAAAAACTATGTTCGAAAAAATTTCACCCTCAAAAAAAATTTTTTTTTACGTGCATTCGTCAGAAATATTTTTACAGTAAAAAAAACATTTCACTCAAAAAAAGTTTTACACTCAAAAAAAATAATTTTTCTTTTTTCTTCTTTTTTTTTTAAAGTTACAAAAAAGAGTTTTTTATAAATCAAAATTGTTAATTTTTTCACGTTAATAAATATACCATCCTTTAAAAAAGGCATTGTGGATGGTATTTATAGATTCGGCAAAGTCGAATTTAACTTTTCTACTTGTTAAAATTAAGAACGTTTTATACAAAATTTTTATGTGAAAGATAAAATGGGTGAGATGACATTATCCTTACGGACATAATTCCCATTTACGTTATGGGGACTATGACCAAATTAATCTCGGTCTTAATCCCCATAATGGTACTGGGAAATATGACCGAAAATAATTTAGACCTACTCCCAATAAAAAGTGGACATAATTCCCAGATTTATGCGGATAATGACCACGTAACGAATGGCCATTGGCCATAATCCCCATTACAGGGATTATGTCCACTATACTAGTTGGTCGTAACCCCAAAAATTGTATATTTTGGAAAAGGTCATAGTCCCCACAACTAATATGGGGATTATAACCGTGATGGATTCGGTCATAACTCCCATTTCTGTTATGTGGATAATGTCCGTGGGGATTATATCCTGTCACCTATTGAAATTGAAATTTTTTTATAATCTGATAATTTTTTGTGTGAAAATGTTTAAGCATCTAAGGATTTTTGTATACTCTGGTATGTGGATAATGTCCGTGGGGATTATATCCTGTCACCTATTGAAGTTGAAAATTTTTTATAATCTGATAATTTTTTGTGTGAAAATGTTTAAGCATCTAAGGATTTTTGTATACTCAAAATAATACATTAGTAGATTTTCTAATTATTTTTTGCTAATGCTGGTTAGCTAACTTTTAGGAAATTTTTAGTTGAGATTAGCATGTTAGCAAAAATATCTTGTAAACTTCATTTAGAGCATTAGCAATTTTAAACAAAATTTGAACTAATTTTTTTTTGCTAAATTTAAAATTGAGTTCACCAAATTTTTTTTGCTAATATTATCAAAAGTAAATGGTAATTTTTTTTTTATTTTCAAAAAACTTAAAATGGCGCTATCTCGGAAACTAAGTTTTCGGGCTCACCATAGTATCGCCGGTCCTCTTCACATGTGTGGACCCTAATGGGTCCTAACTTTGGATCCAAAAAAGTTGGCACTCCCGAAAATTTTAAAATGCTCGTATCTCGGTAAATATTGCCGATACAACAAAAAGTCCAAAAGCATTTTTGTAGCTCTCAACACGTAGAACAAGACCAAAGAAAATAATCAAGAAGAAAATAATCAAAAGCTCTCCGAGTAATATTTTTGAAGTTATCGAGTTTTGCAATTCTCAAAACCCCGGTGGTCCCCTAAAATCACGTATCTCAAAAACTAAGCAAGGTAGAGCGAAACGGACACAAATTTTGGATCAAAAACTATGACGATTTTTAAGGAACCCAACTAGGTCTAGGCCCATCGGGGTCTGGACCTATCGGGTCCGAACCCAATGGGAACCTCAAATGTGTACACTCAAAATATTTTGTAGGCAAAAACAACTGAAAAAACACTTAAAACCAGTGAATAAACAATTAAAAACCATCCCAGTAATTATTCATTTGTTTTAACAAGCATCAACATTTATTTTTTACTGTTGACAAAATTTTCTAAAATAAATAACATTAAACATTAAAAAATAACGTTTTTTTCCCTCTTTTTTACCAACAAATTCGAAAAAAATAACCTACGAAAACATTAAAAATTAATGATAGTTCTGTTATTTTTACCAACAAATTTCAAAAAAATAACCTACAAAAACAATAAAAAATTATGATTTCGTAGATAGTTTTTTACAATTTTTATTGAAATATTTTTTTAAAAATTTTTAATAAAATTTTTGAGGAATCGATCCCGCAATCAACTACATTCTGGCCAGACACTCTACCCATCGTGCCAAAGTCACTTGATACAAACACGTTTTTATATTTCTATAAATAATTTTTTGATTTTTTTTTCTACAAAAAAATAACTGACTTGTGTAGGTAAAAACTAATGATATTTTATTAAAAAATACCAACAATTTAAAAAAAAAATACTTACACAAATCATTAAAAATCAAAAGAATAATCAGCAGTTTTTACTTTCAGAACAAAAATAAATGACTTTAAAAATTGAATGTTAATGAAAGTCTTTATTTTTTAGTGTGTTATTTTTGAAACAAAGGACTGAAGTAGTCATTAATAAAAACTGATCATCAAACAAATGTTTTTTTCTTTTAAAAACGACTAAACGGAAAACTTTTTAAATAAACTACAAACAGTTAATGACATAATTTTTTGAGTGTATGAACTAAGTTGAAATAAAAAATTTCAGTTAACTAATTTTTAGCAAAACGTTTTTGCTAACTTTACCAAAAAAATTTTGGGTTCAAAATCAGCAAATTTTCTTGTAGGTTTACAAGCTTTTTTTGCTAACTTTACAGGTTTTTTTTTTGAGTGTATGCGAAGAATCCATCTAAATTAGAGAATTGTATTCAAATCTAAGTGTTACTTTAAAATCTAAGAATATTTTCATAACTAATTAGAATAATTTTCAGAACTTTGAAATTTTTTAATAGAAATAATGCCTTAAAATCTCAGGTTTTTTCTATTGAAAATATCTAAAAATATGAGACATATTCTTTAAGAAAAATATTGTTGTATCTTGGAAGTTTTCTACGGAAAATATGATCTGAGAATTTAAAAATGTTTTAACCCGATTAATTATTTTGCAGATCCGATTAAAACTTATTGCTGCACAACTAACCACCCTAATATTTATTTATAACTTTTTAATAAAAAAAATATGAAAAATAATTACAAAAAATAAATATAAAATGAAATAAAAATAATGTTTAAACAAAAATAGGAAATAAAAATTCAATCAATCATTTGTGAGGATCATAAAAAAATAAATAATTATTATCTCTCTCTTTTAAATATGAAAATATAATGTTTTCTGTTTTAACATAAAATATTTATGCAATTTTTATTTAATCATGTTGTGTGTGTGTGTTAAAAAAGTTGTATGAATTCAATGGATTTAAATCAGCGATACGCAGACACATACTATAACATTTATGCTTGTGTGGGTAGTAGCAAGCGAAAAGTCAACAAATTTGCTTAAGCAACAGAATTTTATAGTGTATGTGTGTTGACAGCGCACAAGCAGCGCCTATTCCCGCGGGAATAGGAATTACAAAAATGCGTATCACTGATTTAAATATTATTTAACTCTGTGTTCATTCAACGTGTTTTTTTGCACTAGTATTTTTTCAAACCATGCTTGTTAAAGCAAATTAAATATGTGGTTCATTTTTTTTTGTATAAAATTTTGTGTTAAATTGAATTTTAATTTGTTAACAAAATTGTTGTTTTTTAATATTTAATTATATTTAATTATTTAGCAGTACAAAGTAGAAAATTAAAATTAAATAAATGAAGTGTTTACGATGATGATATTACAAATTTCAACATAAATTTTTAAAGTTGAATTTTTTGGGGAAAAAAAATAAATAAAAATTTAAGAAATTTCTTATTTAAGAAGGCTAACTAATATTTGAAAATTTAATTTTATAATATTTTCCATTTTTATTTATTTTTTTATATTATGTTTAACAAACTCCTTATCTTGTCTCCCATCATTCTCATAGCCAGCTTCTTTAATATCTTTTGTCTTGGCAAAAAAAAAAAAAAAATATTATAAATATTACCCGCTGTGTTAAAAAACATAAATTTTTCATAAAATCAAGAAAAGAAAATATTCTTTTTTTTTTACAAAATAATATGCTTAATATAACGCCTATGTATGTATATTATTTAACAACAAGGGAGAGTGTAAAAATCGTTTGTAATAAATGTATGAATTTTTCAAGGTAAATAACTAGTAGCCATCATAAACAAAACAACATCCATAATATCCCATGATAAATGTTTACCGACACATGTAAATCATTTCTTTAAAAAAAGCAAACAAATAAACAAATTAACCCTCAAATGTTTAAAAGAAGAAAACAAGTAAGTGATCATAGTTGTTACGAGTGTAATGTGATGTTTGATACCTCAATTTTGAATCTCACAGCACACATTGGATCCTAGACGCGCATTTGAGAGCCAAACAAATGTTTAGTTATTTACAAAAATTGCTCATATTCGCTAAGTAGACACCCTAGGAGAAAGAAAACCGTTCATAGAGAGAAAATCCATCGCTTAGTTTAGTCAGGACATAAAGTCAAAGTAAGGACTTTTTCCAAAAATTTGAAAAAAATAATTTTTTTTGAAGACCTTTCTTATTTTATTTTTTAAAACTACTTCCAATGATGCGATTTTCCTGAAATTAAATGAAGATTGTAGCTATAACTAGTACCTTTGTTACACATTTTATTGTTTTTAATATTACTCTTTGTAAGTAGGAAATACAGGCCATCAAAAAGTGCCAATTTTTAAAAAATTAGAAAAAACATTTTATATTTTGGATTGCAACTTTTGTGGGGAATGAAAGGGAATGGTGATTCTTTTTGTACAATAAACTAGAAGTAATACTTAATACTCCTGGGGTAGAAACTAGTGCAGCCAGTTGCAGCTGCGGCCTGGAATGAGGCTTAAATTGGGGTCTATTAACGAAAAAAAAATATTTTTAAAGTAATTATTTTTTAAAATACTTTACTATTAATCGTTTCATTATAAAAATTTACTTAAATGATATGCTGTTAACATTTAACAGCGGTTTCCAATAATTACTGATTTTGATACCCTACTATACTTTATTAAGGCAAAAGGAGTTTCACCTAACGCTTGTAACATATAAAAAATATTTGTAGTGTTTCATGACAATTATCGGAGGAGGCTCTGAAAAGATCACATAGGCACTTTAAAAATTATAAAAGAAACTTTAACAGACAAAACTCTAAAACAAACAACCTGCAAGATGTTTTTAATAAGTTTATGATTGAGTCCAATCCAAATATAACCCTAATAAGGCAGACAGAAATGTTGGAAGTACTGATTACACTGTGACACAATTGAAGGGTCATGTCTTAGGGCCTCAACCAAACCAAGACAGTTAGAAAGTACTTGTGTGTAGTAGTAAAACCCCCAATGGGTTTTGCTCTGTAACGTCACAAATTTTTTTTATAGCCCACTGAATTTTTAATTTTTTTTAATGGCGTTTGAAAAAAGTCGAAAAAATAGTGTAACTGTTCTTTTGAGCTTAAAATAGTGTTTGGATGTCTTCAATAGAATTTGATGGGGAATTTTTTTCTAGAATATATTAACCCACTATCTGCCGCATTTTTTGGTCATTTAAATACTTTTTTTAAGAAATGGCTTAAAAGTCTACTATGACTTGCGTTTAAAGGGTTAAAATGTTCTACGAATATGTTCTGCATCAAATTTCACTAGGGGTTACTGGAGGCAGAAAGTTCGACTGGTATAAAGAAAATGCAGAAAAAATATAAATTGTAAAGTGTCATTCATTTTTTGATATGTTTGCCAGAAATTGTATACAATTGTAACAAACAAATTTAGGAAAAAATATAAAAAGTTAATGATACTTTACAATTAATCTTTTTTATGCATTTTTCGTATACCGGTCGAACTTTCTGCTTTCAGTAACCCCCAGTGAAATTTGATGCTGAAAATAATCGTAGAACAATTTAATCCTTTAAACGCACGTCTCAGTAGGTTTCTGAGCCATTTCTTAAAAAAATGACGTAAATGACAAATTAAAACGGGAGATATAGGTTTAGCGTACTCTAGAAAAATGTTCCCCATAAAATTCTATTGAAGACATCCAATCACTATTTTAAGTTCAAAAGAACATTACCGTTAGTTTTTTCGATTTTTTTCCAACGCCTTTGAAAAAACTGTCTTGGTTTGGTTGAGGCCCTAATTTTGCTGTTGCACTGTGTTAAAGAGTAGTATTTTTATAGTATTTTTTTTACCAAATATCTTAACAATTATTGCAAATAATGCTTATTTACCGTGTGTTGCTTCTTTGTTTGATATTTTTCCGCATTATTTTTGTTTAAAAATCGAAAATGATAATAGATAAATAACAGCTAATTTTGCAGGTTATTTTAGTGTAGGGTGTAGACTGCACCAAAATATGAAAGAAACACTTCGTATTGAATGGTAAGCTGTTATATTGTCACTTAAAATCAAAAAGTTTTTTTAATTAATCAGGCGCGGATCCAGGAATTTCATTTGGGGGGGGAGATTTTTTTTACCAAAAAATCGGAAAGCAATAAAGTTTGTTTTGAAGGGGGGGGGGGGGGGGGGGTTATTGTGTTAATTTTTGTTAATATTTTTAATATTGCGTAACAAATTAATAACCAAGAAAAATACTTTTTTTTTCAAGCATTTGCATTTAGGAGAACTTTTTTTACTCAAAACAAATTTTTCACAAAGGGACCCTGTCAGTCGTATTTACTTCCAAAAGAGGAGCATTTTTATAGTTTTACAAACGTGCTTATTCACAGTTATGACTGACTATGACTGTCATAAGCCAATGTTTATGATGGAACTGTCATAACATCAAATATTTTTCTATACAAAAAAATTAAAAAGTTTTAAATTTCATTTGCAAATTTTAAGATTGATATTATGACTTTTCAGTCATAAAAATTGGCTTATGACAGTTAAAGCTAGTCACAACTGTGAATAGACACGTAAAATTTTATATAAAAATTTTTAATTACAGAAAAACTCTTAGATTCTTAAATATTTTTCAAATAAAAAATCAGAAAATTGTTTAGATTCTGAAACCCCTTTCTTATAGAAAATGTCTCAGATTTTTAAAATTTTCTATAGAAATAATCTAAGATTTTATGACATTCCTTCTATAAAAAAAATTCCAAATTCTGATATATTTATCTTATAAAAAACCTGTGAAATTATTCTCATATTTCAAAGTTTTTCTCAGATTCTGAGAACTTTTTCGTATACAAAAATTCCCAGATCCTGAAACATAATTCGTACAAGAAAATTATCAGATACTAAAAAATTATTAGTTTTTAAAACATTTTATAAAGAAATTTTGAATCAATTTTCTTAAAATACGAAAAATGTTACGGTTTTCATGCTACCTAGATTCTGAAACATTTTCATATAGAAAAAAATTTATTATTAGACAGATTTCAAAAGAAAAATTTACATATTCAGACTCTAAGACGTTTTTCCTTTAGAAATGTTATTCGATTCTGAGAAATTTGTTGCTAAAAAAATCTTGATATATTCTGAAACATTCTTTCAAAGGAAAAATTCTCAGTTGCTGTGGGATGTTTTCTATAGAAAAGTTTTAAGACATTTTCCCTAAAATTTAAGATAGCTTTACAATAAAAAAATTTTACATTTAGAGTCAAATAAGTATCAAAACAGTTTCTAAAAATAAAGTCTGGAATTTCGATAATAATTTTTTCTTACAGAATGATAACTCTATTGCCATTTAACTCTATTGTCATTTAAGTTTTTCAAATGCAATTTATTTCTTTCTGAAACATTTTAAGGATTTAAAAAAAATTTTCTTCAGTTAAAATAGCCTCTATTTGTTTACATCCTGGTCATTTTCCTTCCATCTTTGTTCCTCTCCCTTTTTCCTTTTCCTTTTTTTCTTTTTTTTCCTTTCTTTTTCCCTTTCCTTTCTTTTTTTTTTTTTTTGAAATCATTTTGGGGGGGGAGAAATCCCATTCTCCCCCCCCCTGGATCCGCGCCTGAATTAATTGACCTCCATTTTATTTTTTTAAATGAATAAATTAACAAACTTTGCCTTAAATTTACAAGTAGGGTACAAACGCGAAAAATGTCCAATCCACATATGTGAGTTCCTTAAGGTCTCCAGTTTTTATAATGGTAAAGAATGTCGTGAAATTCCTATTCGTTCAAGAGTTATAACAAAAAAACGTCGATGCGCGCCTTTTTCACACAAAGTTCCCAATGTGCAGCAGTACTAATAATAAAAAATTCAGTATGAGACAATTTAACAATTTTTAAATGTTCAACATAGAAATAAATTAATATGGAATCACTGATGATGTTAATATGCAGAATCTTTAAATTAGTCTGATTCAGAAATTGTTCTATAGTTACCTTTTTTTGGAATTTAAAAGTTATTCAATTATCCACTTCACAATTTCAGAATCAAAAAAGTTTTTTTTTAGATTTTTTTTGCAAAAAAAAAAACATGTAGAGAAGTTAAATTCGACTTGGCCGAATCTATGAATACCCACCACAATGTCCTTTTTAAGTGATAGAAAATTTTCTAACGTGAAAAAAAAATCAAATTTTTGATTAGAAATATTTTATTTTGTGTAAAACTACTTTTTTTTGTATTAAAAAAAAAAATAATAATTTACTAATTTTTTTTTGAGTGTAAAATTTTTTTCGACAGATTTTTTATTTTTTTTAGCGTAAAAATATTTGTGAGTGACAAAAAAAGTTGTAAAATATTTTTGTGACTTACCAATGTTTTTAAAACATGTTTAACGGGTTTTCAACATTTAAATTTAAGGTGCACACAGAGAAAAAACATGTTTGGAACATGATTGCAGCACACCAAATCACCCAGAATGGAAGGGCAACATAGTATGGTTGATCCATTTGAGCATATATATGATTGTGACAATCATACTATGTTCATAAACATTTAAAAAATTATTTTTTTTTATCATACTATGATCAGCGAAGATCATAATATGGTCGCTACAATCATGTTATGATAATGTTATCAATCATACTATGTTGCCCCTCCATTATGGTTGTCGCAATCATAATCCTTCTCTGCGTGTGGAACTAATCTGAAATTCACGGTTTTGCTAATAACTTTTGATCCACTAGACCGATTTGACTGAAATTTAATGCGAACCAGGCCAGGGGGATGACAAATATATATGCTAAGCTTCAGAATCCTCAGAATTGTCTTTCGAAAGTTAGAGTGTTTTTTATATCATAAATCCACGAAAATCCTTTGCCGAAATTCACTCTTTTGCTCATAACTTTTAATCTATTGGAACGATTTCGCTGGATTGCAATACCAACCTGACCAGGTAAATGTTCAATATATATGGTAAATGTTCAATATATATGCTTAGGAGCCTGCGTAAAGTCGTTCAAAAGTTAGCGTGTTTTCAACAGACAGAGAGACAGACAGACGGACGGACGGTCAACGCTAGATCGTATTAAAATCGATCGAGGATCATGAATATTTTATGGTGTCCTAGACCAATATTTAGAGGTGTTACAAAGTTATTTATACCCTCTATCACTCTATCACAGACAAAAAATGCTAAAATCAGCAGATTGCTCATATGGCTCAAAATAGATGTATTTTCAACAGATTTTTGAGGTTTATTTTTGAAAATTCGAAATTGCAATCTGTGCAATTCAAACCCGGAAAAAGTGGGAGATTGAAAATTTTAGATTTTTATTTCAAAATTGTTGTTAGTAAGACATACCAAATTAATATTAATAAAAATATGTCTGGTGATCGAACTGTTTTAGATTTAAGCTTGTTCCATGGTTTCGTCTGATAGTTTCTCTATAAAAGTAAATACTAAGAATTTAAAAGTTTTCTATGGAAAAAATGTTTCAGAATCTAACAATTTTTCAATAAGAAATAAAATATCTAAAATATAAAATTTTTCTGATGAAAAAATGTATTGGAATCTGAACAATTTTGTTATAGAAAAATTTTTTCAGAACCTGAGAATTTCCTTTAAAAATAATAGCTGAGAATCTCAGATTTAAATATAGAAATAGTGTCTTACACTCAAAAAAATACGTTAGTAGATTTACTAATTTTTTTTTGCTAACGCTAGTTAGCTAACTTTTAGCAAATTTTTAGTTGAGATTAGCTGTTAGCAAAAAATTCTTGTAAACTTCATTTAGCACATTAGCAATTTTAAACAAACTTTGAACTAATTTCTTTTGCTAAATTTGAAATTGAGTTGACAACAGTTTGACAAGATTTTTTGCTAATATTAGCAAAATAAATGGTAAATTTTTTTTTATTTTCAGAAAACTTAAAATGGGGCTATCTCGGAAACTAAGCCAGATAGAGCAAAATGGAGGCCATTTTTGGTTCTTAGAATCTCCATAGTATCGCCGGTCCTCTTCACATGTGTGGACCCTAATGGGCCCTAACTTTGGATCCAAAAAAGTTAGCATTCCCGAAAATTTTAAAATGCTCAAATCTCGGTAAATATTGCCGACACAACAAAAAGTCAAAAAGCATTTTTGTAGCTCTCAACACGTAGAACAAGACCGCAAAATAGTCAAAAGCTCTCCGAGTAATATTTTTGAAGTTGTCGAGTTTTGTAATTCTCAAGACCCCAGTGGTCCCCTATAATCACGTATCTCAAAAACTAAGCAAAGTAGAGCGAAACGGACACAAATTTTGGATCAAAAACCCCATAAAATATCTAAAATATAAAATTTTTCTGATGAAAAAATGTATTGGAATCTGAACAATTTTGTTATAGAAAAATTTTTTCAGAACCTGAGAATTTCCTTTAAAAATAATAGCTGAGAATCTCAGATTTAAATATAGAAATAGTGTCTTACACTCAAAAAAATACGTTAGTAGATTTACTAATTTTTTTTTGCTAACGCTAGTTAGCTAACTTTTAGCAAATTTTTAGTTGAGATTAGCTGTTAGCAAAAAATTCTTGTAAACTTCATTTAGCACATAAGCAATTTTAAACAAACTTTGAACTAATTTCTTTTGCTAAATTTGAAATTGAGTTGACAACAGTTTTACAAGATTTTTTGCTAATATTAGCAAAATAAATGGTAAATTTTTTTTTATTTTCAGAAAACTTAAAATGGGGCTATCTCGGAAACTAAGCCAGATAGAGCAAAATGGAGGCCATTTTTGGTTCTTAGAATCTCCATAGTATCGCCGGTCCTCTTCACATGTGTGGACCCTAATGGGCCCTAACTTTGGATCCAAAAAAGTTAGCATTCCCGAAAATTTTAAAATGCTCAAATCTCGGTAAATATTGCCGACACAACAAAAAGTCAAAAAGCATTTTTGTAGCTCTCAACACGTAGAACAAGACCGCAAAATAGTCAAAAGCTCTCCGAGTAATATTTTTGAAGTTGTCGAGTTTTGTAATTCTCAAGACCCCAGTGGTCCCCTATAATCACGTATCTCAAAAACTAAGCAAAGTAGAGCGAAACGGACACAAATTTTGGATCAAAAACTATGACGATTTTAAAGGAACCCAACTAGGTCTAGGCCCATCGGGGTCTGGACCTATCGGGTCCGAACCCAATGGGGTTCTCAGATGTGTATGAACTAAGTTAAAAAAAAAAAAATTTAGTTAACTAATTATTGGCAAAACATTTTTGCTAACTTTAGCAAAAAAATTGTGGGTTCAAAATCAGCAAATTTTCTTGTAGGTTTACAAGCTTTTTTTGCTAACATTACAGTTTTTTTTTTTTGAGTGTAGAATCTTATAGTCTGAACATTTTTTATAGAAATATATTTTCGTGATCCTTATGCATAATTTTTATTGGATAAATCCAACATTATGCGTTATTGAAACATATTTATCAGATATTTCAATAAAAATTACTTTTCAGAGACCAAATTTGCTTAAACTCTAGAGTTGTTATAAAGAAAACTAAAATATTTTCTTTTAAACCCAAAATATTTAGAAACTTGTGTACTTTTCTTGTATAATGCATTGTTGTGTATTAAATTTTAAAAATTTTCAAATCGAAGGGGGGGGGGGGCACCTGCCCCCTGTGCCCACTTCCTGTATACGTCCATGGTGGAGGGTATAAAAATAAACTAAATTTTGAGTGTATTTTTTTTTTAGCTTAAAAATTATTTCAGAGTTAAAACTGGTTTTGTGTATAAAAACATTTTGATTGAAAAAATGTTTGACTATATTTTAAATATTTGACGTATTCTGGTTAATTTTTATCTATATATATAAAAGAGTAATGTGACTGACTGACTGACTGACTGACTTATATACTCATTCATCATCGCCCAGCTCAAACCGCTGAAGCTAGAGACTTGAAATTTGGACTGTAGGTCCACCTCCCGGAATATAGATCCACTAAGGCTGGATTTTTGCCAATGTTGATTCTAAGGGGGTAAAAAGGGTAAAAAACTGTACTTTTGGTACTTTTTATATCTCCTGAAATAATGGTCATAGAGACTTGAAATTTGGACTGTATGTTCACCTCCCGGAATATAGATCCAGTAAGGCCGGAATTTTGCCAATGTTGATTCTAAGGGGACAAAAAGGGTAAAAAACTGTACTTTTGGTACTTTTTATATCTCCTGAAATAATGGTCACAGAGACTTGAAATTTGGACTGTATGTTCAACTCCTGGAATATAGATCCAGTAAGGCCGGATTTTTGCCAATGTTGATTCTAAGGGGGTAAAATGGGTAAAAAACTGTACTTTTGGTACTTTTTATATCTCCTGAAATAATGGTCACAGAAACTTGAAATTTGGACTGTATGTTCACGTCCCGGAATATAGATCCAGTAAGGCTGGATTTTTGCCAATGTTGATTCTAAGAGGGTAAAAAGGGTAAAAAAATGTACCTTTGGTACCTTTTATATTTCCTTAAATAATGGTCCTAGACACTTGAAATTTTGAATGTAGGTTCAGCTCCCGGAATATAAATCTACTAAGGCTGGATTTTGCCAATGTTGATTCTAAGGGTTAAAAAGGGTAAAAAACTGTACTTTTGGTACCTTCTATATTTTCTTAAATAATGGTCCTAAAAACTTAAAATTTGCAATGTAGGTTTTTGCCAATGTTGACTCTACGGGGGTAAAATGGAAAAAAGTGTACTTTTGGTACATTTTTAATTTACTGAAATAATGGTACCTTTTATAAAAAGTACCTTTTATAAAAAGTACCTTTTATAAAAAGTACCTTTTATGAAAAGTACCTTTTATAAAAAGTACCTTTTATGAAAAGTACCTTTTATAAAAAGTACCTTTTATAAAAAGTACCTTTTATAAAAAGTACCTTTTATAAAAAGTACCTTTTATAAAAAGTACCTTTTATAAAAAGTACCTTTTATAAAAAGTACCTTTTATAAAAAGTACCTTTTATAAAAAGTACCTTTTATAAAAAGTACCTTTTATAAAAAGTACCTTTTATAAAAAGTACCTTTTATAAAAAGTACCATTTATAAAAAGTACCTTTTATAAAAAGTACCTTTTATAAAAAGTACTTTTTATAAAAATGACCTTTTATAAAAAGTACCTTTTATAAAAAGTACCTTTTATAAAAAGTACCTTTTATAAAAAGTACATTTTATAAAAAGTACCTTTTATAAAAAGTACCTTTTATAAAAAGTTCCTTTTATAAAAAGTACATTTTAAAAATACCTTTTATAAAAAGTACCTTTTATAAAAAGTACCTTTTATAAAAAGTACCTTTTATAAAAAGTACCTTTTATAAAAAATACCTTTTATAAAAAGTACCTTTTATAAAAGTTCCTTTTATAAAAAGTACCTTTTATAAAAAGTACCTTTTATAAAAAGTACCTTTTATAAAAAGTACCTTTTATAAAAAGTACCTTTTATAAAAAGTACCTTTTATAAAAAGTACCTTTTATAAAAAGTACCTTTAATAAAAAGTACCTTTAATAAAAAGTACCTTTTATAAAAAGTACCTTTTATAAAAAGTACCTTTTATAAAAAGTACCTTTTATAAAAAGTACATTTTATAAAAAGTACCTTTTATAAAAAGTACCTTTTATAAAAAGTCCTTTTATAAAAAGTACCTTTTATAAAAAGTACCTTTTATAAAAAGTACCTTTTATAAAAAGTACCTTTTATAAAAAGTACCTTTTATAAAAAGTACCTTTTATAAAAAGTACCTTTTATAAAAAGTACTTTTTATAAAAATGACCTTTTATAAAAAGTACCTTTTATAAAAAAGTACCTTTTATAAAAAGTACCTTTTATAAAAAGTACCTTTTATTAAAAGTACATTTTATAAAAAGTACCTTTTATAAAAAGTACCTTTTATAAAAAGTACCTTTTATAAAAGTTTCTTTTATAAAAAGTACCTTTTATAAAAAGTACCTTTTATAAAAAGTACCTTTTATAAAAAGTACCTTTTATAAAAAGTACCTTTTATAAAAAGTACCTTTTATAAAAAGTACCTTTTATAAATAGTACCTTTTATAAAAAGTACCTTTTATAAAAAGTACCTTTTATAAAAAGTACCTTTTATAAAAAGTACCTTTTATAAAAAAGACCTTTTATAAAAAGTACCTTTTATAAAAAGTACCTTTTATAAAAAGTACCTTTTATAAAAAGTACATTTTATAAAAAGTACCTTTTATAAAAAGTACCTTTTATAAAAAGTCCTTTTATAAAAAGTACCTTTTATAAAAAGTACCTTTTATAAAAAGTACCTTTTATCAAAAGCACTTTTATAAAAAGTACCTTTCATAAAAAGTACGTTTTGTTAAATATGCCGAAATTACACTTTTGGTACTTTTTTTATATCCTGAAATAATAAACATAGAAACTTGAATTTGGAAAAGGTTCGCCTCTCGGAAAATAATGGGGTTAAAAGGAATAAAAAAGTGTACTTATTTATTTCCTGATATAATGGCCCCAGAAACTTAAAATTTGGAATGTAAAATCCTTTGGTGAAAAAAGGGATTGGGAAAAGTTTTTTTTGGAAATTCCGTTTCTTAACGGGGATAAAAAGTACTTTTAATATTTGCTGAAACAATGATCCTAGATAATTGAAATATGGATTGTAGGATCCTTCGGTGAAGAAAAAACATTCTGAAAGATGTACTTTTTTTAAATTCCGTTTCTAATGGGGGTAATAAAGTGTACTTTTGGTACTTTTTCTGTACCTATAATAATGACATTAGAAGATTGAGTTGGAATTGGAAATGAAATGGAGTAGAACGGGGAACAATATGGAATAGAGCAGGGAACAATATGGAATTATATTTTTAATTAAAATTTTTGGTGTTTAGCTTTTTTTTACTTCATATTTTTTGTTATTTCAATTTCTTTTTTGACTGAAATATTTATTCACTCAAAATCCAAAATCCCGACATAAGGGCTCGAAAATTGTCATTATATTTTTCCACTGGAACGAACATGATAACGTACCAGCAAAGTTATTAAAATTTTATTGTTTATATTATTTATTGTTTATATTATTCATTATTCATTAGCTTTTTTTTACTTCATATTTTTTGTTATTCCAATTTCTTTTTTGACTGAAATATTTATTCACTCAAAATCCAAAATCCCGACATAAGGGCTCGAAAATTGTCATTATATTTTTCCACTGGAACGAACATGATAACGTACCAGCAAAGTTATTAAAATTTTATTGTTTATATTATTCATTGAAATATTTTTTATGGAAGACTTAAACGTCGACAAGTAAATAAAACAAAGACTACGTAGGGGAATTTTTTGAAAATCGATAGAGTAATCCTGATCCTTCTATTATCCGGTATTCAATACAACCGGTAACGAAGTACCGGGATTGTAAGCTATTTCGAATATAAAAATTGATTTACTCGACCTTTAAAATATAATATTTTGAGTAGGTTTATTCTAGCTCGAGGTTATACTTTACTAATTAAAACTATGATGTTTTTATAAAATAATTTTCAAGAAAATTATTTTTCTGTTTTTAAATTTATTTATGTTGGTCATTTGTTGAAAAACTTAATCGGCACGTGTTTCGGAATTTCTCAGATTCCATTGTCAAGATTATTTAGCAAATATAAAAATCCTTTACTACAAGTAGCAAAGGGTTTTTAATGACAAATCGTTAATGATCAAACTAAAATATTAATACACAAAAAAAAAAAAAACTTTGTCAAATTACTAGGAAAAGTCTCGCAATCCCATTTTACCAATATTTGACAGTTTTCCTTGTATTTTAACAAATCGAAATTTAATTTTTTTTTTTGTAATTTTACAATTTTTTTTGGAATTCTACAAATTTTCAAGATAATTTTACAAAAAAAAATCTAGTAAATTCTCGAGAATTCCTTGTAGTTTTAATTGCTCCAAAAAACTGTAAATTTACAATTTTATTTGTTAAACGCTTGCAAAATTAAAAAAATATAAGTAAAAAGCTTGTAAAATTACTAGGAATTCTCGTAAAATAGGAGGTAGCAAAAAAAAAAAGAAAAATTACGAAACCTCTTTGTAAATTTTATCGTGTCAAAAAAGTTGTAAATTTACAATTTTATTGGTGAAAACCTTGTAAAATTACAAAACTATTGGTAAAAATATTGTAAAATTACTAGGAATTTTTGTCAAATAGGAGGCAGCAAACAAAAAAAAGTTACAAGTTTTTTTTTTGTAATTTTACAAGGTTTTTTTTTTTTTTTTTTTTAGTGTACACATTCGACTTTACTCCAATTGGGAATTAGAAGACAAAAATTGTACCATCGTAGTAAGAACACGATAGTCAGCTAACCAACAAACAAATATTAAGTATGACTGTTTTTAATATTTGTTTGTTTTATCAAGATTCTTCTTTTATCCGGTATTTAAGTTCCGAGAGGAAGTGATAATTTTTCATTAAAAAAAATGTTAAATTCTGAAAATTATCAGATCCTGAGAAATTTTTCTTAAAAAGAAAAAAAATGTTTGCTCATTTAAGGATTAACATGAATACAAACTAGAAGCTTAACAATATGACAAGGAGAAGTATACAAAATAACATATTGTTTTTTTTTTAAGAAAAAAAAAAAAAAATCATACAATATGTTTATTATTCTTGGTGGGTAATATTAACAAAAAATATATGCGAAATGTTAAGATATATTCTGACGAGTATAAATATATTTGAACTGGGTGTTATAATATGAATAATGATAGATAATAATTTTATTTGAGTAGTAATTTGGTATGCAGCTAAAAAGAAAATGTGTTTATAAAGGCATTTTAAGGAATATTTTTTTTATTAACAACAAATTTTAAATTGTTTAGAATTTAACAATCGCGTAAGAAATTGTTTTAAAATACAAGTAGGCGTATGAGTTATATAAATTTAGAACTGAAAGGGTCTTTACAATGGCCCCCACAAAAAGATAATGAAATAAATTTAAATTAGATTTTTGTTTTTAATTCCATATATGTATATTTTTGTGTTTTCAAAGTCGGCACAAAAATTTTTATGGAATTTAACAAAAAGTCTACTTTAATATTTTTTATTTTCTTTTGGTTGGGCCAAATCTGTTTTGTGTTATTTTTAATTTTAACATGAATTTTTCTAAGAAAATCCAAATTTGCCATTTATGTCTCCTGTAAATAGAATTAGAAAAAATATTGTTAAAATACTACAATGCGTATGATTAATATTAATTAATTTTTATATTGAAGATGTTAAATGAAACAAGAAATTTATAATTTTTTCTTATTTTCTTTTCCTATAATTTCTTTATGTGAAAATGAGATTTTAGTTGTATTTTAAATTTTTCATAATGCATATATCAAAACTCATTTGTATTTAAGTGATTACCAAATTGATTTAAATAAAAAAAATTAAAATTCAGAAAAAAATAATATTTCAATAAATTTTACAGAAAAAAGTAACTTATTTAAATTTTTTTACGATTATAAACAAATAGCATTTTGAGTACATTAATATCATATTTTGATTCCTCATATATTAGGGGATACCTTACTTCAATTGGATTTCAAAAACGCGGATTACCTTTTACTGCCCATATTAACACAAACGGTTGTTGGCTAATGTCTTAAAGAGGAAACTGGAAACTACTGTAAATTCGGTAATTTTACACTAAATGTGTAAATTAAAAATAAGTGTTTAATTCAAAATAATTCAATCTACCTATTTGAAACAGCACCACTTAACCAACTAAACGCGCGATTTAATTGATTTAAACGCGCGATTTAATGGTTTTATAGGAGAGTATTTAAAATAAGGACAAACATGTAACCCAAAAATTGGAGAAAAGGTTTAATATGTTCTAAGAAAAGAACTGGCGGTTCTTTTCTTTTCTTTTAAATTTCACTGAAGACATCTATTAACACTATTTTTCTTAGAAGTATATTTACAATATTCTTTTGACTTATTTCACATGTGTTTTGCGAAACACAATTTAACATCATATTTTGCTTTTTTTGCGAAAAACACTAATTGATTTAACATACCTGATAGACATGGGACTGCTATTTTTATACCCACTTTCTGACTTGAGTGAATTTTTTCGACAGTGCAAATATTTTTTTTTTTCATTTTTCGCGAAAATATGGTTTGATCTGAAAAAAACTGGGAGAAACTGGTATTTTATTTTGTTTTAACTTTTAGTTTTTTTATTGCCAAAAAACAACACATGATTCATTCCACACCAAATGTCCCGCTTTTTTGGTTTTTCAAATTTTCAAAAACTGGGCTTAGGAGGCGTGGTCAAATATTGGAAAAATGGTAAAATTTGTGGCGAGTTGCCTTGATTAAATATTTATCACATCAAAACGGAATGCACCACAATCTCTTCTTATATAGTTCTGTATGGGCTATCGATTAATTTTTTTTTTTGAAAATTTTCAGAACCCGTTCTGAAATGTTTTATTTTTAAAAAAAGTCAATTTATCAAAAATCCGGCCATTTTTTTTAATTTTTTTAGTTTAGATGTTTGTCCATCCACACAAAAAATTTCACAAACACGTTCTTCGTTTTTTTTCGAGAAAATCGCATTTGAATTTTAAATTTCATAACAATTTTGTAATTTGCTTGTATTTTCTTGTATAACGTTGCGAATGAGTATTATCAATTGCATAAACATTACTCATACGATCTGTTGAAACAAGAAAATACAAGCAAATTACAAAATTGTTATGAAATTTAAAATTCAAATGCGATTTTCTCGAAAAAAACGACGAACGTGTTTCTGAATTTTTTTGTGTGGATGGACAAACATCTAAACTTAAAAAAAAAAAAATTAAAAAAAAAAAAAGTTGCCGGATTTTTGATAAATTGCCTTTTTTATAAAATGGAAAATTTCAGAACGGGTTCTGAAAATTTTCAAAAAAAAATTTTAATCGCTAGCCCATACAAAACTATATAAGAATGTAAATTTTTGAGATTGTGGTGTATTCCGTTTTAATGTGATAAATATTTAATCAAGGCAACTCTGCACAAATTTGACAATTTTTCCAAAGCCCAGTTTTTGAAAAATTGAAAAACCAAAAATGCAATTTTCTAAGTTATATATAGGGCTATCCATACAACCTATTCAGAAGTTTTCGGTACACATGTTTTTTTTTTTCGCTGGACATTTGGTGTGGAATGCCTCACATGTATTAATAGTCTAGTTTAAATATTAACGATTTTTTTATGAAAAATTTGAATAAATATTATTTCGACAAAAAAAAAAATTATAAGAAAATTGATAAAAAAAATAATTTGTTTAAAAATAATCACGCATTCACATTACACCGCCCGGCAGCCAATATAAAACATAAACCGGATGATTTCCTTTTAAAATGACTTCAAAGTTTTAGATTACTAAATTCTATAAAATATTTTTTTATTATTTTTAATTGTCCTAGGATGACACTGGTGATAGCAGATGAAAGAGTAGGATCTCCCCTAATGTTTCCATTTTTATATTTTGCCATGTCAGGATAAAAGGATGTGAATAAAGTCATTTGAAAACTTTATCAAAATATTTAGTTGAAAATTTTTAATGATATTGCAGGCACATTTTTGAATGGACGTAACTTACCTCCTTTTTCCTCATATGTAAAAATAATAAAATAGGGAAATTAGGGGAGATCCTCCTCTCCAATTTGCTATCAATAGTGGCATCCTACGACAAGTACAAATATTAAAAAAATATTTTATAAAATTTAATCCTCTAAAACTTTGAAGTCCTTTTAAAAGAAAACAGGATCACGAAATGAAAAACTGCAAATGCAGTTTTACTTCATTTAGGGAACGATGCACAGAAAATAGTCATAACTCAAACATAAGTAAATTTTGTCCATGTGGTTGTTGTAAATCATAAAAAATTCAAATTTTGTTGGAAAATTTCAAAAAAATAAAGACCTACTTCCCAGATGGTCTCAAAATTGTCAAATAATTTTAACTGTTGAGACTTTTTATGATTCAGGAATATATTTTTAGGGAATATGAAGTTTAAAAATACATATCGTCGGTGCGCCGACCAGAACACCTATGTGTAATTTTTTTATTTTTTTTTTATTGGCCCATTAGGAAGCCTATCAGGTAATGCATTTATCCCCCAGAGCGTTTCCCATTATCTCAAATGGTTTCAAAGTTAGCTTAAACTCCTATGTGTTACCTATAATAGAAATTCTCCGGCAAAAACACTTATGTGTTATTAGTACACATAACTCTTTTTGATTTAAACGTAAAAACATTGCGTCTGCCTTTGGTTTTTTTATAAATTGATATTTTAAAAGTTTTCTGAACATTTTTTTTGTAATATTCCGAAACTTTTTTGCATAACACTGTGCAACACGATTAAAAAAAAAATAATTTCCAAATTTTTTTTAAATGCGTTTTGAACAAGCTAAAAAAAGTATAAAGTATAATTCTGAGGTAAATAATATCAAAAGATGTCCTTAGTGAAATTTTAAGGCGGTTCGTTTCTAAGAACATACATTTACATACATTAACCCTGTGTGTCCCATTTTTACGTGTCGTTTTGGTACTTTTTTTAAATATCCTCGTTGAACGCCATTAAAACGTGCGGTTAAAGGATTAAAATGTTCTACAAAAAAATTAGTTTTACATCAAATTTTACTAGGGGTTGTCACAGGTCAAAATTTTGTGCGAAAAGTGCAAAATGCTTAAATAAATTTAATTGTAAATTATCACAAACTGTTAAATTGTTTTTCACCAAAGTCGTGTAAAATAAGTAAAACAAAAATATAAATCTTTGTCTGAGCTAAATGATGATGTCTTCAGTGAAATTTGATGGCGGTTCTTTTCTTGGAACACATTATCTTCCATTTTTGGGAGTAATCTTGGTCCTTTTGCCAAATACCCTCATAGAACTTCACTTAAACGTGCGTTAAAAGGGTTAAAATGTTCTACAAAAAAGTTTTGCAGCAAATTTTACTAGGGGTTCTCAAAGGCCAAAAGTTCGTGCGAAAAGTGCTTAAAAAAGTAGAATTGTAAAGTATCTTGGTAAGACAAAATTTAACAAATTATGATAATTTAAAATTTTCCTTTTTTAAACCTTTTGCTTACATCGCAAGAACTCTTGGCCTTTGACAACCCCTAGTAAAAATTGATGCAGAAAATATTTGTAAAATTGTTTAACCCTTTATACGTATGCCTTAGTAGTGGAATATGATGATATTTAAAAAAAGCACCAAAATGAGGATAAAGGGTTAACATGTTCTAAGAAAAGAACCGCCATCAATTTTCACTGAATTATCTCTTAACTTTATTTAGCTCAAAAGCAGATTTATATTTTTTTTCGACTTATTTCACTCGACTTTTGCAAAAAAAAAGTTTAACAGTATTTGATAATTTACAATTTTACTTTTTTAACCATTTTGCACTTTGCAGGAACTTTTGGACTTTGACAACCCCTAGTAAAATTTGATGCAGAAAATCTTTGTAGAAGATTTTAACCCGTTAATGTACGTTTTTGTGGTGTAGGTGGTGTTGTATGAGGATATTTAAAAAAAGGACAAAAATGACCCCTAAAAATGGCAGATAGAGGGTTAATATGTTCTATGAAAAGATTCGCCATTTCATTTCACTGAAGATACATTTTGCCATTTTTTGCATCAGAATTATATTTAATACTTTTTTTGACTTATTACTTATTATTATTTTGGTTTTCCTGATAATCACTTTCTGCATTGGTAAAGTTTTTCCGTCTCTTTGTGATAACAAAATTCACATCAGAAGTTTTCAGCCTTGCAAAGTACGAAATGAAAAACTTTTTACAACAAACACATGGGATGAAAAAAAACACCAAAATAATTTTACGTGTGTTTTTTGTAGTAAATGTTGCATTTCGCACATTGTAAGGATAAAAATTCTAACGTGAATACCATCAATATTTCGCTACAAGTCCATGCGGATATATAACTTGCAAAATTTTTACTTTTGAACAACAAATAAAAATTTATTTAAAATAAATTTAAGAACAAAAACACCTATGTGTATTATATATTTTTTATAAACATGTAAAAAGTCCGAAACAAAATCACCTATGTGTAGTTTTTTGTTAAAATCTTGTACCACTTCAGATTAAAAAAAGATTTTGTATGTTTTTCAACGCGTAATATTTTTAAATGGGTTTAGGAAAAATAAAAAAAATTTACTTTACAAAAATGTTGCGAATTGGCAAAATAAAACGGTTTTTTTGCTCTCCTGAACAATTCATAAAAAACACATAGGTGTTCTGGTCGGCGCACCGACGATATGTACATTAGTCAAAACGAGTCATAACTTTTTTCATTTCTATCGGACTGTATTATAATTAATTTTTATTAAAAAATAAAAATTGTTTCATTCGGCATTTAAAATATTACATTTGAGTAGGTTTATTCTAACCCAGTTGGCAAAATAAAACCACCCGTGATATACTGCTGACTCTCCCTTTATGAAATCGCTGACATCTTCATACAATTTTTCAAATTGTCCCCAATGACATATCAGCAGTAGGTTATCAGTGTTTACCAGTATTAGTGGCCACTAGAGTTGTCAATTATTCGACTTTCAACTTTGTTCGAATAATTCAAATAATTGTTTTTCCTCGTTCGATCAAACGATTAAAGATCAAAATTTATTCGATTAATCGAAGAGAATAACGAATACAAAAATTATTTTAAAAAATATTTTTATTAACAAAAAATATAAAAAATTCACATAAAATAACTCAAAATAAGAAAGTTAAAATTTTTATTAACAAAAAAATGCATAAAAAACTTAAAAATAAAATATTTAAAAGTTAAAAAAAACTTAAAAATTGAATAACTGAGATCACTTTTAATTATCGGATGTCGATTTTAATACTTGTTGAGAAATAATTCAAATACAAATTATTATTTGAAGAATTCAGACAAAATATATCATAAATGATTTTATTATTGTCAAATAAGACAATTTAAGTTGTTCTTAAGAAATAATCTTTTAAAAATAAAAGTTGACTCAATTTTTTGCTTTCAAACGATTTTTGGTTTTTGTTTTTATTAAATTAGATTTTGAAAACACTCTTTCTCTAATTGTTGAAGTAGGTAATATAGTAAGAAGAGCATAAATTCCAAATATACCATATCGTCTGATATATCGCTAAAGTCCTTTTTATTTTCTGAATTTTTAATACTTTGAATTGAATTATTTAACTCGCAAAACGATTATTATTTTCTTTACTAGTAACTTCCTCTATTTCAATACTTTTATCTGAATTATTGTGATTACTTTCAACATAAAATAATCTGAAGTATAATTTATTTGCATATTCTTTTGTTTCGCTTTTTGGAGAATATCTTAAGAAACTTTCATTGCTCAGAAAATTTCCAGAATTTAGAAAAATTATTAACGTATTTAACACTTTTATACGTCTCTCATTAATTCTTATTTTAATACGTTTTAGTAAGTCTGATGCAAAAGAATTATTAATTTTTTCTAAATTATTTATTAAAAACTTGATAAATCCCCCTAATTCTAAATAGATGTGCCAGGGCTATGGCTACAATATATTTTAACTTTCCTACATTTTGTATAAAATCTTTCAAAATTTATGAGAATAAATCAAATTCTAAGCATTTATTTAATTTTTTAATTAAAAAAAATTGTTCGATTAATCGACATTAATTAATCGATTTATTCGTTATTCGAAAATCGTCATTTTTGAATTATTCGAACAAGAGTTGGGTTTTGTTTGATCGATTAATCGAATTATTCTTAATCGACTGACACCTCTATTGTAAACATATAAAGACATCGTCTATATTAGATATCTTTATAAAGTATAAGTTAATTTAAAAAAAATATTTAAATAAATAATGTTGTTTTTTATTTTTAGTACCAAAAGGTACATAAAAATAAATTGTATATATTAGGCCTTTATATATGTATATATATTCGATTAGAGTTTTATTCTAGCTCGAGGCCCAAAAATATTTCTATTTATGATATTGTCATAATAGAGTATTTTTAATTTATTGCTTTAAAAAAGTTACTCATCTCATAGTATATCTGTACTGATCAGTCCATAGTAGGATGAAACAGTACAGATATACTATGAGATGAGTAACTTTTTAAAGCAATAAATTAAAAATACTCTATTATGACAATATTATAAATAGAAATATTTTTGGGCCTCGAGCTAGAATAAAACTCTAATCGAATATATATAAAATAAATAATTATTAAATAATGAAACAAAAACGATCAATTGAAGAGATAAAAACACCCGAATTAAGGTTGGGCGAACATATTAACATTTGTTTACAAATAAAGCAATTAAATTCTAACTTTCAAAATATAAGAGAAACCCTAACATACATAGCAAAAAAAAAAAAAAAAAACAAAAAAAAATATATACAATTTAATTAACATTTGTATTATTATTTTTTTCAATTTCCTGTATTAACACTTTATAAATATTAAAAAAATAAATATAAAAAATCCCCCCAACAATATAATTGTTTATATAAAAAAAATGTTGTTTAATCCTATAGTTTACAAACAATCAAAACAGCAGCCATACATAAAACTGAACCATAATACATATTATGCTAAACTACTTAATAAAACACAATAGTATTATAATAGTAAACTAACACTTTTGTAAAAAAAACTTAAATCTACAAACAACTAAATGGAAAAAAGGAAATCATATAAACTTTATTTGTAGTTTTTATGAACTACACTACAAAGATTATGTTCAGTTATTCATTGAAGTTGAGACATATATTGGGTCACAGAAGGATTTTTCCATGATTTACAAATGGGTTAAAAAACTTAATTGGTTTGTTTTAAATTTTATGGTTTGGTTACTTTGCAAGACTAATCCAACACGTGTTTCTATATGAGTCAATGATCACTGTCAAGACTACTTAGCAAAGTGACAAACGTTGACAAAGTAATACGTCTTTATATTTTCAACGAATTGTCTGATCATACCCTTATTAAAATAAACATAACATCGCACATAGATATGTATTACAAACCATATGCACATAAATACAATCGTTTTCTTAAAATAATAAAAATTGGTTATTATTCGACGTATAAACTTTTTGTTTCGAGGAAAATTACTCTAGCTCGAGGTCACATTACTTTACTTATCATTATGATGATATTTTCATTTTGAAAATTTTCAAGAAACAATTTATTAAGTTGTTTGTTTTTTGATAGGTTTGGTCATTTTGACAAATTTTTGAAAAATTTTTCTAAATTCCACCGAATTTTTCAAATTGATTTAAAATGTTTGGAGTTTTATGGGTTCAAGTTGAAAAAATGCAGTTGAAAAATTGAATTTCTAAAAATTATAGACATTTCTGGTATTCAAACACCCCAGTTAGTGTCATCATCAGTAGAATTTTAAATGTCGGTTTGTCTTGTTAATGAAAACTGTTTTTTATATATGTGAATATTTATAGTTTCTACAGAATAAATTTTGACAGTTTCCAACACTACAATTCTTTTTCTAGCAATCTCAACCTCACTTCATACTTTCTTTCAACTTTTTTGTCTCTTACATTATTTCGCAAGGGTAACCAACATGATCTGGAATTGCAGACACAAATGAAGGAATTTGCATTTTCAGTTTCGGAGACGTGCCTAATGGCGACATATTTTGTCAGTAAGTTTTTGTTTGTTTTTTTTTTTTTTAATTTTTCTGACTTATTTCCAATTGTTTGTGATTATTTAAAATATTTCGAATTTGTTTGTGATCATTTAAAAATTTTGTATTACTTCTATAACCTGTTAAACAAAAACCTTTTGCAAACACATCGGTTGTTATTTAATTTCGCTAAATGTATAAATTAATTCATATACTTGTATTGTACAAATAATATTTTTTCCCATAGATTCGTGTTTATGCATGAACATTTACAGTTTTAGTTTTTGCCGTTTGCTGTTGTTGTAGTTTTTATTATCTTTATAATGTTCACCACATGCAAGTAATGGCGCGTATAATGATGATTACAGTCGCACCTTGTTTTTCACATTTGATTTTTATTTTTTGCCACACTACTACAGAGTTCCTGTGTTGGTTTTTTTGCTCTAGTCATTGTAAGCCATCACATGAAAAAAAAACTAGAAAGTTAGCATGTTTGTATTTTTTTGCTATTTGATTTTTGCTTTGGTTTTTGTTGTCGTTTTATATATTTTTTTTTCTAACTCATCACAGTCATTACAATGCATATTGTTGTTATTTACAATATGTATGTACATTAAGGTGGCACGAATAATGATGTTTATACTCACTTTGTCATTCCGTGTGTAACGCATCGAAATATCGGTCTAGAACCCCATAAAGTATATATTTTATTGATCAGTGATCGATTCTAAGACATAGCGATGTCCCTCTGTCCGTCCATCCGTCCGTCTGTAGAGGACACGATACATTCCAAAATAAAAGACATAGACTTCCGAAGTTTGGCACGAATATGTCGTATATTCCTAGGCAGGTTAAGTTCGGAAATGGGTAAAATCGGAAGAACTAAACCAACCTAAGAAAAACCGCCTTTTTTGCAGGGTTTTTGTACTTTTGCTAAGCAATTGCAACATTTTTATCTCAGAAGAAGTTTAAAATCGCAAGGGGAAGATGCCCCCTAACGTCTCCCACAAAACCCACCCCCCCAAAAATAAAAGAAGACGCCCCTGGATTTTTCTATATTGTTATTTTACATTTTGGAGGGTATAAAAGATTCCGAAAAGAGCCGAATGTAACACTCTCACTTGTTTTTTCAAATTTCGTCGGTTGCCGTGCAAATTATGATTCGTTTTATATATTTTTGGGAGCAAAATCTCAACTGTAATCCTTGCTTGTCAAAACAAAACTATTGAAAATCGAAAAAAATGTTTGGTTTGTAGGGGAAAATTTTTTTAGGAAAAAACTTTAACAACCCATTACACGAATTAATTTTGTCCGGTTTTTGTAAAAAATTTAAACACGGAGTTTTTAGACCAAAACAAACCACAATTTCCCCATCAATTGACGAAATAAAAAAAAATATTATTCGTGACACCCTAATGTATGTAGTTGATTTTTTTCATTCTCAATATTTATACCCTTTACATAGTAGTAGAGAGTGTATAAATTTGTTATATCGTTGGTAACTTCTTAATGTGTCCTGTATCAAAAAAATTTTTTTTTTTCAAACATTTCAACAAAAAATTTTAAAAACATTATTTGAATGTCCTTTTTTGCTGGGAAGGACACTATGGATTTCCAAAAATTTAATTTTGCTGTAAAGTTTATAATGTCCTTTTAACGCTGTTAAAATTTCAGAGAGGTGTTTTTTCGTATTGTTGAGCAATAAATTTTCAAAGTTTGTTAGAGAGCTAAATATTTGATTTTTTTCAAAATTTTGGCAAAAAATCAAAAATTTAGCTTTATCACCAACTTTAAAAATTTATTGCTCGACAAGGCGAAGAAACACCTGAAATTTTGATAGTGTTAAAAGGACATTCTAAACTTTAATAAAAATTTTTGATTTTTGAAATCCATGGTGTCCTTGATAGAATAAAAGGACATTCCAATATTATTTTAAAAAATTTTTGATAAATTTTTTGAAATTTTTTATTTTGCTTCTTAACTTAAAATCTCCATAATTAAAAGCCCGTGCTCGATCTGTAAAAAATCAAATAAAATTACTGACAAAATATGTCGCCATTAGGCACGTCTCCGAAACAAAAAATGCAAATTCCTTCATTTGTGTCTGCAATTCCAGATCATGTTGGTAACCCTTGCAAAATAATGTAAGAGACAAAAAAGTTGAAAGAAAGTATGAAGTGAGGTTGAGATTGCTAGATATATAATTGTAGTGTTGGAAACTGTCAAAATTTATTCTGTAGAAACTAAAAATAATCACAAATATAAAAAACAGTTTTCATTAAGCCCCTATGACACTACATTTTTTTTGTATTGATGAAATTTATGTAAACAGGGCAAATATATCACTTTAGGAAATCTGAACAAGCGTGAAGAGTAAAAGAATACTAATAAAAAATGGTAAACGTCAAATTTTATTCTTGTGTTATCGATAAATTTGGTTATCAAATGACTGAATGTCAAAAAAATGTAAAAATTTTACATATCGAGGGCCTATATTCAAAACCCTCTATCTTAAAAAACACAACTTTTCAGGAGAGCCAAAAAACTGTTTATTTCGCGTATTATTAGAGTAATTTAAATTCGATATTCTACAATATTTTTTTAAATCAACTACTGAATCTCACATATGATTCGTTTTCAAAATTTTGCACTATTGGGGGTTTTAGGGGATAGATAGATGGTTTTGTTTCTTAAAAATATTAAGTACATGAATGAAAATGATCAGATAGAGGGTTTTGCATTTTAATAAAAATGAATTATTATGATTTCATTTACGACATCGCTAAATTTTTAACGTGATTTATTAATAATAACGGCTTATAAAGAATTCCGAAATCGCGGTTTTGGTCCACAGCTGCTTATTTTTGAGACAAAAAATATTTTTTTACCGAATTCATCTTAAAAGATGACAAACTGTTGAGTATGTTATGTAAAAAATAGTAAAAAATTAAAAACGCGATTTTGGTCCACAGATGCTGATCAGCATCGCTATTTAAAAGATTAAAATTTTTGTTTCATAATGTACACAAGACATCCAAATTTCGAGCGATATTTTTTAAAAAAGTCAAACAAGAATTTTGAAAAACAAGTAAGAGTGTTAAATTCGGCTGTGCCGAATCTTTTATACCCTCCAACATGCAAATAAAAAAAAAAATTGCAGGGGCGTCTTCTTTTTTTTGGGGAGGGGGGGGGGGGGTCGGCAGTGGTAATTGGGGGGCACATTTACTCTCGAATAAGTGTTAAAAAAAATAATTCTTATGCTTTTTGCACTAAAGAAATACAAATTTATCATAATTTAAAAAAAAAAAATATATTCCACGCCCATAAAAGGGGGGGCGCACCGAAAAACGATATTTTCTAATTCTGTGGGTCCAAATGCAGGACTTTGAACTTCTTGTAGCATAAAAATGTTGGATTTGTCAAACAAAAACACAAAAAATCATATAAAAATATGGTATTTTTCAGAGGTTGGTTTAGCTCTTCAAGGGGGAACTTTTTTCCCCCTAGTCCGATTTTGCTCATTTACGAACTTAACCTGCCTAGGAACATAAGACATATTCGTGCCAAATGTCGGGAGTCTAGCTCTTTTATTTTGGACTGCATCGTGTTAACTACAGACGGACGGACGGACAGACGGACGGACGGACATCACTAGAATGTCTTAGAATCGATCACTGATGATAAATATATATACTTTATGCGGTCCTAGACCGATATTTTGATGCGTTACACACGGAATGACAAAGTGAGTATACCCCCATACTGTGGTTGGAGGGTATAAAAATTTGCATCACTGGACCAAAATCTTGATTCTGGAATTTTGTTAGCAAATTCATGTTCAGCATGCAAAAATTAGTATTAAAACATGTAATGCATGATGAAATTATTTAAAAAAAATATTTATAAATTAATTGTTGGAAAAAATAGAGGGTTTTGCATTCAGAAAAATTAATTGTGTAAGAGATAGAGAAAACCAAAAATGCAAATAAAATAGCAAAAAAAAAATATTTTTGTTCTGAATTTTACACCATAAATGAGGGCCGTTTTACTGAATATTTTGCCATCAAAAAGTCATTTTCGTGAAAATGGAAGATAGAGGGTTTTGAATATAGGCGCTCTATATTTTTTTGACATTTATGTATTAATGATATTAAGTGCTGCCAACTTTTCTGTTTTTCATTAAATGAAGCGATTTTTTGTTTGTTTTTGGCGGTTTTTTTAATTTATTCAGCGGGTTTTTATGATAAGGAAAGTAATCACCACTATTTGTTTGTTTATTTTATGTTTCTTTTTCATTTCTTCTTTTGCTGTTTCATTCTTTCAATTAATAAAAAATAAAATACAAAAAAAATCTAGTGTCATAGGAGCTTTAACAAGACAAATCGACATTTAAAATCCTACTGATGATGACACTAACTGGGGTGTATGAAACCGGTATAGGAAATGCCAGAAATGTCTATAATTTTTAGAAATTCAATTTTTCTTCTGCATTTTTTCAACTTGAACCCTTATAACAAATATAATAAGAGCCCGTGCTCGATCTGTACTTAGAGAAAAAATCAAATTATCAACAATGTTATCACAGAAAATCTTTTTGTACAACTTACGGTTTCAGCGTAAATAAGCACATAGGAACTGTTTGATTTTTTGCCAAAATTTTGAAAAAAAAATCAAATATTTGACTCTCTAACAAACTTTGAAAATTTATTGCTCAACAATACAAAAAAACACCTCTCTGAAATTTAAACAACGTTGAAAGGGCATTCTAAACTTTAAAACAAAATTTTGCTTTTGGAAATCTATGGTGTCCTTTTCAGGATAAAAAGACAATCAAATATTGTTTTCAAAATTTGTTGTTGAAATTAAAAAAAAATCTAAATTTTAAATCTTCATTATCTACAATATTGCTTTCGAGTACACAAATATTTAAAAACTGTCTAAAAGTCAATATTGTCAAAAAATTTTTTTAATGCCCATATCTTCCAATGTATTGATCCAAAAAAAAAAATTATGATTTTTTATCATTTACGAAGCTCTATCAAATAACCAAAAATTAACAAAATCGGTGATCTGACAGTTAAATTTCCCATTGATTTGATCATATCGTGGAACTATATTCAATTTGAGCTATCTGCTCGGTTGACGAAAATGAGTTTTTGATGGAAAAATGTTCGCTGGCATAAGTGTCATCTATGGTATTAATTTCAGAACAAAAAAAATATTTTAAGACTATTTTATAGCAAAAATAGCATGAGCTATGTGAAACCATGTTTTTTTATAAATAAAAATTTGAGCTATCTACAGTACAGTTTACTAGGGTAAACTTTTAATTTTAAATTTTTTTATATTATCACTTTTTATATGGTGTTTCCATCAATAAAAATATTGGCAGTTTTTTTTCGAAAGTTTCAACTCCTTTCCGCGGTTAAAAACGCGGTTTTTGACCCATATTTGGATGCGGAGCAAAACCGTTTAAACTTTTTGCATATTTTATTTGCCCATTCGATTGTACAGCAAACACAAGTGTTATGACATTTTTCGCAAGCTTCATGAAGGTTCCAAATAATGGCGATAACGCGCGAAAAAATCGATGGTTTAAAAAAAAATTAAAAAGTATTTTTTTAACACCTGTAATGGAAGGGCCTTAAAAACTGAGAAATATGGTACCAAATTCACATTTTTATCATTATCCGTTAAAAAGTTATAAATCTTTAAAGTCTATACTTAATGAGCTATCTGCTTAGGTTGATTAATTTCAAATAAAAAAGGTTGAGCTATCTGCTGTAACTCAGCGAATAATACGAATTTTTACAAACAAAGCACGTGTAAAATTTAGTAGTAATTATTAATTAATATTGTAAAAGATCGGCCGACAAAAACTTTAAAAATACGCAAATGCGACGGTTTTTTTGCTCTCCTGAAAAGTTAGGTTTTTTTAGATAGCTCATATTGAATATAGTTTAACGATATATAAGTTTCTCATTCCGTTTGTAACACGCCGAAATATTGGTAAAGGATCCCATTAAGTATATATGTTCATGATCTTCGATCGATTTTAAGACGATTTAGAGATGTTCGTCCTTCCGTCTGTCAGTCTGTCTGTCTGTTTAAAACACGCTTACTTTTGAAAGACATTACGGAGGCTCCCCAGTCGGCAAAAAAAATCACACCTGACATACTGCTGACTCTCCCTTTATAAAATTGCTGACATCTTCATACAATTTTTCAAAATGTCATCAATGACATGTCAGCAGTTGGTCAGCGGTTGTTTAAACGAATTGTTAGTGGCCACCGATACTGTAATTTTTAGTAATTTTTTTTTTCAAAAATTACTAAAAAAAAAAGTTTTTTTACACAAAATAAAATATTTCTAATAAAAATTGTTATTTTTTTCACGTTAGAAAATTTATTATCAATTAAAATTAAATTAAAAAGGGCATTGTGGAGGGTATTCATACACTCAAAATAAATTCTCTGTCCAAAAGACACCCATTTTGAGCCATATAAGAAATCTAATGATTTTAGCAGACACGGTTTGCTAAATATCAGTCATAAGAGGTGAATAAATATAACAAGAAAAAAAAAAACATACGCCGCCAGCCAGCATCGAACTTGCCACCTTCCGATTTGAAAGTACACTTCTTAACCACTACGCTACGGAAGCTTATACTTTTATCTGGCGTTTTAGTTATTAAACATGTGTGTTGTTCGACAGCAGAGAAATCTGATTTTAGCAGAAATATCTGCTGATTTTAGCAGAAAAATCTGCTGATTTTAGCAGAACAATCTGCTGATTTTAGCAGAACAATCTGCTAATTTGAGCAGAATAATCTGCTGATTTCAGCAGAACAATCTGCTGATTTCTGTTATGCTTTTTTATATATAAAAAAATTTCTTGAAAAAATATTGAAATTCAGCAAACAAAATCAGTATAAACATGGTACAATGTCTGTTATTTTCTTAAACTGATTGACAGATATTTTAGTAAAAATATCCTTCTCAGCAGAACAATCTGCTAAAGATTGCTAATTCAAATTGAAAGTCGTTTTACAGATTTTTTGACAGAGTTTTTCTTTTGAGTGTAGATTTGTCCAAGTCGAATTTAACTTTTCTACTTGTTTTTTATATAAAAATGTGTTAGTCATAATGAAGGGTATTCATAAATTCGAACAAGTCAAATTTAAAATTTTTACTTGTTTTTGTTATTTTTGTTTTTTGTTCTTTGTAACATGTTTTTGTGCTATTGTCAGTTTTGTTTTTTGTTTCAGATTAATGGGATGTTTTCATATGCATAAAAACTAATATAAGGTTTTTTCATAGTCTATAGTTTTCAACAGACAGGGAAAATTACATTTTTTGTTGTCTTTAAAATTAAATTTTTATAAATTTGAAAAACCATTATTAATGCTAAATTGAAATGTTAAAAGAAATTTATAAAAATTTTATGTGTTAACAAAAAAAAAAATTATTTTAAAAGATCGCCAAAAAAATCATCAATCACACGCACTGCTGACCCTCCCTTTATAAAATTTTAAACATATCCATACAATATTTTCAAATGTCCCCAAGCACAAGTCAGTAGTTGGTCAGCGGTTGCCGAAAAGCATTGTTGGTGGTCACCGATGGTGATGGGCACTGCTGAAGAACTGCTGACTTGTGCTTGGAGATAGTTGGAAAATTGTATGATGATGTCAGAAGGATCAGCATTTTTTTTGTTTTGAAATAAAATTTTGGAATGAAATCTTGTCATTCTTTCATTTCTAAAATCAAATTGATATCAATTGAAATCTTTTTTTTTAAATATTTTAAGTTTTGTTTATTATTAAATTTTCTCACCAAAAAAAATCTTTTTTTTTCTTAAAATTTTATTTCTAAATATAATTTTGTTTCTAGTTTTATAAAAAGTAACAAAAACCCATTTACTTTAATCGCTTCCCCATAGACACATAAACGATTTATCTTTCGACATTTTATATTTAATGTACACAAAAGTAAAATCAACACACATACAGACTTGCTCACTCACACAGTTATATCTAATGTAAGCCACATATGCCTCTGGTATAGTTAAGGGGGTTTGGTACTAATTAAACAGCCTTTATTTTAACAATTTTCAAACAGCTGTAAAAAAATAAATACGCAATATCTTTTAATTCTGTATTTTTTTTTTGATTTGAAAAATAAACTATCGTAATATTTTTAAAATTTTAGAACACAAAATATGGTCGACTATAATTGCCAGCGTTGCCACTCAATTTTGGGATGCTTTTTCTAAAGGACAAAATCGGCTGCAATTGTACAGCAACGACTACTGAACCGATTTTGATTATATTTTAATTGATTTGAAGATCAATAAATTCTCTAGTACTTACCGTGGCCTTGTTGAATTAATGCTATTATAAACTTAAAAATTAAAAAAATTAACTTTTCTTCTTTCATTAAAAAATAATTAGGTAAAGAATTTATAAAATCCACGATAATACAAGAGAATTTAGTAATCTACAAATAAAAACAAAATTTCATAAAAATTGGAAATAATCCCATAATAATTGAGTGGCAACCCTGACAATCCTAGTTGACCAAATTTTGTGTTGTAAAATTTCAAATAAAAAAAATATTATTTAAAAATTGTTAACATCAAGTTTGTTTTTTTTTTAGAGTCAACCCCCCTTAATATAACAACCAGAGAGAAATGAAAACAACATTTTTTTCTATTCAAGAAACTTTTGCAAAACTTTTTTTTTTATTTCTAGTTTGTTCAAAAATTGTTTTCTTAAAATATTTCTTTATTATTTTGTTACTTTCATTTTGCATTTGATAACCTCTGGGATTTTCAAATGCAAACAAATATAATGATGGCAAGTCATTTTATTATATTTCTATTTTTTTCTAACAATATTTTTTCTAACATTTTTTTGGTTATAAATTATCTTTAGGTTTAGAAAACGGCATTAAAAACATGTGCTCTGCCAAAGAAAAAAAGCAAAATAATGTACAATAGACAGAACAAATTTAGGAGTGGTTTTGGATTATCTTAACTTAAGATTTAAATATTTACTGACTTACTGACGGACATATTCATTATCGCATAGTCTAAACAACTGAAGCCAGAGATAGATCCACTAAAGCTGAGGTTTTTAGAAGTTTCAATTTAAAGAGGGTAAAAAGTTGTAACACGTGTACTTTGGTTTTTTCACACACAAAAAAAAAAAACTTTGTTAAATTACTAGAAAAAGTTTCGTAATCTCATTTTACCAATATTTGAAAGTTTTCTTTGTTTTTTTAACAAAAAAAAAAAATTTACATTTTTTTTTTGTAATTTTACAATTTTTTTTTGTTTTGTAATTTTACAAATTTGCTTGTAATATTACAAATTTCAGTGTTTTTTTTTTACAAAAAAGTTTTAAATTTACAAATAATAAGTTTTGTTAAGCCAAAAAAGTTGTAAATTTACAATTTTGTTGGAAAAAAACTTGTAAAATTCCAAAAAAAAATCGTAATTTTTACTAAGAATTCTCTTAAAATAGGAGGTAACAAAAAATCAAGTAAAGTTACGAAACCTCCTTGTAAAAAATTTGTAAATTTAAACTTTTATTGGCAAAAACGTTGTAAAATTAAAAAAATTTTGGTAAAAAGCTTCTAAAATTACAAGGAATTCTTGTCAAATAGGAGGTACCAAAAAATAAAAGTTACAAGTTTTTATTGTAATTTTACAAGTGTTTTTTTTTAACCTGATAATGTTTTTAGGCTGGTGTCTAATTTTAAAAAAGTTGCCGGACTCCAATTCAGTTGGACTATAAAAGCTAACAATTAAAGAAAAAGAAAATTAGAATTACTATTTTCATTTTCTTAAAACCAAAAATTTTAGAAACTTGGGTTTGTAACTTGGATAATAATTCACCTCGTGGTGAATAACCCCGTTTTTCACCAGCTGGTGAATAAAAAGTAACATAATTATTAAAAAAAAAAAAAAATTCATCAAATCTTTTTTTTTTCATAAATTTTTTTTTTTCATAATCTTTTTTTTTCAAAAAAATTTTTTTTTTCATCAAGTTTTTTTTTCATCAAATTTTTTTTTTTTGTCATCAAATTTTTGTTTTCATCATTTTTTTTTTCATTAAATTTTTTTTTTCCCATCAATTTTTTTTTTTCATCAAATTTTTTTTATTCATCAATTTTTTTTATTCATCAATTTTTTTACATCAACAAATTTTTCTTTTCATCAAAAAATTTTTTGTTTTCATTAAAATTTTTGTTTCAAATTAAAAAAAAAAAAAAAATTTTTTCGTAATCAAAAACTTTTTTTTATCAAACATTTTTTTTCACCAAAAATCATTTTTCCCAATTTTTTTACAAAAACTACTGTTTCAACAAGTCACAACTTTTCACATAAAAATGTTCCATTTGTTTATCAAATGTACATAAAACAAATCATATAACAACTTTCCAAAATCTAAAAACACTTTTTTCCATTTTTTTTGCACTCATTTACCAAATGTAGCACTCTTTTGGTTTGGAATGAATCTTGCTTTCCGCAGACAGATGGACGGATGTATATAGCTAGAGTTTCTTAGAAATGGATCAATAATATATAAACTTAATGGGGTCCTCGCCTGATATTTCAATTCGTTTTGCATGGAGTAGCAAAGTAATACAACATTATTTTTTCTAAAAAAAAACTTTGCTTTGGCAAGTACACCCAAATCTTCCGCAAAACATTATCATGATTTAATGTTTTCGGCAAGAGAACAAAATTCGCAGGCATTTTTGGAGTGTACGCGAGTAAGATGTTCACTGTTATTGTTGTTCAATCAAACCACATCTTTTTTTGATTTGTTAAAATCAAACCACATCTTTGTATGTTTAATTTAAATTGCGATGGTATGGTTGGGCATTTCGTCTTAAATTTAGAGCTGTTTTATGTTGTGTAATAAGTACTTGAATTATCATTATGTCTACTTACATACGAATATAAGTCTTTTTGTTTTGCCACTAGCGATTGTTAATTTGCTAAGTACTCTTGACAATCGAATCTGACAAATTCCGGAATACGTGCCGAGTAAGTCTTGTAATCAATTAAAAAAAAAAAAAAAATTTTATAAATAGTTTCATGAAAATTTTTACTTTAACGTGACCTCGAGCTGGAGTAATCTTTCTCAATAGAATTTATAGGTCGAATACTCAATATTTTTTTATGACTTAACCAACACTCAGGGGATGTTCCCTATAAATGCAGTGCATTGTGTTGGTAATTAGGAAAATAGGTTATGGGAAGAATGAAGTATTTATATTTATCTTTCACAAAATAAAATTTTTGGAAACTTATTTTTAAATATTACATAAATGAAACTTATTTTTAAATATTACATAAATGTAGATTAAAAATAAATAAATATTTTTTTGACCAAAAAAATTAAAAAACTGTTAAAAAAATACCATAATTATATTAATATATTTTTTAATTTTTTTTAAATATTTTTTTTAATTTAATTTTTTTTTTTTTTTTTTTAAATTTTATTGTAATTTTTTTCCATTTAAAAAAAACAGAGTTTAACAATTTTTTTTTTAATTTCCCAAAAAATGGAAAAAAATATAATATTAAAAAATATCTATTAAATAAAAAAATAAATACTACTTTTATATGTTTATATTTATTAACTTAATTTTGTATGTATTTCCTTTATTTTTATGTATTTTACTTTAAAAATAAGCTTCTTTTGGGAAATTTATATAAAAAACTATTAATAATTCTTATATTTTACTCTACAAACCAATTTGTTTTATTTTTGCAGTTTGCTTTAAAAAAATCTTATTAGTTATACAACAAAAAAAAATCTGTATACAACACAATAACAGCTTATAATTTTTTTTAGTAATTTTTTTCATATTTATTTTTTTCTCAAAATAAATACAAAACTTAAATAGAATGCACTACTTGTTTTAAAATGTTGCAATAACTTCTACAAAGAAGTTCCAACAAAAAAACGAAATTAAACTGAAATTCAAATGAAAAAAAAAAAATCTCAACCAAAGGATTCTTTTCTTGTAAAACTAGAAGTCATAGTGGAAAATAAAATCTGATATAAATGATAATTTATTTTCAGTAAAAATTAATGAAGCCAAGACAAATATTATTACAAAAAATTTTTTAATTTTTCCGTAGCAATAAGAAAGAAAAATAAATTATTTTGATAAAGAAAATTAAAAATGATAAAAAAAAATAGGAATCACAAAAATAAAAATAAATAAACAGTTTTTGTAAACACAAAAAAATAGAAAACTATCCTTTTATTTATAAAAAAATTAAAAACAAAAATTAATATTCGATAACTTAACAAAACGTGCGCCACTTTTTTTCATATTGAGTAAAATACCAAAATTTTAGGGCATTTTTGTTTATAAGTCAAAAAATGTTAATTTGTTAACAAAAGAGGAATTAGCATATTTACTGACTAATTCAACGATACATATTAATCACTAGGGATGAGATTTTCATGCACTAAAAAATCGAAAATATGCGCTAAAAAATAAAAATATGCACTAAAAACCAAAATATATGCACTAAAAAATTAAATGTGTGCAATAAAAATCTTACTTTCATAGGAAAAACTTCTTAAAAAGCAAAAAATTGAAAAAAATTTGAAACAAATGAATTTAAATTTTATTTTTGCGAATTTATAACAAAATATGCAAAAATATGCACTTAAAAGTTGGAAATATGCACAAAATATGCATTTAAAACCAAAATATGCAAAAATATGCATTTTCACCAAAATATGCAAAAATATGCGAAAAAAAAATCGAAGCCATTTTAATCCAAATTTCTTGATTCGGAAAGATAATTGGTTGATATTGTTTTCAGACTATCGACAAAAAACATGCATTTGCATTGAAATCTCATCCCTATTAATCCCACACCACTTTTCGAAAATCTGGTTTAGATAAAGTTTTTAAAATAAATTCCCTAAATTTTCAATTACACATGGAATATTCACCTTAAACATCATTTATTGAAATTTAAATTTTAAAATAGGTTAATAAACCTGATAACACACAAAACAACAACGACAGCATCATCATCATTTATCCTAAAATATAATATTTAGTGTTTAACATTAATTTTATATCCGTTTGTAATTTCCTGGTTTATTTCCTTTAAATAATACATGATAATCAACACATTTTGTAGTCATGTATGTTTTTTGGTCTATGTCAGTATATCAAACAAGGTTCATTAATTTATGTTCTATGCAGTAAACACCTAATACTTGATTAACAGATTTGTTTATAAACTCATTTGTTTAAAAACTCATTGAGTAGTACTGAGGTGTGCTAATCTTAATCAAAAAAAATTTTAAAATCTTTAATTTAAAAAAAAATATCACAAAATTTTATCTAATAATTCCGTTATTTGAGGCATAGCTTTAAACACTTCCTGCTTAATACAATGACATATGTTACATAAAAACATGCTTTACTACAAAGTCTGCTATATTTCAGCTAAACTAAACAATAATTACATTAAAATTTATTAAGAACATTAGGTGCAAGACAAAAAAACTTGGAATTTTAAGGTTACTATTAGGGCAACCAAAAAATATTCTAAAATATATATTTAAGATCTACGAAAAATTCTAAATTATTATTTTCAATAGCATACACAAAAAAAAATTTAAATTATTTCAATTAAAAATTCGTAGAATTATTTAAAAAATTAATTAAATTTAAACCACTTTGGAAAATTTGCATATTAATAAAAAAGTTTCTATGTCGTTAATTAAAATTATTTCAATAAACCACAAATAAAAACTGTTATCTATATGTATGTTTTATGTGGCTTTCAAAATGGATAAATTAATCTTCAGAATTACACTGCGAAGCTAGATTTTTGATTTTTTGACTGTGGGAGCAGGGGCGTGGCAAAATAAAAAAAATACAAAATATATATAAAAATTATTGGACCTATTTTGATGAAATTTTCACCACAGATAGTTTACCACAAATATCATTTAAATGCCTAGCCTCTTTTAATTATTTTTTGCCTAAAGTTAATCACGAAAAAACGGCCGAGCCGATTTTTTTTTGACTATAACTTTTATTCATCAAAATTTTTTTTCGTCAGACTTTTTTAATATAAATTTTTTAAACCCTTTTCTTCATCAAATTGGTTTTTTATCATTATTTGTATATCATCACAAAGTTTTTTTATACCCCCCACTCTAGTGATAGAGGGTATATATAAGTTTGTCATTCCGTTTGTAACACCTCAAAATATTGGTCTAGGACCCCATAAAGTATATATATTCATGATCCTTAATCGATTTTAAGACGATCTAGCGATGTCCGTCCGTCCGTCCGTCTGTCTGTCTGTTGAAAACACGCTAACTTTTGAAAGACTTTACGGAGGCTCCTGAAGTTTTGCATGTATGTTAGGCATTTACCTGGTCAGGTTGCTTTTGCAATCCAGCGAAATCGGTCCAGTGCACTATAGGAAATTTTACCCATTTTTTGGCCAAAAGTCAAAATTAAAATTTTTGCAAATCTTATTTTTTTAAGCTTTAATATAAACAAAATACAACAAAGTAAACATCTCTTTTTAAATTTTTGGACAGAATTCATTTACTGTTACTTTATCGGCTGTTTTCCTTGCAATTTCTAAATTAGTTGTCAAATTACGATTGAGTGCAGTAAATTTTGTGGTAGTTTATAATAAAAGTTTTCATAATAAAAATTAATAATTTTTAAAAACTAAAAAATGGAAAATAATATCGAAGGTGACTACTTTACTGATATAAAGTAAAATGTTAGTGAACTTATCAAGTAGATCGATTAAATTGGAAAAATTGAAGTGACCTTAACTTGAACTTATGGAATTATGAATTGGAATATTATTTAGACTTACAAAAAAATGATAGCATATGTTAGCTACAAAACCATATAAGTTCTCTAGGACAATCAATTACCTTCCAAATTTATCAAATTTCAAGGTCGGATATTTGCAAACTTTTTTAAAAATGCATTTTTACAGGTGACTACTGCGCGCAAAATTCAGATTTATTCAATATACGGCGACAGAAACACAACGAATATGACGAAAGAGCCGCTATTTGTGCACATTTCTTTTCATACATAGATGAAAGTGATCGTTCCGAAAACTTTAAAAATATAAAAAGAAGCAATCAAGAATATTTTGTTCAAATATAAATATAAAAAGGCTTGAAAAAGTTTTAGGAGTGGAGGTTTTTGAAAAACAGCATGCTGTTTGGCTTAAAGGCAATACTTGGATAAGAAAATGTAAAACGCAGCCTGCCCCCACTAAATCGAAACCTGGGCGACCGCAATCAACTTTTTTGTCAAAATCTGCGACAACAAAAAGACGAATTATAACAGAAATCTCTAAAGATCTAAATAGGGAAGTTGAGCCCATAGCTCTTGCTTCATATGCAGCTGCTCGTAGTGGCATTTTGAAATGTAGTTAACGACTTGGAACTCAAAAATCAAATTTTTTAAAAAAATCATTATTAAAAAGTAGCTTTGACACTTCTTAAAATTGTTAAAATAAATTTCTACTGTTATCTTCGAAAGTTAGTGTACACTCAAAAAATAGTAAAAAACAGTTAAGAAAACCAGATAATCTATAAAAGATCTAAAAAATCTTAGATGCGAAAACTTATAACACCGGAAACCCTGTTTTGAACTAATTGTTAGTAAATTTTTTAGGTAAATTTACTAAAGTTTTTTTTTTGAGTGTATGAAAAACTTTATGAGTCACTCCCTCCCTCTTAAGGGTCTTCCAAAAGTCAAATCCAAAAAAAAAACATTCAAATCGGTCCAGCCGTTTGGCTGTAAATAATTTTGGCCAAAAAAAAGGGTCAAATTTCCTATAGTGCAGTGGTTCAAAAGTTATAAGCAAAAGACTGAATTTCGGCAAGGGTTTTTCGTGAATTTATGAGATAAAAAGCACTTTAACTTTCGAAAGTCAATTCTGAGGATGCTGAAGCTTGGCATATATATTTTTCGTTTACACTCAAAAAAAAAAAAAATTGTAATTTTTTTTTTAATGTAAAATTCAAAAAAATTTTACACTCAAAAAAAATTTACACTCAAAACAAAAATTGTTTTTTTTTTTCAAAAATTACTAAAAAAATTTTACACTCAGAAAGATATTAGTAAATTTGTTTTTGAATGTAAAATTCAAAAGAAAATTTACACTCAAAAAAAAATTTACACTCTAAAAAAATTTTTTTTTTTTTCTTAAATTACGAAAAAAAAAAATTTTTTACACATAATAAAATATTTCTAATCATAACTGTTATTTTTTCACTTTAGAAAATTTACTATCACTTAAAATGGGCATTGTGGAGGTTATTCATACTTGTTTTTTCACAATTTTTATTTCATCAAAATTTTTATTACATCAACATTTTTATTTCATCAAAACTTTTTTCATATTATAAAATTACTTCGTTTTGTAACTTGGATATTAATTCGCCTGATGGTGAATTAATACATTTTTCACCATATGGTGTAATAAACGTAGTTTAATAACTTGTCATCAAAAATTTTTATTACAACTTTTTTAATTTTCTTTTTATCAATTTTAATACCCTCCACTCTGGTGATAGAGGGTATATATAAGTTCGTAATTCCGTTTGTAACACCTCGAAATATTGGTCTAGGACCACATAAAGTATATATATTTATGACCTCACGATCTAGCGATGTCCGTCCGTCCGTCTGTCTGTCTGTCAAAAACACGTTTACTTTTGAAAGACTTTACGGCAGCTCCTGAAGTTTGGCGTGTATATTGTGCATTTACCTGGTCAGGTTGCTAGTGCAATCCAGCGAAATCGGTCCTGTGGTTCAAAAGTTATGAGCAAAAGACTGAACTTCGGCTAGGGTTTTTCGTGAATTTGCGAGATAAAAAACTCGCTAACTTTTGAAAGGCAATTCTGAGGATGCTGAAGCTTGTCGTATATATTTGTCGTTCTCCAGGCCTAGGTCATATTGAATTTCAGCCAAATCAGTCCAGTGGTTTAGAAGTTATTAGCAAAACCGTGAATATCAGATTAGTTTCACATTAAATTCATATGTTGAAAACCCGTTAAACATGATTTAAAAACATTGGTAAGTCACAAAAAAATTTTACAACGTATTTTTGTCACTCAAAACTGTTTTTACACTCAAAACAAACAAAAAAATCCACTGTAAAGAAATTCTACACCCAAAAAAAAGTTTACACTCAAAAAAAAATTTAGTAATTTTTTTTTTTTAAAAATTACTTAAAAACAAGTAAAAAAGTTAAATTCGGCCTTGCCGAATGTAGTGATACGCTCCACAATTTCAAAAAGATTATTGCAAAAAACTTTATTTAAAAGGAAATTACTTTTGAAAAAAAAAAAAAATTGAAAAAAAATTTCCGCGAAAAAAAATTTTGGTAAAAAAAAAAATCCGCAATTTTTTTCTTTTTTTGTCAAAAAATATGTTCGTACTTGTTTAAATACCATTTTGTGTTCAATTATGTTCACATATGTCAACCAGAAGCCGAATTAGAGCATTTTGTATTTTTAGGTTATGTTGAATGTACTGAAATTTTTGTGGTGTGTTTACATTTTCGTTCATAACTTTTGAACCGCTGAACCGATATCGCTCAAATGCAATACCAAACTTCTCGGGAGAACTTCCAATATATATTTTAAGTTTCAGTCATCTCTGTGCAATATTTTGTCCGCGAGAGCATTTTCCACAGACAGACGGACAGACGGACATCGCTAGAATGTCTTAAAATCGATCGGGCATCATGAATATATATACTTTATGGGGTCCCAGACCGATATTTCGATGAGTTACAAACGGAATGACAAACTTATATATACCCTCTATTACTAAGTGGAGGGTTAAAAAGATTTTTTACACAAAATAAAATATTTCTAATCAAAAATTAAATTTTTTTCACGTTAGAAAATTTACTATTACTTAAAAAGGGCATTGTGGAGGGTATTCATAGATTCGGCCAAGTCGAATTTACCTTTTCTACTTGTTTTTTATATTTTTTTTTTCATTAAATAAATAGATTTTATGAGCTCAAGGCCACTGTTACTTTAAATAAATCTTCCTTTATTTTTTCCGATACTTCGACCTTCGAAAATTTAGGTAAAAAAAATTAATGAAAAAAATATTTTGATTAAAAAAAATTTATGAAAAAAGTTTTTGATAAAAAAAAATTGTGAAAACATTTTACATAAAAAAAAGTTTTTGATAAAAAAAGAAAGAGTTGTTGACGAACAATTTTTTTTTGATAAAATAAAAAATAATTTTTAATAAAAAAAAAATTTTGATATAATAAAATTTTTTTGTTGGATAAAAAATAATAATAAAAAATAATTTTTTTTATGAAAAAAAATATAAATTTAAAAATTCGACCTTTCAAATTTAATTAAATAAATACATTTTTTGAGCTCAAGGCCTGTGTTATTTTAAATAAATCTTCCTTTATTTTCTTCCAATATTTCGACCTTCATTGAAGGTCATCTCAGGGAGTTTATATTAAATATAAGAACAATAAAAATCACAAGTAAATATAATTTTTTTCTTATACATAAATAATTAACAACGTGTACAGTGTACACGTTGTTAATTATTTGGACTGATTTTTATTGTTCTTATATTTAATTTTAAGTAACTCCCTGATGATGACCTTCAATCAAGGTCGAAATATTGGAAGATAATAAATTAAGATTTATTAAAAATAAAACTGGTCTTGAGCTCAAAAATTCTTTTTATTTAATTAAATTTGAATATTCGAATATTTATAATTATAATTATTTTTTTCATCAAAAAATGTATTTTTTATAATTATTTTTTTTTTTTCAAAAAAAAATGTTATTTTAAATTCTTTTTTATTTTATTAATTTTTTTTTTTCGTTAACAACTCTTTCTTGTTTTATCAAAGACTTTTTTTATGTAAAATGTTTTTCACAAATTTGTTTTTATCAAAAATTTTTTCATTAATTTTTTTTTTCTAAAAATAATTTTTTCATAAATTTTTTTTTTATAAAATTTTTTGGCATCAAAACTACTTTCTTAACCTCCGTTGTAGGTTTTTGGTAAAAATACAACTCACCAAGTTTTGGTGAGTTGTATTTTTGCGTGGAGACTCTGAGATGTTTTAAATATTGATGAGTCTGAGATATTCTTTCTCATGAAAAATTCACAAATTCTGAGGAATTTTTTGTGTAGAAAAAATAATAAAGAAAATAATATTATTTGACAGAAAAAATTATAAAAAAATTTAAAATAGTACTTTTAGCGGGATTAGTTCGCGGTTTTTGGAAAGCAACATATTTTTTTTTTAAATATTTTAAAAATTAGTTAAATAAAACTTGTAAGGAAAAAAAATCCAAAAAATTAAGCTGGTCAATTCGGTCCATGAATGCATTTCCAAAGCCAGAAAAGTTAGATTTTTTTATAAAAAAATGTATTTTATTTCAAAATAGCATTCAAATGGTACATAAAGCCGAATTAAGTACGAATTAATAAGCTTTAGTTTATAAAATTTTTAAAACAATTTTTTAATAGTAGCATTTTTTTTTTTCTAAAAAAAAACGCGAACTAAACCCGTTTGTAGATGACTAAAAGTGCCTTCCTAAAACTTTTTTTATAATTTGTCCTGTTATTCGCAAATATGCAAATCATCGACCTACCCTAATGCGAATTTCCAAATTATAGATTTACCTAAAAACGTGTTGAAAATCATAAATATCTGAAAATACTCTAAATCTTAATTTCCTTCATTTCTTAAAATTTAAAGAAGTATTTTTTTTCAATGTCTATTAATTTATTAAATGTTTCTTTATGCAATTTTTGTGTAATTTAATTTAAATGACATTTTCTTTTGTCGGATTTATTTACCTACAAAACTGTATTTACCCAATGTTTCTACAACGTTAAAAGTTTGTCTAGCAACACCTTACTAACTAAATATTTCAAAAAGTTTGCATTTTATCAATTAATTACAAAATGTTCTTACTAAATGCGAAATGAGTCTCATCAACTATGTGTTTGTGCGACTGTCTGTTTTTCTTGCCATCTATCAGTGAGTCTGTCTTTGATTCCTGCCTTGAACACACACACAGATGACGACACTTCAAGGTGCAACATTTTAAATGTCACACAGTATTTGCAATGAACTCAAATAAAATGTGGCTCAAAGGCATATAAAATCAATTTAACGAAGCACTGAATGAGAGATAACAACATTTAAAGTTTAAATAATTGTTTATCAACTAAATGAATAAACTTTTTGTTAAAGGAATTTTAAATTTGATTTGATTGTTGATCTTAGAGAAACGGATAAATTTTACTTTGTATATCTTCTTTAAATTCATGTATTGTTAAATTTATAATAAAATAAGTGATTTTTAATTCCGTTTGTAAGGATGATTTTTATTTTGATATGCTGCCTTTTGAAACCTTTTCACATTGTAGTTTGGACGTGTGTGACAAAAAAATGATAAATGACTCAAATATAAATTGTTAATCTCAATAACCACAAATCTTGTTTAAAAATTTATTTACAAAAATCTGCCTGTCTCTTCTCTTCAGTGTAATATGGCTTAAATCGTGTGTAAAATGTTTGACCATTTAAACCTTAAGCAACAACAACAACAACATCAACACAAAAGGGTTAACTCAAACTCTATAAACTGTCATGTCATTTTTTATTATTTATAATAAAATGTAGGCATATTATATTTTGTAGATTGTATGTAACATACAAATAACATACTTACAAGGGAAGTCTCCCTAGTGTCACCCGCGGATCTTTATGGAATTGGTTTTATTTTGTAGATCAGAAAAAATAAAGGGACACGTATTTTTTTTTAGCGGCCCAAATTCATATTTAGGGGGTAAAAAGGAGGGGGAAGACAAGTCCATTTTTCAGTTTTTTCGTTTATCTCCTATATTATGCAAAGAAACCTAGTCATGTTGCATACATGAAAGGTCTTTGGAAAACCTATCTACGTGTGCTAAGAACGTGTCCAAACATGCACAACTTTTCGTCATATTGAGTAAAATACCAAAATTTTAGGACATTTTTGTTAATAAGTCGAAAAATATTAACTTCTGTGGCCCGATATTAGCACCACGAGATAGGTATTTTAAATACCTTTAATCTGATACCACACATGCCTATATTAATTTTGTTTAAGTAGGCGTAAATCGTAAGAAACTGAAAAAGGTCAATTTCCCCCCATACAAATCGACCCCCCCTAAAAATGAGTTTGGGCCGCTAAAAAAAAATACGTGTCGAATTAATTTTTGTTCTTAACAACATATCCAAATTTCATGAAGATCGGAGGGTGACACCAGGGAGACTTCCCTTGTTAATGATATAAAACAATATAATTTTTATTGAAATAATTTTATACTTATATCTTCACTTAATAAATGACTTTTTCTACCCCCTAGTAGTTACGAATTGTTAGATTAGAACGTGTCTCAGCTGATATTGATTCTTCTCGTGAGTTACTTATATTTTACGTATCGTAGTTAGATGCCAACTCACTTGATATTGTTTCTTCTCGTGAGTTACCATTCGTAGTAAACCCGACTTACCTGATATAGTTTTCTCTCGTGAGATTCTAAGATTTATACTATTCGTATTTTGTTAAAGTTAATCGGAGTTAAAACCCGATCAAACTAAGTCCAATTTAACCCGACTCGCTTGATATTGCTTCCTATGGGATTTATAATAATCTTAGTTAAAACCCGATCCGACTATATCCGATTTGACCCGACTCACCTGATATTGCTTTCTCTAGTGAGTTAATCAGATTTATATGTAGAACCCGACTCACAATACATTATTTATTTTCGTGAGTTACTCGTACTAAGAACTTGATCCCACTAAATTCGGTTCAATCCGATTCACCTGATATTGTTTCCGGAAGCGGCGAAACTCCTTAAAATTCTTTCCAAAGCTCCTAGTGTACCGAATTTCTTAATAAGCCCGATGGATTCTTTGCAGAAAGCAATCAGCAAACCATTGAACTTTTGATGGACATCAATTTTCCAGGTTGCAGAGATGAGGGAAGAAATATATTCCCTTGGGTATATTTTCACCAACTACAATTCCGGTAAATAAATTCATCAGAACAATATTGGAGGAGGGAAATATAACGTAGGCGATCCGCTCCGTCAAGCCCTACAAATCAGCCGGGCCTGATGGTATATTTCCGGCAATCTTGTAGGGGTCCCTCTGGATAATCATGCAATGGCCACTATCTTCTTAGGTAGCTTGGCATCAGGGTATTTACCCTTCTAATGGAATGAGGGAAGGGCGGTTTTTATCCCAAAGGAGGTAAAGATAAATCGCAATACCGAAAAGGATTACAGACCTATTAGTCTGTCATGGTTGAGAAGTATCCTCAGATCAGACATATTCAGCGAGGCCACACACGCCTATCTTTAAGGTAGGTTGGATGAGACGGCTTTAAGTGATGTGTTCGGGCTGATTGAGGCTACTCATCACAAAAAAAAGTATGTGTTGGCATCATTTCTGGACTTGGAAGGTCCGTTCAACAATGTCAAAATATCATGAATTCTAAATGCCCTACTGAATACAGACAAGAACACGCAGATTACTCTTTGGACGGGCAACAATGGCGGAAAGTAATACCTGGGTATAATCCTGAACTCAAAGCTTTCTTGGAAAAGGAATACAGAGGAAAGATGAAAAAGTCCTTTTGTGCTTTTTACACCTGAAGAAGAACTTTCGGAAGAAGGTGGGATCTTAAACCGTATATTATCCACTGTATGTATGGTGCTATATTTAGACCAATACTTACCTATGGTGCCCTTGTGTGGTGGAAAGCAGTGAATAGGAAATCATATCTCTGCAACATACAGAAGGTACAACGAGTGGCGTTTGTGGGTATCACTGGTAATATTATATCAGCACCACCGACCGGCGGGAGATGATACTATACATTCAGCCCGTCAAGAGCACAGCAGCAAAATCGGCTTTCAGGTTAATAGAGTCGCAAATGCTAATGGAACGCTTTTGGAGACACTCGTATATATAAGGTACGGTTGGCGGGACGGAACTGAAACAGAGAACCGACTATATCTCACCACATGCGAACTTTGACAGAACCGTCAGAGTTCAAATACTAGCTAGGGAAGACTGGGAGGAAAACTCTGTTATAACAGAAAATGCGATATAAATCTTAACGGACGGATCAAAGATGCACAATGACTTGAAATCGGGGCTTCATTGAGACTTCCGGATAAGTGTTGTGTTTTCCAGGCTGAGGTACTTGCTTCTTTGTTGAAGCTCTAAAGGCCTAAGAATCAAACACTGTAGAATCAGGAATCATTAGTATCACAATCCCTTCATCGAATCAGTCAGCATACAGTCATCAAATATGGGTCCCTAGACATAGTGGGGTCGCTGGGAACGAATTGGCTGATGAATTTGCGAGAAATTGCTCTGAATCGGTGTGGGAACATGTAAAACCTGAGATCTGGGTTCCTATAGTGGAATTGATGAACGAAATTGATAAGATATCTGAGAATAGAATGATCGAGGGATATGGTGGTTATAGCGAAATCTGTTGCCACTGCCAAATCCTAAGAGGACAAAAAAGTCTTCTTACTTTTGGCAAACGGACGGATAGCTATCCCTGAAGATACTCCTAAGTGACTATAGTAGAAGTTGTGGTGGGTTGTCCGGGTCTAATGAAAAGCCGCCATAAGCATTTTGAGGTGTCTCATTTACATTTCTAGCGGAATATCTTAGGGAATCGGGGTGGTTTATGTAGTAGAATTTTGTATCAAAGGGGGAGTAGGGAAATAAAATTAAGAAAATTACAATGGGAATTGTGGCCTTCGAGTGAATTCGCCAAAAGGCGATTGCCAATCCAACCTAAACTACTGATCGCTGTTAGAACCCGACTGGCCTGATAGTGTTTCTTCTTGTGAGTTACTATTAGTAGTAAAAATCCGACATTTAATAGGGAATTAATTAATTCACCAAAGCCTACTTAAAAAAATAATGTATTTGTTTATTTTGTAGCATTTATTTTAAATTGTAAGCAATTAAATTTTTGGGGAAAAGTAAAAGTGTGTGATATAGACGACATGAAAATAACACATTTGCTTCGTGTTTGTATGATTTTTATGTTTAGCAACTTAACGCAGTTAATCTACTATAAAAACACCCAAATACAACCAAACACAAATACACTTACACATATAAACACTAGGGTGGTTCTTTCTGAGAATTTTGGATTTTTGCTGCTTCCTTACTCTGGATTTGAGCCAATTCGGTATCACTTTGACCGCCCAAAATCGGTTAAAATTTCGAGCTTTGGACAAAAAGACAGTAAACTAAAAAAAATTTTGATAAAAAGTTTTTATAAAAAAAGATGTTTAATGAAATGTTAGAAAAAGTCTAGACTTGATGAAAAAGTAATAATGGTGAAAGAAAATTGAGAAAAAAAATTTAATAAAAACAATTTTTTTTTTGATGAAAAAAATTTTTTTTTTTGTGAAAACTAGTATTTGATGACAAAACAAATTTTTAATATAAAAAATTTTTGATGTAAAAAAATTTTTGATGTAAAAAAAAGTTGATGTAAAAAATTGTTGATGAAAAAAAAATTCAGCCCAGTACTTTTTCTTTGTCGTTTAACAAATTCAACAGAAATCCAAAAAAAGAACCACCCTAATAAACACTCACACCCGAAAAGAGTTTAACCCCTTTTTCTGTTCATGTTGTTATTGTAGCCGATAAAATATATAAACTACCAGTTTTTTTTAAAATTTATACACATGACAGTTTATTAGCCTCATTTATCATAGATGAGACAAAATAGCAACATTGGATGGTTGTTTGCTGTTTTATTTTTTGTATTTGTTAAAAAAAAAGGTTTAAAACTGTTTACAGAATGTGTTGTTTTTCTTATTTTTTTTATAAAAAAAGGAGATTGGAATTTTTGTTATCAAAATTCTCTGGCAACAAACGAACAACAAAAAAATCTGTTTATGGGAATTCCTTATGGTCGCAAAATATGGTTATATTGTTATTTTTATAACCTTATGAAATCTGAACATGAGAAAAAAACGGGTTACTTAGGCTAAGAAGAACATCGAAAAATGTTGTTTGTACATATATTGTATAAAACTTCCAGCATATTAAGTATTTAAATGGCGCCAGATAATAAAACAAAACGAGATAATATTATGTGTAAATGGACACTTTTTAAAAGAAATAAAATTTTTGGAATAGCAATTTAACAAATTTTTTAAATGACCGCTTTATTATTATTTTACAGAAGAAAAATTGTATGGAAAAATCAAAGTGAGATTTACAATTATCCGGAATACCATGTCTTGTCATTTGAGGTTCAAAACGAGGAAAATTGCGAAACACAAAGTTAAGCCGTTTTAAAGATATGGATTTTCGATAAAAAAAAATCATCAAATTTGTATTTTTTTATCATTTTTTTTATGAAATTTTTTTTTTCAAAAAAAAAAAAAAAAATAATAAATATAATTATAGCCCGAGCTCGATCTGTACTTACAGAAAAAAACACTAATAAAATTACTGAAAAAATGTGTTACCATTAGGTACGTCTCCGAAACAGAAAATGCAAATTCCTTTATTTGTGTCTGCAATTCCAGATCAAGTTTATAACCCTTGCGAAATAATGTAAGGGATAAAAAAAGTTGAAAGAAAGTATGAAGTGTGGTTGAGATTGCAAGAAATAGAATTGTAGTGTTAGAAACTGTTAAAATTTATTCTGTAGAAACTATAAATATTCACATATGAGGCATTCCACACAAAATGTCCCGCTACAGAAAAACATGTGTCCCGTAAATTTCTGAATAGGTTGTTTGGATAGCCCTATATGGAACTAAGATAATTGCGATTTTGGTTCTTCTAATTTTCAAAAACTGGGCTTAGAAGGCATGGTCAAATATTAGAAAAAAGGTCAAATTTGTGGCGAGTTGCCCTGATTAAATATTTATCACATTAAAACGGAATGCACCACAATCCCAAAAATTTACATTCTTATATAGTTTTGTATGGGCTATCGAATAAATTTTTTTTCTTTTGGAAAATTTTCAGAACCCGTTCTGAAATTTTCCATTTTTTAAAAAAGTCAATTTATCTAAAATCCGGCCACTTTTTTTTTCTTTTTTATTTATTTTTTTAAAAGTTTAGATGTTTGTCCATCCACACAAAAAAAATCAGAAACACGTTCATCTTTTTTTTCGAGAAAATCGCATTTGAACTTTAAATTTTATAACAATTTAGTAATTTGCTTGTATTTTCTTGTGTCAACAGAGCGTATGACGAATATTTATGCAATTAATATTACTCATTCGCAACTTTAAAAAGAAATACAAGCAAATAACAAAATTGTTATGAAATTTAAAGTTCAAATGCGATTTTCTCGAAAAAAAAGATGAACGTGTTTCTGATTTTTTTTGTGTGGATGGACAATCGATAGCCATACAAAACTATATAAAAACGTAAATTTTTGACTTTGTGGTGCATTCCGTTTTTATGTGATAAATATTTAATCAAGGCAACTCGCCACAAATTTTACCATTTTTCCAATATTTGACCACGCCTCCTAAGCCCAGTTTTCGAAAATTTGAAAAACCAAAAACGCAATTTTCTTAGTTACATATAGGGCTATCCAACCAACCTATTCAGAAATTTACGGGACACATGTTTTTCTGTAGCGGGACATTTGGTGTAGAATGCCTCATATATAGATTAATTTTTTTCATCAATTTTTGTTTTTTTATCAAACATTTTTTTCTTCATCAATTTTTTTTTTTTTAAATTTTACTCCCTGATTACAGATTCGTGCAAAATTTCGGAAATTTGGTTTGTACTCTTTTGGTTTGTACTACTTTACACAGATGGACCGACAGACGAACATCCCTAGAATATATTCGATTTTGCTCATTTAATCTCTTTTGCTTTGGACTGCATCTTACTTTCTGCTCATTTGCCAAATTTAAAGTTGTTTGTTTTGGACCGCATCTTGCTTTCTACATACAGAAGGACGGATGGAAACATATATCGCTAGAATGTCATAATTAATATGTGAATTTACCCCCGGTTTCTGTAACATAGTGTCTAGATTAACAACCACCACTACTATCATACGTCAAAATGATGGTATACAATTGATGGAGGAGCATCAGCTCTACTATAGATTGCAAGCAATCCAATGTCAAAATGATGCTTACCATCGAGTTTGGCTTTTGTAAACGTCAAATGTGACATTGAATTGCTTGGTGCTGGTTGCTCATCTAGACAGTGTGTAAGATGAACATCACAAATTTGCATGTATTTTGTTGTTGTAACAAAAACAAGATACGCTCAAAAAAAACTGTAATGTTAACAGAAAAAGCCTGTAAACCTACAAGAAAATTTGCTGATCTTGAACCCACAATTTTTTTGGTAAAGTTAGCAAAAATATTTTGCCAAAAATTAGTTAACTGAAATTTTTTTTATTTCAACTTACAAATTTGAGGACCCCATTGGGTTCGGACACGATAGGTCCAGACCCCGATGAGCCTACCCTAGTCGGGTTTCTTAAAATTCGTCATAGTTTTTGATCCAAAATGTGTGTCTGTTTCCCTCTACCTTGCTTAGTTTTTGAGATTCGTGATTTTAGGGGACCACTTGAGAATTAAAAAACTCGATAACTTAAAAAATATTACTCGGAGAGCTTTTGGTTATTTTGCGGTCTTGTTCTACGTGTTGAGAACTACAAAAATTCTTTTGAACTTTTTGTTGTGTCGTTTTTTTTTTGCTAATACTAGCAAAAAAGCTTGTAAAAATTTTGTCAACTTAATTTTAAATTTAGCAAAAAAAAAAAAAATTAGTTCAAATTTTGTTTAAAATTGCTGATGCGCTAAATGAAGTTTACAAGAAATTTTTGCTAACATGCTAATCTCAACTAAAAATTTTCTAAAGGTTAGCTTACTAGCATTAGCAAAAAAAATTGATAAATCTACAAATTTATTATTTTGAGTGTACATGCAAATTCGTGACGTTTGTCGTACGTTCGCCAAACAGAAACTTGGTTACACGTGGTCCTCGACCGATGTTTCAATTTGCTTTGCATGGAATGACAAATGACTACAACTTTTTATCTTCACCAAAACATTATTATGTTTTAATGTTTTGGGCAAGAGTCCGAAATTCTCAGGCATTTTGTTTTACAAAAATGACAAAGAAATTTTTTTTACTAAAAATTTTTAAATTTTTCACGTTAGAAAATTAACTATCACTTAAAAAGTGCAATGTGAAGGGTATTCATAACTTGTTTTATAGCAAAACTGTCACATTCACAACATTTTTCCACAAAGAAAATTTATATTCTTAATAGGAACTTCTAGATTGACAGATATTTTTCATAGAAAATTTTTAGATTTAGACCCATTTTTGCTTTAAAAATTTCCAAATATTTCATGTAAAAATTCACAAAAAAAAATAAAAAAACATGACTTTATTCCAAAACTCACCCCTGCCTCCAGAAAAAAATTATTTAAAAAAAATTTAATTTCTTGTAATTCACAAAATTCTTTAAAAATCACTTTTGTGTTAAAGTAAAAACTATCTTGTTTTCCCAAATTTAAATCTTTGTTGTATTAAAATTTTATTACACCGTTGTAATATTTTTTTATCGTTTTCCAAAAAAAAATTGGAAAATACCTTAACTGTACTCTTATCCCTTTGCAATATTTTTTTTATTGATTATTTGTATGTGTGTGTAAGATAAAATGTATTTTTTTTTGTTACAACACAATTGGCTTACTGCAATTGTATGAGTATAAAATCATATCAATGCATTGATGTTGTTTCTCTTGATTTTTTTTACTTGTTCATCTTACTGTGTTGATCACAAACGACTATAAAAGTGATTGAATAAAATCATACAACTGTAAAATCACCTGAAACGTGTGCATTCAACTGCAGCTACACATTAGACTGCCCAGAAAAAAACAAAGTTGTTATTTTCTTGGGGGATACCTGCGAATTTTGTTCCTTTTTGTGCAAAAAAATTTCGGGTTTTTTTGGGATTTTTAAAATTATATCTAGAGGTCGCGATCTCGCGTTTTATAACGATTTATTTTTTTTGAGTTTTTTATTATTTTAAATTGTTAAATATGATTAATATGATAAAATATTAATAATTTCAGACAAAAAAAAAAATAAATTAAAAATTAAATATCGCTCATTCCATGAGATGTCTCCCAGCATCTAATCAAATGTTCTTTAATTTATTTGAAATTTCGCACACAGGTACACTATGGAGCAATTAAAATAAATTCGTTTTTAGTTTCGCGAAAATCCACGAATTCGCGAACGCGAATATATTCGCGAATTCACGGATTTTCTCGGAACTAACAACTGATTTATTTTAATAGCTTCATAGTGTTCATGTGTGCAAAATTTCAAATAAATTAAGGAACATTTGATTAGATGCTGGGAGACATCTCATGGAATGAGCGATATTTAATTTTTAATTTAATTTTTTTTTTGTCTGAAATTATTAATATTTTATCATATTAATCATATTTAACAATTTAAAATAATAAAAAACTCAAAAAAAATAAATCGTTATAAAACGCGAGATCGCGACCTCTAGATATTATTTTAAAAATCCCAAAAAAAAACCGAAATTTTTTGCACAAAAAGGAACAAAATTTGCAGGTATCCCCCAAGAAAATAAAAACTTCGCTTTTTTTCTGGGCAGTCTACTACACATACATACAAAATGTTAAGTAAAAGATATAGACTACATACTACACACCTGCATGCATTCATACATCCGTATCTTCATCCATTCATATCTGAAATTGTTTCATGTATTTTATAACTGTAAATGTCTGAGTACGTAATAGTTGGAAAAATGTGATTGTGTGTTATTGTACTTTATATTAGTGTTAGCATGGAAAAAAAAATCATTGAAATCAAGAAAATCTACTATACGTGATAAAATGTCACAACATATAAAGTTTTGTTTATTTTTTTTTTTTGTCTTGTTGAAAAATATTTCAAAGTATTATTTTTCTTTTTTAAATTTTAATCAAAACTGCAACATGTTTTGACTTTAATAGAACCTTGTCTTTTCAATTTAGCTTGTTCATTTGTAATCTCAAGTTCATAAACAACTGCTTAAAACCTTTAATAAAAAAAGTTTTTCCAAATTCTCATACTCCAAAAAAATTTCTTCATTTTTCAAAAGTCTGCTTTTGTAATTTTTTGTGGATATGACATGCTTCGTTCTCTTGTCATATTTGTTGCTATTGTTGTTTATTATTAGACTTTTCTTTTTTTTTTTTTTAAAATGTTTTGATATATTTTTTTTTTACAACCATCTAATGTTTAGTCAATCAGAAAGTATAAAACATTTTTTATACCCTCCAACCACAGTATGGGGGTATACTCACTTTGTCATTCCGTGTGTAACGCATCGAAATATCGGTCTAGGACCCCATAAAGTATATATATTATTGATCAGTGATCCATTCTAAGACATTCTAGCGATGTCCGTCTGTCCGTCCGTCCGTCAGTCCGTCTGTGGAAGACACGATACAGTCCAAAGTAAAAGAGCTAGACTCCTGAAGTTTGGCACGAATATGTCTTATGGTATTGGGCTGGTTAAGTTCGAACATGGGCAAAATCGGGTCAGGGGGAAAAAAATTCCCCTCTTTAGAACTAAACAAACCTCTAAAAAAAAGTAATTTTTTATAGGTTTTTTGTACTTTTGCTAAGCAAACGAAACATTTTTATGTCAAAAGAAGTTCAAAATCTCTCAGTTGGATCCAGGAAGGTTGTCTCCCACCGCCGAAACCCCGCAAAAAAAAATTACGCCCCTGTTTTTTTTTTTTTTTTTAACCGTGTTGGAGGGTATAAAAGATTCGGCACAGCCGAATTTAACACTCTCACTTGTTTATATTAATGTGTTTTACAGACAAAATGGGAAGATTAGGTAGAAAATCTACAAAAAAAAATTATAAATAATATAAAAATACTTTACAGACAGCTTTAAAACAAATTTATTGATTATGAACTTGGAGTAAAAACTGAAAGCTTTACTTTATTACACCGTCCGACAAAAATGAAAAAAGTCGTTAAACACGAACTGAATAATATAAGTTTGTAACCAGAGACTAAATTTTGGAAATTTTTTCATTTCGTGATTCTGTTTCCTTTTAAAAGGACTTTAAAGTTTTAGAGGATTAAATTTTATAAAATATTTTTTTAATATTTGTATTTGTCCTAGGATGCCTAGGATGCCAATCGTATTTCAGAAATTATCAATTGTATTTCAGAAATTATCAATTGTATTTCAGAAGTTATCAATTGTATTTCAGAAACTATCAATTGTATTTCAGAACTTATCAATTGTATTTCAGAAATTATCAATTGTATTTCAGAAACTATCAATTGTATTTCAAAAATTATCAATTGTTTTTCAGAAATTATCAAATGTATTTCAGAAACAATCAATTGTATTTTAGAAAATATTAATTATATTTCAGAAATTATCAATTGTATTTCAGAAATTATTAATTGTATTTTAGAAATTATCAATTGTATTTCAGAATTTATCAATTGTATTTCAGAAATTATCAATTGTATTTCCGAAATAACCTTCGTAAAACAATTGACAATTTCTGAAATACAATTGATAATATCTGAATTACAATTGATAAATTCTGAAATACAATTGATAATTATTGAAATACAATTAATAATTTCTGAAATACAATTGATAATTTCTGAAAAACAATTGATATTTTCTGAAATACAATTGATAGTTTCTGAAATACAATTGATAATATCTGAAAAACAATTGATAATTTCTGAAATACAATTGATAGTTTCTGAAATACAATTGATAATTTCTGAAATACAATTGAAAGCTTACTACAAAAACTTGATAAGCAACATTTAATTTTTTTGGTGTTTTTTGCCTTCTACTGATGTTCCATTGACGGAATTTTGGCAGAATTTTTGCTTAAATCCTTTGTACAAGTATCTTAAGTATGAAAGTTCTTCAAAAGATCTAGTTTCTACATAATTTCAAAAGTTTTTAAGCAAAAACCACCATAAAATGAAAAGTTTCTTATCGAGTTTTTACAATAAGCCCTTCAATTGATAATTTCTGAAATACAATTGATAAGTTCTGAAACACAATTGATAGTTTCTGAAATACTATTGATAATTTCTGAAATACAATTGATATTTTCTGAAATACAATTGAAGGGCTTAATGGAAAAACTCGATAAGCAACATTTCATTTCATGGGGGTTTCATGGTGCCTTACAACTTTTGAAATAATGTAGAAAATATAACTTTTGTAGAACTTTTATTCTCAATATACTTTTACAAAAAGCTTTAACCTTCTGCCAAAAATCTGTCAAAAATCTGTCAATGGAACATTAGCAGAAGGCGAAAAACACGAAAAAATAAAATGTTGCTTATCAAGTTCTTACAGTAAGCCCTTCAATTGATAATTTCTGAAATACAATTGATATTTTCTGAAATACAATTGGAAATGGTGAGTCATATTTAAAAAAAAAAAAGTAAAAAAGTTAAATTCGGCCTTGCCGAATGTAGTGAAACCCTCTACAATTACAAAAAGATTATTGCAAAAAACTTTATTTAAAAGGAAATTACTTTTGAAAAAAAAAAAAATTTCCGCGAAAAAAAATTTTGGTAAAAAATAAATCCGCGATTTTCTTTATTTTTTTGTCATTTGGTGTTCAATTATGTTCACATATGTCAACCAGAAGCCGAATTAAAGCATTATGTATATTTAGGTTATGTTGAATGTACTGAAATGTTTGAGGTGTGCTTACATTTTCGTTCATAACTTTTGAACCGCTGAACCGATATCGCTATCCAAACTTCTCGGGAGAACTTCCAATAAATATGTTAAGTTTCAGACAGACAGACGGACAGACGGACATCGCTAGAATGTATAAAAATCGATCGGGCATCATGAATATATATACTTTATGGGGTCCCAGATCGATATTTTTATGAGTTACAAACGGAATGACAAACTTATATATCATGAAATCTTTTTTAAATTTCAACTCAGTGAAACTGAAATAAATGTTTAAAAAAACCGGCAGTTTTTGGAATTTAGAAAAACTGTAAATGCAGTTGTGTAAACAAGACCTTGAACCATCACTGAGCAATGTTTAAGGATTACCCCACTTTATCCGTAAAAGTTACAGAGGATTAAAGTTGAAAAATCGATAAAAATGGCTTGAAATAATCCATAGTTTTCACCTTCTTTCGTTTTTTTTTAAGTTCTCCTTATATTTCAATCTTTTCCGACATAACACAAAGTCAGTACATATAAGAGATTATTTTAATGTTGGCTTGATAGATGCTTCATCGCTTGGTAAGAAGTTATACGACGGTTAAGTTTTGAAACCAAAAATTAAGAGTTTTTAAATTTTCGAGGTTTTTTGATCAGGGATTTCGGCCCCCTCTATAAAATGAAAAAAGTTTAACTAGAGTTGGTAGCTGTTGTAATTCTTAACATTTTGGAATTAATCCCGTTAATGTGCCACGAATAGTTAAGGAGTTTCAGCAGATCAAATTTCGAAAGAAAAAACGTAATTTTTTTTAAAATACCAGTTATTCGCGAGGCACATTCGCGGTTTCATTCGAAATTTGGTGGACTCTTGCGTAAACCGAGTTTTTTAGGAGTTTACATAAAAAAATCACTGGCGGGTTTATAAAAAATAAATTGCAAAAATTTTATGGCATTTTTGAAAATTGTGCGAAATTTGCAAACCTGTTTCCAATTTTTTTTAGTAGCAATGAATGCAACCATGTTCATTTTAATACACCAAAAGACGTGCCTTAACGAGTAGAACTGATTTGCTTTTTGACTTTTTACTTTAAGCCATTCTGCGCGGAAAGCGCGATGATTTTATCTAAACCTGTTTTGATCTGGCACATCCAAGGCTTTACACAAAATCGGATGAAATTTTTTTTAAATGAAAGCCCACTTGATGTGTCATCATAAAATCAGAGGCGGGTTAAAAAATTTTGATGATTATAGATTTTTGGACCATATTAAATTTTCTTGTTATAAAAAAGCATCACCGATTTTTTTAAACACTGGTTCAATGGTACGATTTTCCATAATTTTTTTTCAGTAATACCAACGCGCATTGCCTAAATATGTTATAAAAAATTGTGAAACTTTTCTTTTACCGCGAATTAATCGCGATTTTAGGTACTTAGATATTTTTTTTTTTAAATCGTTTGGTCATTAAAGGGTTAAATTTATATCATATATTTTGGAGGAAATGATATATCCTGGCATGTTTTAATAACGCATGCAACAAATGTGTAGAAAAAAAATATTTAAAATATTTTTAAGATTTTTTAAAACCGCTAAATCTTAAAACCGCCATAACTTTTGACCCCCTTGCGCGATTTAATTGACGCGAACGAATTTCTTATTCTTAAATAGCTTCTAATATTTATGCCAACTTTCATCGATGTGCCATCAAAACAAAAATCAAATCTTTTTTACCTCAAAATTTAAGTCTTAGCCGGAACTCCTCATATACCCTCTATCACTAAGTGGAGGGTATAAAAAAAAATCCGCGGATTTTTTTTTAAACCAAAAAAATTTTTTTTTGTTGATTTTTTTTTTAATCTAATTTTTTTTTTGTAGCAAATAATCTTTCTGATATTGCGGAGGGTATCCATAGATTTGGCAAGGCCGAATTTATCTTTTTTACTTGTTTGTCTCCTCTATTGCAACCCATTTTGTTACTAGATTAAATATATTGTTTTGATATCTTAGTTGTTTGTCTAAAAGGATTTTCAATTAAAAGCCCATTTTAAGTAGTTGACCACTTAATTACAATGTTATCTTAGTTGCCATGCTTTACTTCCTTTACATAGACATTAGACCGGAGCATAATAGTTTTTATATTTATTTTTTAAATGAGTAGTGCAGAAAAATTGTGAATAAATGTGAAAATAAGTGTGTAAAAGTTTCCTCAAAATCAGATTTCAATTTAGCTTTTCCTTTTACAAATATTATCCTTTTACTTTGAAAACAGAGAGTCTCGACAAAGCTTAAGTCACTCCGGCCTTATATTAATTTTAGATACATCTAATACTACAGATTACCTAATATTTGACAAACGTGCCTGTCTACCTAAGTAGCCATTAATACAAATATCTATAGGCAAACTTAAAAACATCTTCTCCTACAAACAGCAAAATTGTTATGAAGTTTCAATTACGATACATAAAAGGAAAACTAATCAAAGGGTTTGTAACGTAAACATAAAATGTTCTAGAGAATTACTTAAAACTTTTAAAGTTGTTTATAAATTTTTGGAAAATCTTAAACAGAAGTTAACTAGAAATTTAATAAATTAAGAAACGTTGTAAAAGCTTTCTTTGTAATCAATTTTAAAAAGAATTTGTTGAAAACAATTTAAAAGTTTTGAAAGGGTATAAAATGTTATTTAAAAAATATTTCCAGGTTAATTATTTTTTTTTGTAATAATTTGGTAATAATAAAAAATAAAATAAAATTGTGTGGGGATCGCCTTAAAGGTTGAAGGTAGATTGCAGATATGTTGAAGAAAAATGTTGGGCATGAAACAATGGGGTCTGCCATACATTTGACTCCTCTAGGTGAATCCTTGAACCAGTTACATCGGTGGTAGCAAATTCTATAAAAATGTCAATTTGTATGGTAGTCCCTTTAGGGAGTGGAGATAAGGAGTAGGTTTATTTAGAAGAAATTTTATAAAAAAGAATGGTGACCGGTCTTACGTTACACCCCTCCAGGAGCAACAACGAGGCAAGTGTGGGGATTTTTGTGATTTTTTACCCCCTTACCTCGACCATTGCTCCGATAAAAACCTACCCAGGCAGAAATTGATGATGGTACAAAAAATTAAGCACTTTAAAAGTACTATTTTCCAAACGCTCTGAAGACGGTTTGTTTTACCAACTCAAAAGTGCTTTTACAGCAACATTTTTACGAATTAAAAAAAATGTTTTATATCTTCCACAAATAAAGTAGGGAATAATTATTGTGCCATTCTGTTTAGGGGAATGTGGCACACATCCTCTCTTTTAAAAAAGAAAACACGGAATTTGCTGGAAAATATTAAAAAACCCTCTTGCTAAAACTAAATTATTTTTTAGTCGATTGTAGGCAAATATATCAAAAATATCAATTATAAAAATTTACAAATTCGAAATAAAATCCAGATAAACCGTCCTTAAACCATTTTATTTTTAGTCCTCCGAATGCTTTTCGAGCGTTTTGAAAAACAATCATATGACCGTTTAACGACGTTATCATTCGGACGTTTTAAAAGCACTCTTAACATAAAAACCATGACGTTCTGGAAACGCTTGTACCACCATCTATAGTACTTTTAAAACGCTTTGATGATTGTATTTTTCTGCCTGGGTATTTGCCCCATAATTGCCTCGGAGTCGCTCCAAGAGGGTTGCAATATATTAATTTTTATTAATTTTTACACCCACATATTATTTTTTTTCAAAATATTGGGCGAAAGCCACACCTATATTAAATTTGGGGATTATTTGCTTTTAGTGTTGTAAGCTACTTATATATTGGACGACCTATGTTTGCTTTGGTATATTATTGATCAGTGATCGATTCTAAGACATTCTAGCGATGTCCGTCTGTCCGTCCGTCTATAGTTAACACGATGCAGTCAAAAATAAAAGAGCTAAACTCCCGAAATTTGGCACGAATATGTCTTATGTTCCTAGGCAGGTTAAGTTCGTAAATGAGCAAAATCAGACCAGGGGTAAAAAAGTTCCCCCTTGAAGAACTAAACCAACCTCTGGAAAATACCATGTTTTTACATGATTTTTTGTGTTTTTGTTTAACAAATCCAACATTTTTATGATACAAGAAGTTCAAAGTCTTGTATTTGGACCCACAGAATTAGAAAATATCGTTTTTCGGTCCGCCCCCTTTTATGGGCGTGGAGAATTTTTTTTTTAAATAATGATAAATTTGTATTTATTTAGGTCAAAAAGCATAAGAATTTATATTTTTTAACACTTATTCGAGAGGAAATGTGCCCCCCAATTACCACTACCGACCCCCCCTAAAAAAACGCCTCTGTAATTTTTTTTTTATTTATTTGCATGTTGGAGGGTATAAAAGATTCGGTACAGCCGAATTTAACACTCTTTTTTTTTGAATTTTTTTTTTTCATAAAAAAAAATTTTTTTTTTTTCAATAAATATTTTTTTTTAAATTTTTTTTACAAAAAAAAAAAAATTATACATTTTTTTCGTGAAAAATTTTTTTCTTCATCTTAATTTTTTTTTCACCAAACATTTCGTTTTCCTCAAAAATTTTTTTTATCATAAGTTTGTTTCTTACGAAAAAAAAATATTTTTTTTACCAAAACTTCTTTTTTATCAAGTCTAAGCTTTTGACATAAAAATGGTCCATTTGTTTAACAAATGTACAAAACACAATTGAGAGTGTTAAATTTTTCGGTGCCGAATCTTTTATACTCTCAAAAATGTTACACCACTTTTTTGCACTTAACTAATACACTCATTTACCAAATTTACAGCTCTTTTGGTTTAGACTGCATCTTTCTTTCTACAAAAAGATGAACGGAATTATATAGATAGAGTGTCTTAGAAATAGATCAATAATAAATAAACTTAGTGGGGTCCTCGACTGATATTTTAATTCGTTTTGCATGGAATGGAAAATGAATTTAGCATTATTTTTCCTAAAAAAAACTTTGCTTTGGGAAGTACACCCAAATCTTTAGCAAAAATTATCATGGTTTACTGTTTTGGGCAAGAGTACAAAATTTTCAGACATATTTTTGAGTGAGCACCTAGAGATATTAGTCTAGGACCCTATAAATTTTTTAGGTTCATGATCCTTAACCGTTTTTAACGTTATGTTTTTATAACTACTTGTATGTCTGTAGAAAACACGTTTAATTTCGAATGACTACTCTCAGGCTGCTGTATATTTGTCGTTCTCCGCGTCAGGTTGGTTTTACACTTCAGCGAAATCGTTCATGGATTTTAAAAGTTATGAGCAAACCCGTGAAATTAATATTGGGTTTTTCGCGAAAAACTACAAACACTTTAAATGACACTGGTACTTTACAAAAAAAATGACAACGGGTTTTTGTCACTCATAAAAATTTGTACACCCGAAAAAGTTTTTACACTCGGAAAAAAATAAGCAGTCTAAAAAATTTGTACACTCAAATTTTTTTTGTTCTTTCTTTTTGTTACAATATCAAAATACATTAAAATTCTTGACAATCGTCGTACGTTCGTCATACAGAAACTGGGGGTTACTTGTTGTAACATGTTTAAATAATACTTTTCTTAGAATTCGGTTTAAATGTCCAAAAAATTATTGAAAAAAAAACTTCTATAAAAGGTGTGTTTTTTTCGAATTTGTTATTAAATTCCCATACAAATTTAAGTATATATGGGGCATTCCATGCCAAATCACTCACTTTTAGGCCCGACCCCCTTCGATTAATTTTATTTTTGGATATGTTTTAGTACGTATTAAATGCAACTTGCAGCCAAATTTTCAGCCTTTTATACCAAGTTGGTGTTGAGTAATCAAATTTTCAAAATGGCGATTTTTTCCAAAAAATTAAAAAATTTAAATTTTCAATCAATTTTGACCAGTAAAAAATATAGATGTTTTAAAAAAAGTTGGACAACGTTTTGTTGGTATTTAAATGTAGTTTTAGAAAAAAAATGTGAAAAAATTATTCGAAGTAATTATCACTTATTTTTTGACGTTTAAAAATTAAAATCGACTTTTTGAAAAAGTCCGAAACCTTCGATTTTTTTGTAAAAAACTATAAGAATTCTACTCTAAATTATGCAACTTTTAAGCCATAACTCGAGATGTGATCACAATTCTTTCTATTTTTTTTTTTAATTTTTAAAATTGCACCTTTTATGTTTTGGCTCTGATTTATTTTATATGGAGCTCCAAAAAAAAAAAATGGTAATTACTGACCCTAACTTACCCTAAATAAATTCATTTGGAGGTAAATATACGTCTCACAAAAATTTGGGACGATCGGACATGTGTAAGGCGCTTAGCATGGTCCTTGAAGTTTAAAAAACGGATTACAAGGAAAATATGAATTTTTTTCTGTTTTCGCAATTTCTTTGGTATTTTAAGTTAAGTTTTAATTCAAGTGATTACAGAATTATGATGTGGAGTAAAATGCCTTTCTAATAAGGTACTAAAAACTAAAATCGGTTGAAAATCAGCCAAGTTATTACAACTTCCCCAGGCATCTAGCGTGTGCCATACAACTTGATTAAAAAATACGAGGCCCTTTTTTTAAATTTATTGAAATTTTTTACTGTAATAACATTTTTTCATTATTCATGTTTCAGTGTAATATTTTTTTGACTTTTCCAAATTTTAAAACAAAAAAAATATATTTTTTTTTAAATAGAGATTTCAAAAGGGTGTGGAAAATGCAGGCATTTTTAGCACTAATTTAATAAATGTTAGCAAAACACAATATGAAAAATACTTGTCATCTAATAACATTTGAACTTGAAGAATAAAAAAATGTTATTACAGTAGAAAATTTCAATGAATTTCAAAAATCGGATTGTATTGATTAATCAAGTTGTCTGCCACACGTTAGATGCCTGGAGAAGTTGTAATAACTTGGCTGATTTTAAACCGATTTCGGTTTTTATGACCTTAATAGAGAGACATTTTACTCTACATTTCAATTCTGTAACCATTTGAATTCAAAATTAACTGAAAATACCAAAAAAATTAAGAAAACAGAAAAAAATGCATATTTTCCCTTGTAATCCGATTTTCAAACTTCAAAGCCGATGCGGCACGCCTTACCCATGTCCGATCATCCTAAAATTTTCTGAGACGTATTTTTACACCCAAGTTAATATATCTAGGGGAAGTTACGGTCAATATTTACCAAATTATTTTTTTTGGAGCACCATATAAAATAAACCAGAGTCAAAAAAAAAAAGTGCAATTTTCAAAATTTGAATAAAAATAGAACGAATTACGATCACATCTCGAATTATGACGTAAAAGTTGCGTAATTTAGAGTAGAATTTCTTGACATTTTTAAAAAAAAATCGAAGGTTTCGGACTTTTTCAAAAAGTCGATTTTAATTTTTGTACGATAAAAAACAAGTGATAATTACTTCGAATAATTCTTCATATTTTTTTTCTAAAACTACATTTAACTACCAACAAAATGTTGTCCATCTTTTTTTAATATATCTATATTTTTTACTGGTCAAAATTGATTGAAAATTTAAGTTTTTTAATTTTTTGGAAAAAATCGCCATTTTGAAAAATTGATTACTCAACACCACCTTGGTATAAAAGGCTGAAAATTTGGCTGCAAGTTGCATTTAATACGTACTAAAACATATCCAAAAATAAAATTAATCGAAGGGGGTCGGGCCTAAAAGTGAGTGATTTGGCATGGAATGCCCCATATACACTTGATAAGTAGGGATATTTATATATTCTTAAAAGTTTAGTATTTATAAAAAGTGGTGCCAAATCTTGAAATTTTCGGTTATATCACTTACCAACACTGTTTTTTTATTTTGAAAAGTCAATTAAAAAATAAAAACAAATCCAAAAATAAGTTTGATTAATTTAAATTCTCAACAAAAAAATAAGTGTTTTAATTATGTTATCAATTTTATAAATTAAATAAAAATAAGTTTAATAAAAAATAATAAACATAAAGTGATACCAAGTACATTTCAAAGAAAAAAAGTGTTGCCAAAAATAGTAAAGTTAAGTAGTGATACCGTTTTTTTACAATTAGTTATAGTTACATATAAAAAACTCGAAAAAACACGCCTAAAGTTACACAGGAAAATCTTGAAAAATAATTTAAAATATTTCCAAGAATTTTGTTGAAATGATTTATAAATTGACTTTTGTTATTTCTGTAATTTTCCAAAAATAAACGAAATTGTTTGTTAACTTTTTCGCATGTGTTGTTTTATTATCTTAAGGGATCAAAAGGTTTTTTTTACATTTCAACTCAACATATCAACACTTAACGGGAGGTGGCAAAAAAAGGGTTGACTTTTTTTTTCATATTTTTTTTATAACTTTATGATTATTCATAAAGATGAGGTTGGCATGTAACACACACACACACACATATGTTTAATAATAAAATGTTTGTATCCTTTGTATTGTTTATCAAGTTACGCCTAAATGCTCCCTAGAGTTTAACGTTTATATTTGTGTGAATATAAAAAATACAGTTACACGTGTAACTCGATTAAAAGCATTTGATTTAAAAGAAACTTAATCTTACATGATTTTTAATTTTTTTTAGTCAGGGTTTCTGAAGACTATAATTAGCTATTATTTCTTAATTTTTATAAGTGTCTCTGAAATTTTGTTTTTTTTTTTTTTGCGATAATCCAGTCTCAGATGTCTAGTGTTGCCATTTAATGAAAAGTAGTTATTTGATTTTTTGTTTGTGAATTTTGACGTTCATTGTAGTGTTATAGCGTTAACAATGTGTGAAATTTAATTTAAAAAGTTTTGAAATTGTCACCATTTTTTTTTTTTCATTTTTGTTAAGGATGACAAGTTAACAATCAAATATATTTTAAGATATTTAAATATTCATCCCTTTTTTTTGACTTATCAACAATTTTAATAAATTGTGTGTATTTATGATAAGATGTGACATTTTATATTAATAAAAGTATATATTCTAGTGTTATGACGGAAGAATTTCTGAATTCCAACCAATAGAGAGCAAATATTTAACATTTAAATATAGAAATTTAAATAATTTTAATGTTATTTCAAGCAATTTATTTTATTAGGTCATGTAAATATTTTGTTTTAATGTCAAATAAATTTCAAAATAAATTATTTTAACATAAATTTAACTAATTCTAAATATATTTCCCTCCCCGTTACTCATATCCTGTTTGTAGACAAATGTGACCAGAAATTGCAGCGGAAACTTAGATGATTATTGCTAAAGTTTGCATCATAAAACAATTATATATTGAGTGTTTATTGTTTATAGCTATTTCCTATATTCACAAAATAGCATAAACACAAAAGACATATTAGCAAAATATATTAAAAAAAAAGTAAATATGCGTGTGAATAAAACTAGGATTATGTGTTTACTATTTACTCTGTAATTCACATACATACAAGTGTGCAAAGTGTGAAAAGTATTGTGGGTTGTTAAAAATAGCTATTATTTGTTATTATTATAACCATAAGTACTTATCTATAATGCATTCCATGCCAAATCGGACAATTTATTTTTTTTTTTGTAGATTTTCCAATTTGTAAATTTTCAGATTTTTTCGATGACTCGTTCAAAATATATAGAATTTTTAAAATTTTGTAGTTTGTTCCTTTACTCAAACTTTATTTACTCGTAAATTCTTCAAAAATGATCCAAATTAAAAACATTTCTTTTATAAATCTTTGTTTTTTTAAGTTTTGAATTTTTTTTTATCACGATAATATTTTTAGGCTGGTGTCTAATTTTAAAAACGATGCAAGTGCCATTTCAATTTGACTATATTAGCTAGCGAAAAAACAAAAAAGAAAATAAGAATTACTGTATTCGATTTTGATTGTTAATCGACCTTTTTGTAATTAATTATTGGATTTTTATAAAAATTATTTCTTAAACAAGCTTTTTAAGCTCAGTTTTTCTCCTTAATGTAAATAAAAGACATTATTTATTAATTTTCAATCCGACGTTTCGTTGGGATTTTTCCAACATCTTCAGGGGAATTTTTTTCATTTTATTAAAACCAGAAAGTTTTGTAACTTGAATAATAATTCACCTGCTGGTGACTTAAACCGTTTTTTACCAGCTAGTGAATAAAACGTAACATAATTATTTTTTAACAAAATTTTTTTTCTTTCATCATTTTTTTCTCATCAAATTTTTTTTTCCATCAATTTTATTTTTTCAATTTTTTTTCATCAATTTTTTTTCCACAGTATGGGGGTATACTCACTTTGTCATTCCGTTTGTAACGCATCGAAATATCGGTCGGGGACCCCATAAAGTATATATATACTATTGATCCATGATCGATTCTAAGACATTCTGTGAATGTCCGTCCGTCCGTCTGTCTGTAGATGGCACGATACAGTCCAAAATAAATGAGCTAGCCTCCTGCAATTTGGAATGAATATGTCTTATGGTCCTAGGCAGGTCAAGTTCGTAAATGGGCAAAATCGGCTCAGGGGGAAAATAGGTCCCCCTTGAAGAACTGAACCAACCTCTGAAAAAATACACTTTTTTTACATGTTTTTTTTGTATTTTTGTTAAATAAATGAAGCATTTGTTATATTTATCGGGATGGGAAGGTGCTTTCAACGTCCCCCACTGACCCCCATCACCCCCCGCCCCCTCCCCCCTCGAAAAAAAAAGCCACTGACATTTTTTTTTTTTATTTTTTTTTAACATTTTGGAGTGTATAAAAGATTCGGCACAGCCGAATTTAACACTCTCACTTTTTTTATCAATTTTTTTATTTTTTTGATTGATTTTTTATTTGATTAATTTTTTTCCATCAACATTTTTTTTATCAATTTTTTTATTTTATCAAAAACTTATGTCTTTCACAAAAACTGTTTTTTCATAAAAAAAAAAAAAAAATTTTATGTTTGTCGCGAAAAAAAAGTTTAATTTTTATACCAAAAATACTTCTTTGCCAAGTCTAAACTTTTGACACATAAATGTTCCATTTGTGTAACAAATGCACAAAAAACAAGTGAGAGTGTTAAATTGTTCGGTGCCGTATCTTTTATACTCTCCAAAATGTAAAAAAAAAACATTTTTGCACTTAAGTAATACACTCATTTACCAAATTTTAAGCACTTTTGGATTGGACTGCATCTTGCTTTCCACAGACAATAGACGGATGTATATAGCTAGAGTGTCTTAGAAATATATTAATAATATATGTATAAACTTAATGGAATGGAATGAATATAACACTATACTATAAAAAAAAACCTTGCTTTGGCAAGTACACCTAAATCTTCAGCAAATCATTATCATGATTTAATGTTTTGGGCAAGAGTTCCAAAATCGCAGTCATTTTTAAGTTTAAAATTAAAATCTCATTTTTAAAATGTGCGTATTCTTCAATTTTTTTGATTGCCCAGTATGATCGTGGGACTATTACTATTTGTAAAATTTAATTGAAAAATTCTTATTGTAACTTTTAATCTTAAAATAATTTCTACTGATCCAATGGTGCGTTGTAGAGGGGTCAACAGTAAGACTGACCTTCCATTAATTTTTAGGCCTTTACATTTTTTGAGTACAAGCTAATACTCTATATCTAATTTCTAAGGGGTTTTCACACAAAATGATATTTTCTAACTGCCCTAAAAGTGCCCCTAGTGGTCAAATGTATGACCAACCTACAATATTTTTTTAACCAAATATTTCCTCTAAGCCTACCCTACCCTTTATCTTTAACTCTTGGGGCAGTCCCCATATATTTTTTAATTTCTTATAAATATATTTTATTTTATCATCTTCTACTGGTTCAATGGTGCATCCTAGGGGGTCATAAGTGAGACCGACTCCCATTTATTTTTACCCTTTAACAATTCTTCAAATCTATCTATTAAATCTATCTCCACTCCCTAAGTGGTCTTCCATTTCAAAATTGCATTTATATAAAATTTGTTCCATCGTAATTTGTATGGGAGTCCATTTAGGGAGTTACGATAGGGCGTAGCAATGTTTTGAAAAAATGTTGGAGGATCAAAATAGTCGGTCTCACTTATAACCCCTATAGGACCCACTATTGGGCCGGTAGAAGTTGATTATATAAAAAAAAATTATAAAAAATAAAAAAAAAATGTATGGGAACCGCCTTAAGAGTTAAAGATATAGGGTTGTTGTGTTCATAGAAAATGTATGGATTAAAAAAATATTGTGGGTCGATCATACATTTGAGTGCTTTAGGGGTACTTTTAGGGCTTGGATTGGATTGGAGAAAATTTTTAAAAATGTAATTTTGCATTGGATCCCTTTTAGAAATTGTAGATTAAGTATTAGTTTGTAATGAAAAAAAATGTTAAGGCCTATAAATTAATGGGGATCTGTCTTGATGTTGACCCCTCTACGATGCATCATTGAAGCAGTACAAATGATTTTAAGATTGGAAAAACTACAATAAAATTTTTTTAAAAATTTTAAAAATTTGAATTAATCGTTATTCCACGATTCTACTGGGCAAAAAATTTGCAGAATCGATAGAAGTTTTCCACAAAAAAATTTCAAAAATGCGATTTAAATTTTAAAACTAAAAAATCGCATACTAGAACACTTTAAAAGTTTTTTTAGGATTTATTTTTAAAGTACCTAAAAAAACACAAGATTTAAAATAAAAATATTTTTAAATTTGGCCCATTTTTGAAGAAGTAATCAGTAAATGAAGTTTGAGTAATGGAACGAACTAAATACTAAATTTCAAAAATTCGATGTTTTTTGAACGGGTCAACAAAAAATCTTAAAATTTACCACAATGAATTTTTCAAAGGATAATAAAAACGGCAAACAACCCAGCAAAACTTTGGCAATGGGTAGTGATTATATAACACATTACCAGGTAATGTATATACCTTATTTGTAGCATTATTTTAGGATGTCTTACCAATCATTTGTTCCACAACGTATTATTTTAAAGTGAAAAATAATGCATTACTAATAATTTGCGACGTAATGCATGATTATTGGAAAAAATGTATTTCATATTTATTATTTCTAAACAATAAATCATGGATGACTTATATTTGGTTACATTATGTATTATTTGAAAGTTTGAAATAATGCATTATTTATAATTGGATGCATAATGCATTACAATAAAATAAAAAATAATTATTTTACTAAAAAAATGCATAAGTTTAAACTTGAGATGGGCTCACGACAGGAAATTTCTAACGACACACACTCACGAGCATATTTTATCTACTTACACTCACTTACAATCACGTGAGTAAATTTAATACAAAAAAACTTTTTCACTACTCGTAACACCTTATATATTATATTCTGGTATGCTATATTATTTCTTTTCTCGTAACCTATAAAATATCATATATTTTACACCTTACTCGTATTCTTCGTTATAAATTTATGACTTATTTTATACCTTACTGGTATTCTTTGTGATAATGTGGATGCATTACTTTGAGTCTCATCGCCTGTTAAAATCATCAATGCTGCAATGTATAAAATAAGAGATCCTATACCATATTTTATACCTTATTTGGTAATCTAAGTTTTTCTGGGAAATAAGGAAAATCTAAAAAAAAAACATCGAAGTGTCCGATTTGACATGGAATGCCCCATATGTGCTAGCAGCAGTAACTAGTAGTTATGAGATTTTTATTACTAGTTGGCCGTTTTTAACACCATCCGTAGCATATAAATAACAAAATAACATTTCATAAAACATAGTACGTACATTTAAAATAATAACAACCAGTAAAAGAGATGCTGGTCGAATCCATGAATACCCTTAGCAATTTTTAAAATATTTTCAGTTAAATTTAAGCTTAAAATTTTTTTTTTTTCTTAATCACTTTGTTTAGTTACAAATAATTTTTTGCTAATTTCACAGTGACACAACCAAAACCGGAATGGTATGAAACCAAAAGCAAATGAAAGTTGCTATATCCCATAACAAAGCCCTTAAGGTTTTTTTTTCAGCTCAGCGCTAGATTTTTTTTATACGCATTTGAAGTTGGTTAAGTTTTATTACAATTATAATAATAATTGTTTGAAAAATATTTAAGTGGCGTATGCTTAATTTTGTAATTGCTTTTAAATAACAATAATACACAGCAGTGGTTTATTTTTAATGATTTGTCTAGTCAGTAAGTACTAAACCGATTGCAGCGAAATTCATCTCAGGGCCGCTTTAAGTTATGGCGGGCCCCTGGGCACACAAGAATTTGAGGCCCCTCTAGAAATAAAAAGTCGCATGACAAAAAAAAACATTTTTTTTTGGTACAAATTAAACTCATGTTGTTACCTGTTTTAAGACAAAGAAACAAAAAAACTAGTAAGAGTGTTATATTCGGCTGTGCCGAATCTTTTATTCCCTCCAACATGTAAAAAAAATTAAGAAAAAAATTCAGTGACGTTTTTTTTTGGGGGGGGGGGGGGGCGGGGTTTAGTGGAGACCTTGGTGACACCTTCAAATGTATTTATAATGATTCTTGCAATTATTTAATCCAACTAATCATTATTAAAATACATTGTTTATATCCACGCCCACAAAAGGGGGCTGGTCAAACTTATTTTATTTTTTTTTATTCGCTTGGTCCACATGCAGGGTTTTAAAGTTGGACTTGCTAAACAAAAGTAAAAAACCCCTGAAAAAAAATCCCGTCTTTCGGAAGTGTAGCTCTTTTATTTTTGACTGTATCGTGTCCTATACAGACGGACGGACGGACATCGCTAGAATGTCTTACAATCGACAACTGATCAATAATATCTATACTTTATGGGGTCCTGGACCGATATTTCGATGCGTTAAACACGGAATGACAAAGTGAGGTATAATGGACTGTTTAAAGTCTGAGCGCCATTGACTTGCTTAAAAATTTCCTCATTTGAGGTTTGAACAACCCACTCTCAACTCAACAAGGGATATTCTAGCTCGAGGTCATTTTTCTTTACTTATTAAAACCATGATATTTGTGTAGAACAACATTGTTTTAATGAGACCTTTTTTATATCAGAATCTGAGATTTTTCCTATATCTCAGAATCTGTGACAATTTCTTCACGAAAAATGTTTTAGAATCTGAGAATATTTTTATGCGAAAAATGTCTCAAACTTTGAGACTTTTTTAAACATTTGTGTTTTTTTTTTGTAAACATTTTTTTAACCATCACGGCTCTCGTTAAGTCCATAAAATAAGCTTAAGTTTTTGCACTAATTTTTGGTCATGTTCTTCATAAAATTACAAACTTTTTTTTAAAAATATCCTAACTTCCGAATGCCTACATTCAAATAACATTTTACACCATATCCATGTACTGAAAGAGAGTGATAATGTTAGAGAGGCAGATTTAAATGGTAGTGGTAAGTGTTCACAAAATGTATACATGTGTCTGTGCTGGTATAAATGTGCAAGTGTGTGTATTATTTGTGCTGTTGTTATTGTAGTATAATATGAGTATAATTTCATTTCAGTGCTTTTAAGTTTTATTTATGCTTTTGCAACATGAAACTACTTTGGTCAGACAATAATTTAACATAAAACTTGTAGCACTTATACACACAAACAAATGAAAG